>CAJJDN010000071.1:144771-294507 GCA_905182985.1 Paramecium sonneborni
GATACCATATTGTAAAATTCCAAAATGATACTAAATGATAAAAAAAAATAATCTTATTTAAGATATTTATATTAAATAAATAATGTTAAATACTTCATAGAGTAGATCAACAAATGAAATACCTAATTATGTTGTAATTGAGGGTGAATACATAATAGTGAAAAACAGATATAAAGGAAACACCTACAATTTATACATAGGTAGAGATTCAAAGCCTAGCTAGCTGTAAAAGAAAACTATTCAGATGATTAAAACAAGTTTGTATTAATCAAAATGAGAAGGTAGCTTATTTCATTTATAAAAGAACTAATGCTGCAGAATAGAATTACGAGTAGTACTTCTTGGATAAATTAAAAGAAAGTATATTAAATTGATATTTAGGTAAATGCACTACAAGAATATTATCTATGGGAGAATAGACAATAAAGGAATAACTATATTATTATTAAGTTATGGAACGTCATGGTCCATCTTTAAAATTAATTTATAATTTCTTATCTAAAAATATTCCAATAACAATACTTTGTCTTATGGCAATCTAGAGTGTAAATATTTATAGTAATAAAAGCTAACTTGTTTAGAATAGATCCATAAATAATTGATTATACATCGTAATATTAGACCTTAAAATTGTTAATTTCTTAAAGTGGATCAGAAATTTTGTTGACTGATTTTAAGTATGCATGTAGATTTAGGAAATAATAAAAGAACATTATTGTCAATAATAATTTACGTAGTTCTTCAAATAAATAATTTTTAAATATATTTTCAAGCTTAAATCAACATTTAGAATAAGGTATGAATTTTAAATATTAATGTCTAGTTTCTTCTCCAAAAGATGATTTAGAATCTCTAGCCTTAATAATAATTTATTATGCAGGATTTGCTTCTGTTTTAGATATTAAAGAAGAGAATAGAGGACTTAAAATTAAAAAATTGGAACACATTAAACTAACTTTGTTACCAAAGCTTTCTTTTAAAGGAGCTCCTTATGTATTCATTTAATTTTATAATGGAGTCAAATAATCATCTGTTAGTGATTATCCTTAAGATTATGAAAAATACAAATAAATATTTCGGAAAATATTAAACATTTGTGGCTATTCAGAAAAAGATATAGTATACCCACATTTATAAATGATGAAATAATATCATTATAATTATAACTTTAATGTTATTATAGAGGAATAAGAAACTTAAGCTTAAATGGATTCCATTGATGAGGAGCAAAGTGTTTTAAGAAAGATAAAACAATTAGATGGAAAAAGATATCACAGATTAATTTCTTTAGAAAATTAAAAACAAAATTCTCAGAAAGAATTATTAGAATTAATTATTAATTTATTTTATATAATTTAAATATTTTTCACAGTTTATAAAGACAATCTCAATAATATTGCATCACGAAAAAAAAAATTTACTATCTTGCTCTTTTATGTAGATTTAAAAAAAAATTAATTCAATTATTAGGTATTTAATAATCTTAAGATTCTCACAAATATGATAGATATTGATTAATTTTAAAAATTTAGTCAAAATTTTTTGATTAAAATATTATTTTTGTTTTGAGTTTGGAATAAGGAAATATGTAAGAAATTATAAAAATGCCGTTTCAAGTTTTCTTAGATTAACCCATAATATTCTAGTTATTTTTATTTTAATTAACCAAGTGGATAAAAATTTAATAATAAATATGAGTGTATTATTTTATTTTTAAATCAGAATATACGAATATTAGTCTTAAAAATCTCTTTCTTTTAGATATTTATTAACAGCCTCTTAATTTGTTTTTAAATATGTGATGTTAGAATAATAATTTTCTACTTCCTACAATTCTGTTGAATAATCACTAGAGTTATTGATAATCATATTCCTAGACTTTCTATTAATTTAATTGTGGAGATCGACTAAAACCAACCAATTTTCACTTAAAGGATCAATATTAAATTATCCATACTAGATTTAAGTATAACCCTTTTTATTGTTTTAAATATGAATTACACTGAGATTTCAAATTATATAAATTCTATTTCTAAGGAATTATCTCTTTTCTAATTATCTTAGTCCAAAACAATTTAATATAATTAAGTTACCATTTTCAAATAGTGTTCTTCTTTTGATATCACTAAATTTAATGAAATTTTTATTTTTTTTTATAACTTTCTTTTTATTGCTATTCTATTTATGCCAAAAAATATCATATACCTAAACAATTTTAGACAAATAGTTTATTTAAGTTAGAGTATTTACAGAATCTAATATATAAATTAATGGAGCTAAATATATACAATTAGCTACAATCATAGCAAAATCAAATACTAATACATTTTGCATTTCTGTTTTTAATAATAATATCCTCAATGTTATTGATGATCAAGGTAGCGGTTCGAATCAAATCCACTAAAGCTTTTAATTAGTATTTTATAATACTTTTTTTAAATAAATCTTTAAATAAAACCAAAAAAATAAAAGACTGTCATCTTTTTTCCTTCTATGTCTAATAAATCATATATTGTAATAATTAGATTTTGAAAATCTATAAAATTAAGCAATTTTACTGTCATATAGATATTTTTTATAAATATTAACAACTTCAAGGTTTTTATATTAACTTTCTATAATAACATGAATTTAAGTTTAAAAAAAGATATTTATTTAAAACTTCTGATTAATATATAATAGAAAAAGTAGTTTAAACTTTGTTTCTTAGTTTAAAATAATAAAAAATAAATTCTATCACCTCTATTTCTTTATTTCTTTATTTAATATTTTTATATTTAATAGTAAAACAAGAAATAGTATCTGTTGCATTTTGCAATTAATAATGTCTATTAACTAGGTGTGGATATAATTTAATATTTATTCAAAGAGAAAAGCAAATTGATAAAACTGTAATTTAGAAATAATGTAATAAGAAGGTTTTGAGTTTTGATAGAAAGGAAGAAATGATTTTACAGACTTGTCAATAATTATAGGATAATCTTAAATTCAAGATTGTTTTAGAAATGATTCAGCATTAAAATTAATGAAATCAAAATAATTAACTCCCTAAAGAGTAGTGTCTACTATAAAGTTGAGAAAGGCACTTTACTATTATAAGAAAGACAAAGAAGTCTTAGACTTAAAGATAAAGTTAAATGAAATGTGTGAATCTACATTTCTAACCAATGCAGAACTCCATCATATAGTGCGTTCAGTTTCTCGAGGGAACTCACCATCATAATAGAGATTTCGAATTCGTACAGAAACAACAACAATTAGCACAGGACCTAAGACACCTTAACATAGATTCAAGAAGTTTGATTTCACAACAACAGCACATCTCTATTTTGCTTGATTATTATTATAATGAATAACTCTATTTTGATAATCAATGTTTCACATCAATAGATATTTCTAATTTATATGTACTGCAATTATACCTAACTAAAACACTAACTCATATTTACTTATTCTTTTCTATGATCTTAAAATACTGATTTAAATAAAAGACACTTAATTATGCATAATCAATATACACATCTATAAACTCTTATATTGTTCAGCGCAATCATCAATGATTTATGTGAGAGTTTTATCATTACTTATATTATGTAGTAATAAAAATTTGAAGCAAATACATAAGAGATTGTTACTTACATCTTTAGAAATTAATTGGAAAATCTAATTCATTATAGAATCTTATCTCAACGACATTCTCAAACAAACAAAAACTAGAAAAAAAACTTAATAATCTCATTCAACTTTATTATTTTCAAAACACTAGGGTTATATTTCATCTATTACAGATAAATAAGATATTAATTTATGACCAGATCCTTTAATAAAAAATAAATTTCTTAATTAATTATATTTATCATCTCAACAAATATTCAACTTCATTAAGTAAAACATCCATTATAATCTAATAGTTTCCATTCAGTTCTTTTAAAATATTCATTTCGAATATCATCAAAACCTTCCAAAAATATATTTTTATCCATTAATATCAATAAGAATTAATTCAATTTAAAAATTACAATGTAAATTATATTCATTTTATCTTGATATTTTATAATTACACATTAGTATAATAAAGAATATCATTATTTCTAATACTTTAAAAAAATTTTAATTTAGAAATAATTTAATTATTTTTTATGTATAGATTCATTTCTAAATTTCACTTTTGTGATATAAGAAATAAACTGTTCAACCTGAGTCTTATACATGCAATAAATCATGGATTTAACAATAAAGCACTTCAATAAGCTTGTTTTGATCTTAATATCTCTAGTGCTGCATCAACTGTCATTTAACCTATAGATTTAATACATTATTCAATGAGAAAATGGAATCGTGAAATTATAGACACAATGACTTTTGATGAAAATTTCAAACAATTTACAGTCAGCAATAAAATCAAAAATTTAATTAAGCATAGATTATAATTATAAAGTCCATATATGGGAAGATGGAATGAAGCAATGGCTTTAGGAGTTTAGAATGCTGATTAAACAAGAGCTATTTTATGGTAATTCGCTGATGATTGTTGGTATTTAGCTGGGGATAAATCATAAGATTATAATCATTATACTAAAAGAATGATGTTTTTATATATCTACATTTCAACAGAATTATTTATGTTAACTGATAAATCACCAAACTTTTTTATGACTTGGGATTTCTTAGAAAGGTGAGAAAATTAATATATTATTGTAGGAGAATGTCAGAAATAAAAGATTTTGGTAGTTAAATTGAATTGGTTACCACAACTATGAAAACACTTTGGAATTCTGGGTATTATATGACAACTATGTTTTACAATTTTCCAAAAGGGACATTGAAATGATAAGTAAATGGATTGTTAAACTAATAAATTTTATAAATGTTATAATTAAATTATACATCCTTTTAAATTGAAAATGTCTTTTATTTACAACATATTAAAAGGTTCTCAATATTTTTTAATCAAAAATTTGTACGAAACCAAATTTTAGATATCAACTCTTACTAATTCCAAAATTTGATGAATTCCATTGAAAAAGTGATTGTAATTTAATGAATTTGAAAATACTAAAATAAAAATGGAATAGAAATTTGAGCTGAGAGAATTTTTGGAGTAAAAAGAGATTTGAATACATATAGATCATTTAAATAATATCATATTCAATTAGAATAGTTTGAAAGATAGTAGATGACAATGAAAAATATGTAATAAATAATAAAAAATTCTAAATTATAATTCCCACGTGTGTGAGAGGAATTAAAAGGGGAAAAATGAAGATAAAAATCAATAATAAAAATGACAAACAAAACAAAGATTCTTAACTATATGAGACCAGCAATGGCTATCATTCCAGATGTTGCAGAGCCAGAAAGAAGAGTATAAAAATAAATATGAAATTTAGATATTATTTAAATATAGAGCATTATGGACAGCCATAGCAACATTGTTATATTTGATTTGTTCATAGATTCCTCTTTATGGAATTTACAAATCATCAGCAGGTGATCCATTTTATTGGATGAGAGTGATATTGGCATCTAATAGAGGTACTTTAATGGAATTGGGTATTTCTCCAATGGTCACAGCATCAATGATTATGTAACTGTTGGCAGGTGCAAAATTAATAGATGTTGATTAAAATGTAAAGGAAGATAAATAACTGTATTCAGGAGCATAAAAATGTATAAATTATTATCTAATTTATAGTGTTAGGAATTCTGATAGCATTTGGTGAAGCTTTTGCATATGTATGGTCAGGAATGTATGGTGATTTGGATAAATTGGGTGCTGGAAATGCAATTTTAATAATAATATAATTGGTATTTTCAGCAATTGTTATGATAATGATTGATGAATTATTATCAAAAGGATATGGAATTGGAAATTCAGGAACATCATTATTTATAGCTATAAATATTTGTGAGAATATAATGTGGAAAGCATTTTCACCTATTACTCATAAAACTGAATTGGGATTAGAATATGAAGGTGCTGTAATAGCTTTATTACATGGTTTATTCATTCAAAGTGATAAAATAAGTGCCCTTTAATCAGCTATTTTAAGAGACTCATTACCAAACTTAACTAATTTATTAGCAACAGTATTAGTGTTTTTGATTGTCATTTATTTCTAAGGATTTAAAGTTGATATTCCAATAAAAAATAATAAAGTAAGAGGAGGATTAACATCATATCCAATTAAATTATTCTACACTTCCAATATTCCAATTATTCTCTAAACTGCATTAGTTTCAAACCTTTATTTCCTCTCTTAAATCCTATATAGAAATTTTAAAGGAAACTTTTTAATTAGATTATTAGGATATTGGTAAGAATTAGAAAATGGACAAACAGTTCCAGTTGGAGGATTAGTTTATTATGTATCACCTCCAAGATCAATATCAGAAGCAATATTTGATCCTATCCACACAATTTTATATACTGCATTTATTCTTGGTACTTGTGCTTTATTCTCAAAAACTTGGATTGATGTCTCAGGATCTTCACCAAAAGATGTATTATTCGTTTTATTATTTTTAGGTTGCCAAATAACTTAAAGAATAAGACATGTAAATAGTTGGATACAGAGATTCTTCTATGAAAGAAGTATTAAAGAGATATATACCAATTGCTGCTTCATTTGGAGGTATGTGTATTGGAGCACTTACAATTCTTGCTGATTTCTTGGGTGCTATTGGTTCAGGTAATAATTATTATTAATTTCTCAAGGAACTGGTATTTTATTATCTGTAACCATCATCTATGGATATTTTGAAACCTTAAAGAAAGAAAAAGAATAAGGTACATTAGAGTTGTTTTGATATTATTAAATATTTTTTTAAGTACATAACATTTATGACGCAGAATGTGTTAAAAGAAGAAATAACAAATTAAATATCATCATATATTTGAGTTGAGCAATGGATTTTAAACTATTACATTGTACAATTTACGAACAGAGGTAATAGTATTCTCAACTACACTTTATACAACAAAATGATGAGGAGGTACTCTCAACAAACTCACACCAGCTGTTCGAATTTCAGGAATTGTAGATTCTGTCTCACTTTGGCTACTGAGAGCCTTACGACGATACTCATTATAAGCGATCTTCGCTTCATGATATGTGATTTTCAATTCTCGAGCCGCATCTTTTAATTAAACACCTTTATTAATCAGAATGATCAGCTCTCTTTTTTATTAAGAATTTAAAGGCTGATGAATGCGAGTTGGTTATACTTTCTTTATTTTTTACATTTCCATTTCTACTTATTTCTTGATCTCGTCTAAAATTTTCATTTTCTAATTTTTACATTTCTAACACTCTATCATCTTACCCTTATATTATCCATATAACAATAAATCATAGTGCGATCGGTTAATTTTATGATGTAAAGCACTTTTATCATCAGAATCATTAACTACGTCATTTATATAACCATGACAATCAAATCTAATCAGTAATTAATGATTATTCAAATATGTTGCGCATTATCAAATTTCAAACTTTCAACCATCTTTTTTTTTCATTTAAAAAATCTTTAAAAAAATTTTTCTTCCATTTTTTTTATTACTCTACTCTACATCCTTTTTTCTATTAAAATTCAATCAAATTCCTCTCACGTAAATTTTCTAAAAAGATTATAAAACAATAAAATTATAAAATACTAAAAATTTGATATAATAAAGATGAATTTTATTAAACAACATTACTTTTTTTCTTCAAATATACAATTAATTAATTTTTTGTTAGAGAAATCTCTTCACTATTATTTGAACATTTTTAAAACTATTTAAATTTTGAAACTGTTGAATAATTCTCTTTGCAAGTTCTAATATATTTCTTGTATCTGAGTCATAATAGCACTCTAAAATTTATTTGTTTAGTATTCCAAAGTTTTAAATAATTTCAAAGAGATATTTCAATGTTTTACATAATTTTTAAGAAATTAATTAAAGATGGCTAATTTTTTTTTCTTCAAATTAATGTTAGTTTTCTAAAATTAAATTATGAAGAAAAGCTGGTTTCAATTCTATTTATGACTTCTAAACCTTGTAAAAAAGATAATTAATTTTTATAATCCCCCTTCATTAAATCAAATGACTTTTTCAAAATTTCATTATCAATAGATGAACCCTTTTAAAAATAGTATATCATTTAATGATACTATATTATTGTATATTAAATCAATTCCAACTTCTTTTAAGGGATAAAAAAATAAATTAATGTTTAGAAAGGAATATTTTTTGACCGTTTTTTATTTTCGACATTTTCATAATAATTGATCTAGATTAATTAAAAATTCATTACTATTTAAAGTAACTTTAAATGAATCAATACGTTTGAATTAATATTTAATTAATTCCTGATAAATATTCTAAATATATCTTATTTTTTCTCTTGACTAACTAATTGCTCAAATAATTATGGCAGATTATTCATCCTGATATTAAATAAAAATTAAGACAAATTTATTATAAAAACAATATTTTGATAATTTATTTTAATTATTATATAAATAGTTATTATTATAAAAGATGATCTGATTATTTTCAATTTATGATAATATCTCAATTAAAAATAAATGTTCAATTGTTCACATTGTTTCTAATTGCTGCAATAATTTTTTAGATTTAATGTTGATTAACATCTTGGAATAAAACCTTTAATAAATGATCGTAAATTTCATAACAATGATGGTCTCTTATTAATTGTAAAAATATTGGTTAAAAATTATGCATCAAATTGTTATAATTAAATACTTTTTAAATATTTGCTAAGCATAATTTATGTAATTATTATTATGGAGTTTTTTCTGGAAACAAGTTTGCATGAAATTCTTACTAAAAATCCTGCAATTAACTTTGACTAAATTATTTTTTAAAAACTCTTTTTGCTTATTCTTTATTTCTATTTTATTTTTCTTTCTCTAAGATACCAATTATTAACTAGTATAAAAGTTCTGTGTATTTTTAGGAGTAATTTTATAAGAATTCCCTGATTTCATCTTCAGAATCATTAAAATTAAGGATTGTATTTTCTGATTTGTAATGTTCATAAGGTGTATCCTTAAGTTCTTTGAGTTCTAAAAGTTCTTTCATAATTAATTTCAAAATAAGGAAATTTCTAAAATAGAAGTGATCTTCCTCCTTAAATAAAATATAAATGAATTTAATTATGCTAAGATTTTACATAATAAATAATCTACCAGTCATTTAATGATGACATTTGTACTTTAAAAAAAGATTTAATTACTCATACAAACTTGAATCTAAAGAAAAAAAAAGATCAAAATCTATCTATTTTTATTATTTTTCAGCTATTTTAATAATCTATACGCATTAATCTATGTAATTCAATTAAGATAATGCTTCTTAGAATGTTAACCTTTTATTAGATTCTTATTCATCTACTAAAGTGCATTTTTAAACTAATTATCCGAAAAGAAAGCTTTCATATTCTAATTTCTTAAACATATACTTAGTTAAGTTATATTTAGAAGTCTCTTTATCGTACAATTAATGTTTTGTATACAATTCAAATAGTATACATCCAGTATTGAATATGGCCATTTTTTCAGTAAAGTGAATCTTATTATAATTATTTTCACAATTAAGAGCCTCTTTAAATTCAGGAGATAAGCAATAATTACTAATAAGAGCTTGTGAATTTTATTCCAATTTTTCCAAACCAAATTAATATAAGACAAATTGCTATACCTTGATTGGTGATTCATTGGAGTGTTATTAAGAAAGTTAATTTCCTTGATCAATGTTTATAAAACTATCTTATTTTAAGGTAGGTAAATAAATGCTAGTTGTAGAATTTAAAATTTTACTTGTATTTTTAAAGTTTGATTAATAACCTCAATAAATGCTTAGAATAGTGATAAGGATACCCAATTTCTTACATTAAGCATATTTAAGACTTATTGGATAGCAAGGATTTTGCTTAAAGTTCAAATCCAAAGTAGTATTGATGATCTTTTTTTTCAATGATTAAATCTTATGGGAACATTTGTGAATCATTTTTGATATCAGGTAAGTTTTAAATTAAAGATTCAACCTTTTAATATGTATGAAAAACTATACTTGATTTATTTAAGTCTAATTGAGATCTTGAATGGAGTGCGAAAATTGAAAATTAAGTTCATTCATTAATTATTAATCAAATCAGATGAATATATAAAAATAAAAAATCAAAGGCCAGCCTCATCATCATCATCATTTCCATTAAATAATTTAAGTTGTTCATAATTTCTTTTTTCCATATAAGAAGAGGACTTCTTTGGAGCTTTGCTGTTAAATAGACTATAATTGATAAATTAAAGAAAATACTTGATTATTTTATCCTTAAATAATATAATTACGATAACTCCTAAAAAGACTACGAAGTACCAAAAATAAGAATTAATCTTAGATGAATTACCTGGTAAAGTTGTAGAGTTTTTTATTGGTGGTTTACTTATTGTAGGTTATTAATGATCAATAATTGGTATTTAAGTATCATTAAATGAAGTATTATTAGTTTGTGAATCTGGACAAGGTGTTTCAACTGGTGATAGATCAATGCCTCCTTAACAATAATCTCCTGAGACCTTTCTATAACCTTAAGTTTTCATATATGTCTTTTTGCAATTAGTAGGTGGCTTTAATAAATCAGGAGTATCATCTTCTTCAAAATTATCAGCAATAGGAACACAAGGTCCTCCTTCGATTTTTCTGTAGAATCCAAAATCACATTCCCAATCATCTTCAATGCAAGAACAAGTTTCGATATAAAACTTTTTATCAATTTCTTCTTGATTGAAACATTAGGCCTCTCGTTTTCTCCTTATGTATTTGATTTTTCTACCAAATAAACATTTGCCAGATTCAAAGTTTTTTGGAATCCAAAATTCATAATCTGACTCTGGCATAGTAGGATCCCAAGCACCAGAGCAGACTCTTTAATGAAGAGTTTAGAAGTTCAATGCTACAACATATCCTTTTAATTAATTTTCTTTGGATCTGCTTTATCCATAAACAATGAACTTTTGCTCCATATTCGAAGGTTCTGTGACTATATTTTAAATTTCAAACTCTTTATCAGCAATTTTAACTTCATCCCAAGAAAACCCTTAATCCCAAGAATAGATGATTTGATTGATAGGTTTATCATCTTGTGCCATAACAATAAGACCTCCTCTATCTCCAATTTCATACATATGAGATCCCTTCCTAATTTCAAACCATTCATGTCCTCCATCTCTAGTAAGATAAGTATTGATTTCATGATCCTTCTAAGTTAAATATAAACCAGTATTTCCAACACCAATACTAAGTCCTGGAGCATTTTAACTAGAATAAAGAGGATTTTGATTGGCTTCTGTTCTTCCTTTCAAATGTAAAGAACAATCTCCAGAACATAAAATCTCCTATCCTTTTGAGTCAATCTCTGGAGCCTTTAATGGATGCCATTAACCACCTCTATCATAAGAAATGAACTAAAAATCTATATATATTAAATTTTACAGTTTTTTTATATAATTCTAAAGTTGCTGGTGTTATAGAACTTCTTGATTTTGATTTTTCTACCTCTTAATGATCAAAGACATTAGATACATATACTCCTTCCATGCCTAACATTCTCTCAAAATCACAATTTCCTGTATCAAGTGATCTTACATTATGTAATAACGATAGAGTAAATTTAAACCCTCTAAAATCACTTACATATACATTAGTTAATCTTTAATTTTCTTCTTTGTGGGAAACAGATAGAAATATTTATCCTTCTGAGGTATCAAGAATCGTAAAAGTATGCTAATTCAAAGGAATCGGCAACTATACAGGTTAAGGTTAGAATTTATCTAAATAGGCTGGTGCAATTAGCAATTCATATCCAGTTTCACCATCTTCTCCTGTTGTTAACACAAAAATATAATGGGAAGTCTGAAAGAATCCTAAAGCATTTTCTTACATTGTTTCTATTGTAGTAAAGTAATCATCAGAATATGAAATAACTGATTTTCCCTCCTACATGTGACATACTATTATTCTTTAATCAGGTATTAATTGATATTATAGTAATTTATCCCATGCTGCATCTCTCACATAATTTAATGCTGATTTCCAAGTTTCTCCTCCATCTTCAGTTACATATATCGATTTTTTATAAAAGTCTTTACAATTGATATCATTTTTTCCACAAGGTTTGTCTTTGAAAGCCATAATCCATTATGGATCCATCTTATTTAATTTAAAATCATAGAGATCTTCCGAATGTGTAAACCTAGTATATGTTCTTCCACAGTTCTTAGATTTATAACTAATACCGTTTGAACCAAAAAAGAATATAACCCTTGAATCAGCTGGTGAAATATGAATACTTTCGAATTATAATTATTTATTCTCTGGTTCCATCTTTTCCCAACTCTTAGTCTCATCTAACCATGTTTATCCATAATCTGCTGATCTCCATATTTTCCCCTTATCTGTTAGAATGAATAAGACTTTTCTGCTCTCCTAATGAGTTTATTCTATTGTTTCATCATCTTTTGTAAAAACAACAGATGATCCACACCAATAAATATTAGACACTGGAGATTCCAGTTCATTAAATGAAACCTTCACTTCATTCTACCCATACACACTTAAAATCAACAGACATAGAACTATTATCATTTCTTAAATAATAACACGTAAATTAATTAATATATAAATTTATATCTCTACTTATTCATTAATATAATTTTCTCTTAGTGAATAAACATTATTCATTATCTTTTTATTCTATTTTTACTCCAACAATCCAAATCTCTCAGTACTCTCATCTGTATCCTTAAAAGAAAATCAAATTACTAACTCGACAACACCAAATAATACTTAATAATGAATCCTAAATGATTCTATAACCAAAAACATCACTACTATTACAATTAAGTTATTTTTACATCTTAATTTCTTCAGGAAACCAATAACAACTGTTAAACCCAACATTTAAGAACTAAACTACTATAAAAGGATAGCTAGGAATTATTTTATGTTTTCAAACACTAAAAGCAAACTTTTGACTATAGGCTTATATAAAAAACAGAATTAACTTAGCATATCAAAAAAACTATTATCACTTAAAACGAACTTTACCAAAATTAGAGCTTTTAAAAACCAACTAAATCCATCATATGAACTCATTTGTTTAATATTTAAGGTTAATTTTGAACAATATAGATTGATTTATTTTAATTTAAATGAGTTTTCACGTATTTATTTTACCTTAATATAAAAGAACTTATACTTTCAGATATTTCACTTCTTAAGCTCTATTGATATTTTTCTAATGACACTTCTTTAAGTTTCACCTTTTTGAGTCCAATCTTTATAATCAATAAATTATTACTTCACTTTAGAATTTTGGTCTTTTCTTAAACATTTGAATTTGATTAAAATCATTACTAAGATATAATTTTATTGTGCTTTTTTGATCAATTTATAAGAAAACTTTAAAAAATTCGAAAAATATTAATAATAAATTTAGTATCAGTAATTTTTATAAGAATAACAATAATTTCTATTTCATTAAAAATATTCTTATTTTTTAAATTAACAAATTCTATTGCTTACAATCTATTTTTATAAAATAGCTGAGCTATAATTAATTTTGATATTGGCAATATTTCAATCTTAATTTTCCATTAATCTAATGCTGCACATAGATCGAAAATTAATATATTAAAAATTTTTCATTCGAAATAATTTTATTTGAATTTATCGACCACGATGAAATGAGGACGTTAATAATAATTTAATTTGGTTTTTATTCATTTTCTTAAAAATAACATTATCAAAAATCTCAATTACACAAAATAAGTTTTACCTATAATTTATGCATAATAATAATAATATTTTTTATTGTGGTTTGTTGGAACTTTTGATAATAAATATATTTAAATTAACCTCTTTCCCCTTTCAATTATAACCAATTATTGAATCTAACATACATACTATCATTTTAAATACAATACATCTTTATCCTATTTATGTTAATACTCTTCCTAGAGAAAGCCTAATTCTAATTTCAAAAACTAAATTTTTTTAATTTCATTTAAATTAGAAAAAATTAAGCCAAAGTTCTTTGCTTACATTTTTGTACATTTATAAATATGAAACCTAATATTTATAAAATTAGGATATTAAGAGGTGTTGGATAATGTGAAAATTTTCCTCAAGTAGTTATTTTTGGCAAAATTCATATGTTCTTCTTAATTTAATTCATTCTATCTCCTTTAAATATACTTGAATTTTAGGATAACATTAATTATTTTAGTTATAAAAAATGTCCTAAAAGAAAAAAAAAAGGGAAGTAAGACCTAATAGAGTTGCTTGGTCTGCTTGAAGACGACATAGAATAATATCTAAATCAATAATCAATCTTTATTAAAATTTTTTTCCAAGCATGGCTCTATTTCAAAAGTATTCCAAAATAATGAAATATAATATAATAGATTTTAATATTCGAAAGAGGTTAGCTTTAAACAAAAGTATTTATAGAATATGATGAAGTTGATTCAGCTATTGATGCCATCAAGTAAGGATTAGCTTTTAATGTAGATTTCTGAATAACACAAAAATCTTTAATTAAATTTCATGCAATGTTAATCATTCTAGATTGAAATAACTAAAGCTTGATATTGTACCATATACTAAGGGTCTTGATTTTACTAACCCTCCTTCTAGCACTAATGATTAAGTCGATACTAATTGTGAATAGGAAGAGATAACTAAAATCAATGAATGGGAAGATTATTAATTTGAGAACGATTCTACAGAGGAGGTTTATGATGAAGAGGAAACTTAATTTTCAGAAGAAAAAATGATAGATATAAAATCTAAACTCAATTAAATAGATGAAGAAATCAATAAAACTATTGAAACTAAAATTGATAAAGCTTTGGATAGACTACATTAAAATACTATTTGTATTTAAGTTTTAATCACTTATGATATACTAAATGATTTAAATTTTATTATCAAAATATTTTGTCACTTTGGATAAATTGTAATTTTTTCGACTAAAATTTAGAAGTATTTAAAGTAAAGCTAAATATATTTATACATCAAATATGGTTCCAATCATGAATGTTAAAAAGCATTTTAATTGCTTAAAGAATATTTAGAAATAAAGCTTTAATATAATTTTGAAAATCTAAATGGTAAATTAATCCAGCCTAATAATTAAAAAATATCGATAATTAATCAACCCTCTAAGAACTTTTCTAGTCATACAAAATTATTAAGTAATAGAACAAGGCTTTAATATAAATCAAATAATAAAACAAATGAGATATTCAAAATTTATATTTCTCTCTTTTATAAATTATTATTTATTAAGAACGAAATTTTCTTTTTAATTATTAAAAAATATTATAGGAAATTATTGTAAATTACTACAATCTCCTAGTACTTCTATTTTTGATCATATGCAGAATTAATTTGTATTTTAATTTACTATATATTTAATAAATAAACATCTAAGAATTTATTTAGAAATTCTTAAATTAAATAGAATTTCCAACAAACATTGAATTTCTTCAGCTTAAAAATTAATTTTTGTCTGCAATTCAAGATTTTTTTTGTGCTATTTACATATTGATATTCTCAAACTAGAAATGGTTCAATCAATTAAGCTTGTGAATACAATTAAACTTAAATTTTTCATAAAATGCATTTAAATGCAAGAGTATTAAAAATTAGACTTAATACTTAAGCTAAGGTGAAATAATTAGATGTTAAAAACAAAATTTCGTTAATTTGCTAAAAAATTTCGAATAGGTCCATGCAAATAAAGCTTAATTATTCATGTAAGAATTTATCATTTAAAAATCAGCTTTTGAATCAAGCGAATTAAATAAAAAATTAATCCAAAACAATTATGATTAAAGAAATTATAATAGTATAACATCCTATATCTTAATTAAATTTGGGCAAAATTTTTATTTACTAAAATTCTTTTTAAAAGAAATGTTCATAATATTAATAATGAAAAAAAAGAAATTATTTTTTTACTATTCTCTTACTATATATTATAATCATTTTCAAAAGTACAAGAAATTTGATCTTTATAGATATTTCTTTCTAATTTATTTGGCTATGTCTTAGAATTTTATAGTATTAAGTATTTGTTTAATTTTTAAACTCTACTATTTTCCTATGGAAATTAATTTAGTCAGAAAAACACTTGAAATTATATAAGAGAAAATAAATGAAGAGGCACTTTTAAATACAATAAATTTTTAAAATTAAATATGAAACTAAATATTAGAGTAGTTTTAGTTCATCAAGGGTTGTCTAACTAAAATTATCTTATTTTATTTAGTTTATAGTATTTAAAAATTTAGCACAATGTTTTTATCGAACAGTTCAATGCATTTATTCTATTAAAACAATTTAATCTTTAAATTGTAATAATTAAAACAATTTAATCTTTAAATTGTAATAGTAGGATAGTTAACATTTTTGATTTAACTTTAACAGGAGAATTAGGCTATGATTTTATTTACATAGGCTGAATTTTGGGTAATAATTGGATTTATGGATTAATAGATAAAAATTGTTAAGATGAAAGGGTTTAATAGATTTCAGAATCTATTTTGTATTTAGGAAATAAGATAGCGACATACTTGAATTATTAATTATTATTGTTTCTCATTAATAATATAAAAATGAATCATTGGATGTATTAACTTCCCAGCCAGAAATAGATGCTTTTTATCTTGAAATATGTGGCAGTATTTATTTTTTAGGTAATTCTAGTATTCTTGGTGAACGAATAGAAAGGGATCGTTCACTTTATAATTAAATCAATTTTGCAGAAACAGAAATAGGCAATTTAATTTTTTTGAATTGAGGTACTGGCCTTTTGAATTTAACCTTTTTGATTACTTCCTCTAAGAATTGTAATTGTTCTTATGTTCTTATTCTTTTGTATAAATTGGAAACATCATTCATTGGTGGTGATAAGGGATACTATGTTATAAATCTTCTGCTCATTTTTTTGATTATATTTAATAACAAAATAAAAACATCATTATTCTCAAATTCCAAATTATTACATAAATAGATTGAAATTTTTTTAAAATTATTCTTCATTTTAATGTTTTATTCTGAGGTCTAAATCTTATGTTAAAATCTAAAGTTATAAAGATTCAATTTATTGATCTGATCTCAGTAAAACTTTACTTAAAATTCCAACAAAAACTTATTAAAAAGTGCACATTATAGCGAAGACTTATCTTGTAATTTTTAGATTTGTTTATTGTGAACATTGACCTTTGATTAAGCATAATAGAAGTTCTTTTAAAACAAGTTCAATAATACTATCTAATGGTTAAATAAATGATTTTAAGATTCCCATCTAACTTAATTGTTATTCTTCTGATACAAATCCTAGAATTGATAGAATTATATCTGTTGTATGATCTAAAGTAACTTTATCTAAAGGTTAATGATATGTAGAAATAGTTTAAGTTTTGTATTCTTGAGATAATTAACTTAACAAATGTTTCTATAAACTTTCAATTATTATCATCAATGTAGTTAATGATGATGGATTTAATTCAAATAATTATAATTGTNTTTAACAGGAGAATTAGGCTATGATTTTATTTACATAGGCTGAATTTTGGGTAATAATTGGATTTATGGATTAATAGATAAAAATTGTTAAGATGAAAGGGTTTAATAGATTTCAGAATCTATTTTGTATTTAGGAAATAAGATAGCGACATACTTGAATTATTAATTATTATTGTTTCTCATTAATAATATAAAAATGAATCATTGGATGTATTAACTTCCCAGCCAGAAATAGATGCTTTTTATCTTGAAATATGTGGCAGTATTTATTTTTTAGGTAATTCTAGTATTCTTGGTGAACGAATAGAAAGGGATCGTTCACTTTATAATTAAATCAATTTTGCAGAAACAGAAATAGGCAATTTAATTTTTTTGAATTGAGGTACTGGCCTTTTGAATTTAACCTTTTTGATTACTTCCTCTAAGAATTGTAATTGTTCTTATGTTCTTATTCTTTTGTATAAATTGGAAACATCATTCATTGGTGGTGATAAGGGATACTATGTTATAAATCTTCTGCTCATTTTTTTGATTATATTTAATAACAAAATAAAAACATCATTATTCTCAAATTCCAAATTATTACATAAATAGATTGAAATTTTTTTAAAATTATTCTTCATTTTAATGTTTTATTCTGAGGTCTAAATCTTATGTTAAAATCTAAAGTTATAAAGATTCAATTTATTGATCTGATCTCAGTAAAACTTTACTTAAAATTCCAACAAAAACTTATTAAAAAGTGCACATTATAGCGAAGACTTATCTTGTAATTTTTAGATTTGTTTATTGTGAACATTGACCTTTGATTAAGCATAATAGAAGTTCTTTTAAAACAAGTTCAATAATACTATCTAATGGTTAAATAAATGATTTTAAGATTCCCATCTAACTTAATTGTTATTCTTCTGATACAAATCCTAGAATTGATAGAATTATATCTGTTGTATGATCTAAAGTAACTTTATCTAAAGGTTAATGATATGTAGAAATAGTTTAAGTTTTGTATTCTTGAGATAATTAACTTAACAAATGTTTCTATAAACTTTCAATTATTATCATCAATGTAGTTAATGATGATGGATTTAATTCAAATAATTATAATTGTGACGAGCTCACTACTTATAAAACTTAAACAACTTATAAACAAGCTTTGTTATACATCTAAATTTATATATAAAATTACTATGATATAATTTGTAATTTTTGATGTAATTTCTAACACTGTTATTAATTAATCTAAATATTTTCTGTCAGCAAAAAGTAATTAGCAAGTTTGAAGTATGTATTTTCCTTTCAAAATATTATTCATTATTTTAAATATTAATCCAACTAATCTACATATTTCAGCTGAATATTCCTATTTCACTTTTTCATCTAAAATAGCAGTTATAAGATGTTACAGATAACTTGTTAGAAAACCTTAAAATGTTCTAACTAATTCAATTTATACAATTGATGAACTATGATATTAATATCTTAAACTTTTGTTCTCAGTTATTGCCACCATTAATTTCAAACATAATTTACACATTTGAAATTGTTGAGGATTGTCTATTAAAATAAATCTAGTCAAATCTGCTATTTTTAGTAAATGCTATTTAATTAGTAGTCTAAATATTTTGCTTGTATCAACATGTCTAAAATAGCCAAGCATTTCATATAGATAAATTAAAATTGATTATTATGTTGGTTATATTGTTAAAAATTAGTTTAATTATATTATTGATTCGATATAATTTTCATAGGCAGTGTCAAACAATAAAATAGATAGAATTTCTGAGGCTAAGGTTCGACAACTTAAAAACGTTTCTTTTTATAAGGCAGTATTTTTTAAGTTTAATAAAATCCCTTTGATTTATGATACAACATTAGATTATTAAAAAGCTTCATTATATAAGTGATGTTTTAGTCTGACTATTGTTTCTTTCATAATTACTAAGGCATATTCTATTATTTCTTTATTTTCAATCTGTAATTATAAAATTATAAATTGTAACAATTGATTAGTGGCTTGTTAGGGTTGAATTAGAACTGGCTTAATGAAAATATCAAAAAATGCTTTGTTGGACTTTTGTCTACCAATTGATTCATCAGATTCACTTAAAGCAAATTAAAATAAATTATCTGCTAAAGACATTGCAGACATAATAACTAAAGGAGGTAAATTATGTGTAGCAACTTATAAAAAATTTAATGAATCTTTAATAACAGTTTAAATCATTTAAATTATTTCATCACTATTTTTTTCTAATATTTAAGGATTTATTACTATGTAATTAATTAAACTTAATTCAATTATAAATTTTTCTTAATCTTAAGCAGCATTTTTAAAAGAATAATAAATCATTTTGATATGACTTGCTAAATCTACTGCTAAAATAGGAAAAAGATTTTCAAAAAATTCTTTTAGAGTATGCTTTAATTTTTTGTGATTCTAAGGAGTGTAACCCTAAAAAAAGGAATTTTTAGAATTCAATAATAAATGAATTATAGCTTTACCTATTTCAGATATAGTTTTAGAAATTGATTATTTAAATGTAACATCTAATTTAAAATCAGTTATAAATTTCACTAATTTTTTCATTAATTCTATCATCTAATACATATGAGGATCTTTAATTTTCATTTATTTTTGTAAAATTTATATACAAAATGTTTATAAACAAAATAACCATTGTTAACTAAATGTAAAATCAAATCTAACTTATCTCAAACCAAAACAATTATTTAATTTAGTGTTTAATTCAAGAATGTCACTTATGATTTCTTCATTTGCTTATTAAACTTTTTCGAAAAGGAAAATGCAACCTTAATACATTTCTTTCGCAAACAATCTTTTTTTTATTTTTTCAGTAAATATTCTCTTTTTCGAAGAAGCCATTCTCTTTAATGATTTTAGTGCTAATAAAGATAACGATGAGTCAGTTGAACTATATGATGCTATTATATTGAAAAGTAATTCTATTAATTACCTATCATTAAAAAATTCAGCAAATTTATCTGGAAACTAAATGTATAATATTTAAATTTACACTAACGTTATTTTAATCATTTGGATCAAAATCTGATTCTAATTCAAAGTAACTGACATTAAAATTGAACATTAAAATATCTTTAAGTGAGGCTAATGCTTATTTATAAAGATTTGAACTACACTATTTTAAAACTGTACAAACAGTCTACATAAAATCTAATATGTCACTATTTTAAAATTAAAACATCATTTTTCTATATGAAAAATAAGAGTCATAAGATGAATAAAGTTGAATATTTTATAAAACATTCTAAATTAATTTCAACCCAATTGAAAGGAGGTAAAATTGACTCCCTGAGAAAAAAGAGTTAAAAACTAATTTGAACTTTGCAAATTGGTTGCTACTCATCATCATTATTTACTAAATCAACAAACCCACCAAATTACAGATTGAATTTTACACATGATTTTCTTATTGCTTTTAAAGACTTATACAAAATAGCGAAACCAAAGTTTCATACACTTTGCATTTTTTAAATAACACATCATTTTCTTCTTTGTTTAAACATTATCCCAAAATAGATTAGCCTTCTAATGAACTACAATCAGAAGATTATAATCCTTTAAAAGACCTTTCAGAAACAACAATCTTTGCTATGTATTCTGATATAACAAATAATGTAGAGCTTGATTAAGTTTATTGTATGATCTGGCATAAAATATCTATATTTCTTATATCTTCTATGAACTAATAAATTGTCTATTCTGCCATTTATTTACTCTATAATCTTAATATATTAATATACTTCTAATGTTCTTGAGAAGCAACAATCATTACATAAGGAATCAAAATTTTGTAAATTCATTTCAATTTAAATTATAAATTATTTTTTGAATAATTTTTTCATGAAAGACTATAGATCTTTTAAATTTGATTTCAAAACTACATCAAACCTTTTTCAATTATCAATAAATTTTTAATAGAACTAATATAATATCGGTTCAAAAAATTTTAATGCTTATGTGAATAAATGATGAGAATAGTCCATAAACCTCACTATAATCTACTTCATATAATCTAAATTGAGTATTTTATTTAAACTTAAGATCATATCCAAATTATTATAATTCTATATATTTCAATAGCTTAAATTCAATGTTTATGTTGAGTTTAAATTGCATAAAAATTATTTAATTTTTATATATATATAAATCACTTAGTTGTTGTTTAAAACTTATATAAAAAAAGTATTTGAAAATCATATCAAAATTACCAAAATTTAAAAAAGCCTTTTATAAAGAATGCAATTTAGTTAAATCCATTAACCTAATTGAGAATTAAAGGTATAAAATAATCTATATTTAGGATTAATTAAATTATAAAAATAATATACACAGCCCATTAAAATAATAATAATTATTTTTAAGTTTATGCAATATCTAATCATTCATATATTCCAAAACTTTATAATATAATTATTTTATCTGGAAAAATAACTACATTTAAACAAAAGGATTATATTTAATATTGAAAGTGCGAGCATCTATAAAAAATATATGTATTTTATATATTTCAAAATATTGAGAAAGAAAATAGGATTAAAGTTTTAATGTCTTTATAACTTTTCTAAGCAGATTAAATAGATTTAAGAAAAAATAGATTAATTTGTTATTGATCTACAATTTCGAAGATATCTAAATTATTTTTATCTTAAGCTTTAATTTTTCTAAATTATTTAACAATATCTTAATTAAATATTTTATTTTTTTTTTTTTTATATTTATAATATCCATAATACTAATTTAAAAGTATAATAGTATATATGGATCTAGCTTTTGGCAGAATTCAGATTTTAAAATGAATTTATGTTTGAGATAATATTATGGCTTTACCTATAAAGTGGATTATTGATAATTAATTTTAATTATAATTAATAAATCCCTTAATAATGTCAAATCATTTTCCTTAAGAAAGCTATGATATTTTTGATTTACAAACTGCTTTGGAATACTTACCAGATGAAACAATGGTAAAAGGGGCTATCACGCTATTTTTAGAATACTTTGAAGATGGAAAAGGATTTGATGAGTTAATAATTTTATATGAAAAAGGAGGTTGGTAGCAAGTTGGAACACCAGCTTATTTAAAATTTGAATAATTGGCTCATTCAATTAAAGGAAGTTGTAGATATTTAGCTCTTCATCGACTTGAAAAAAAGTTAGAATTGTTGCAGTTTTTCATTAGGGATGGTAAAGAAATATAAGTAGCCTCTATTTTGAATGAGGTTTTAGAATAATGTCCTTATGCTTAAAGAGCTATTTTAAAGTATATGGAAATGCCTGATGAAAAAGTTAAGCATTACAAATTTGTTAAACCATTTTATGATACATATGGTAATATCCAAATATATCATAAACTCAATTACAATTTTCATAAATAAAAAAATAATATGTCGACCGTCAATCATAAACAACCTTATCAATAATAAATTAAAAGCACTGATTAAGACTAGTGCTAATTATTTTGATTAGCTAAATTTTAAATATCTTGTATTTATTATTTTATATCATTCATAAATCTTCTATATAGTTAGGTTTGAAAATTATAATTCATTAATGTGTTAAAAATTAATATTTTATACTATTAAATCAATAAAAATTCTCAAATAAATACAAAAATTTTCAATATTAAAACTTGGAATAATTCCTGCTTCAGTATTCTATTATGTCGATTAATAATTATCGTCTAATTAGAAAAGTTATTCGTTTCAAATCGGCTTTGTATTAATAAATACTTATAAAAATAATAAAAAAAAATAATTATCATAAAAAGTATATCAACTTTCTCTATTAATTTTTAATTATTTTCTTCTAACAAAGCTATTAGTATATATTTTATTAATTTAAGATTTATCTACATTAGTTTTTATTCGCTCTAATAACCGTGTTTAATCTTTATTAAGACTAGATATTCTTATATAAAGAAAATTTTAACGAATTTCAAAAATAACGTATTCTCTTTTTGTTTATGCAAATAATACTGTAACAATTATCAAGATTATTTTTTTATAGAAATTTTGCTAATTTTCTATTTTGGAAACCTAACATAAATATTTTTTTAAGAGATTCATTTTAAAATTCTTCCATTTATTGAATTGATAAGTTCTTATTATGATGCAAGAGAGTAATTAGATATTAGCTTAAGATTTAAATTTATAATAATTTGAATCCCATTAGAAGAAAACTTTTCAAAATAGAAATATACTTATTTAAATATTACCTAAAATTATTTATTAGAACAAGTAAAATTATAAAGACTTTGCTTCAGCATACATATATATTATTAAAAAAAAAGGGCAATTATTTCATTAAATTTATAACTCATATATATTCTAAAATTTTGTCATAACTAACCATCAAATATTCATCTTTGCTAAAATTTGTATTCTCATTTTTCATATTATCAATTAGATTTTCTAGAACAATACAATTAATTTATTACTATTATCCTTATTTTCAGCAACGTAATAAGGCTTGTCTTTTCTGATTACTAAAGGTGTCATTAGCTTCACTTTTTATTTTTAATCTTTTAAGAAAGGTTCGAATACTTTATCATTTTCCATTTTTTTAAATTACTCTTCTAGTTTTAAGAAACAGGCTTTAGTCTTAGATTTTTCATTTTAAATTAATGTGTTTGATTATTAAGACCAAATTTATGGAAATCGATTGGCTTAATCTTATTTACTATTTTAGAATTAAGTTTAAAGAAACTTACTTTTAAAATTAACTTTAGGAGATGTCTTTAACTGATCATTTATTTTTTAATAAATTTTTGTCTTATTGCGTTATACAAAAGAAAGAGTTTTTTATTAATGATTTAAATCACTTAAAATTGAATCATCATTTTAAGTTAGATGAATTTTATTTATGCTGGTTTATTTTTTAAGCTTTGATTTATCTTTTTCTTAAAATGATTTTTCTGATTTATCTTAATTTTAAACACTTGGTAAAATATTACTACTATTTTACGAAGAATTTTAGTCGAATTCCCTTCTTTTTAATTAATAAGTTTCTTCTATAATTTAATTAATATTTTTGTTTTCATCATAAAATTCTTCTCTAAAGGAGGATTCTTATGATATAGTTGTTTTAGAAAAATAGGTTGCATTTAGATTTTTTAAATTCAAATTGTTTGCCTTTCTTCTCATTCTTTTTAAATCAAAGTAAGCAAATTATTGAACTCGCTTATTGGTTTGACTAATATTAACTGATATGTGTGTTTTAGAATTATTTTAATTAATCATATTAATCATAATGTTTCATAATCATCATCATAGTCTTCATCATCCAATTCAATTTCTTTATCATAAACATTAACTATATTCTTTATAACTTCTGCTGTAGCTTAAGTTTATGATTCAACAACTTCTTCTTTTTATTCAGCTTCTTTTTTAAAAAATTTTTCATCTTAAAATAATATCAAATACATACTCAACACATCTACTATTGCTCTTTCTGTTTTTTTTTTTAATTTATCTAATTTAGGTTGGATTGCTCTTTTTAAATCAATATTTGCCTTTTTTGGGATGATATTCAATGTGCCTTATTCATCTGTTAATAATTATGACACCATTTCTGTTACTTTTTGCTTTTTATTTTTTGATAAATACTTTATAATGCATTTCTATATTTTTAATATTTCTGGTGATTTCTTGCTCTTCTTTTCCAAAACATTTATTTTTAGGAAAATAATGTAAAAACTTCAATTCAGAATACCAATCTTTAGTTTGTTTTTCAGGCATGATTTATTGACTAGAATTTAGATTGTCAGGAAAATCAAAAATCATTTTAATATAATTAATGAGCTTAATATTAAAGCATCATCTAATATTACCAAATTTCAAACTAAATGAAACAATACCTTTTAAAAATTAAAAAACAAACTCAATAACAACTTTAAGATCAATATAAAAAACTTAGACAACTCAAAAAATGAGTCTTGATAAGCATAAACCAACTAATGATACGTAAGTAAATAAAACTGATATTACTTTTCCTGTTATTAATAAAACATCTCCAAAAGAAAAAACTTGTAAACCAAACTTAACTATTAGAATAGCCTATAATGATGATAAAACAATTAAAGATTATTTAGATCATTTAAACACATTGAGAATTTAGAAAAATATATAAAAATAAAATAAATTTAAGAAAGTTAGAACTGAAACTGAAATAGTACAATATGGTGATATCAAATTTAAAAAAGTAAAAGAAAACTCTACCAAATAATCTGTTGCCATTGTATCAAATAGTAAGAATCCTTAATCACAATCTTATATCAAATTTAGTGAATAGATTTGGGCACTTGTTTATAGTTTAGAAAACTTGAAAGTATGATCTGATATTTATCAAAGAAATATATAAACAATGATAGAAAATTGTTTTAAGTAATTAAATAACTTATTGGATTAAAAAAAAATCTGAATAAAGTTATATTAAAGTAAAATGGAGAAGAATTGATAGAATTCTACGATATCATCAAATTATCTTGTGTAAGAGAGATTTAATATATAAATGGAGAATATAAAATTGTTGATAAATTTGATATATCTCTTTATGATGATTTAGTTTATTTGACTAATATGATTGATAATCTTTTATTATCAAATGAAATTCATTCAATAAATCGAATTAATGATAATGTAATTGTTATTTTTTAATTTCTAAAGATCTAAAAGGAATCCGAATAAATTCTTAAAATTTAGCATTCCATGAATATGCCTAATGAAGAGTAAAAATTATCAGCATAAACATTATCAATGCAAAGATTTTAAATTCATGATGAAATCGAAACTATTGAATAAAAATTAGGACCTTTATAGTTGATATCAAAGAAAATAAGATAAACATCAAAAGTTTTAAGTAGAGTTATAGGCAGTTTAAATGAATGAGTAATATTTTTTTCAATTTGCAAATAAATGATCCTTTAAAAACTTTAAAAATCTTTCAGCATAATCCCTTGGAGGTATAGCTGATATTGTTGGTCCATAAATAACTCTTTTAGATAAGAATTCAAGTTTCTTTTTGGTACTGAAATTTGTTAAGATATCAATAATGCCTATATATAAAGTATATTAATTATCAACAGTTACCATCTTACTAAAATTATCAAATTAAGGATTTTCTGAATAAACAGAAGATTCATTATCAATTTATTTATTTCCTTTAGCATGTAGACCTAATAACAGACTATAATCAATAATATCATTCTCTTCGAAAAATTTGCAATCTTTTTCTAATTAATTAAAAAATAGCATTGATTTGTTCTTATTGATATTTAATTTTATATTTTTCTCTTTATCAGCAAGAAAATTTAAATCTTTTCTGGCAACAGTTGGATCGCTTACTTTAAATAATATCTTACTTATCAATAGTATATCTTCCATAAGTTGAACCTTTTAAATCGTATCTAATATTAATTTCATGATTTGTTGAAAATACATTACTCATTATCACAAAATAAATAACCTTTTCTCTTAACATAGTCTAAAATTTTATACCAATCTTATGCATCCCAAATAATCTTATTTTAAATGTTTATAATACTTTATAATAAGAGTTTCTGGATAGTTTTTTAGATGATAATAATAATTTCTCATAATTTATTTTAGAAATCTAAACTCCTGATGATGTATAGTTTTTAAAGTGAATTATCCATCAGCTGTATAATAAAAAAAGCTGCCACTTTTACCTGTCGATGTTAATTCTTATAAACAAGATAAATCTCCTTTAATTAAAGATTATAAAATAGATTCAGGACCAATACTTTTTAGATATTAATGATTATCTAATCCATATATAGTTCTAATACTATTGAATACTCTTGGAGCATAATCAAAGAATTAACATACTTTAAAAGAACTTTTATCACCTTATGCTCTTCTTGGTAGAAGTTCAAAATAATATTTTAATTTAAAATCTTTAGGACCAACTTCATAATCATCTGCTACATTAATACTACTTACAGCCATTTAAATTCCAATCATCATATTTAAAACTAAATTAAAATTTTCATGCCCAAATGAAACACTAATTTTTGGTTTTTTAGTTTATTTTTGATTTTTAATAGATGTTTATTTTCTAGGTATATTTATAATAGTATGCAATCTTTATTCATTAATCTAATCAATAATATCCATTTTTTATTGTTTTATTTAATTTTGATCAATTAATTCTCTCAATCTCTAAACTTCTTTACTAATATCTTAAACACATTCAATCATAGATTTATATTTATCTTTAAGTTAATCAATGCTCATTTAATCTACAAATTAATAAAATTGATTTTTATCATTTTCAATTTCAAAACTTTAATCTGTTTAATAAAATTAATCTTCTTCTCTAGGTTCAAAAGTATCAGCTTCAATTTATTTTTATGGAACTTATTAAAATAATGCTTTTTATTTAGTTTTAGGTTTTGACTGTGCATAAAATGAAAAATCTTAATTTTAATCATTTTTTAAATGTTCAATAGATAATTCATTAGAATGATTATAATTAAATGATGCAAATTGTTCTTAAGTAAAAAATTTATTTATTCCTTATTCAATTTTTAAATCATTATGATTATTTTCTTCACTTTCATATTTAAAAAGACTAACAATAGGAGAATGAAGATTTTCAACTTAACTATTTCTTTATTTTTATTCTTGATCAGTAGTTCCTTTAACAAAATGAGGAAGTTCTTTTTCTTATTTTTTATTATCTTATTTCATAAATTCTAGTAAATGATCAAGTTTTTTTTCAATATTTTAAATGTATCTAGATTATTATTAAATACTAAAATCAATTGTTTCAAGTGTAACACCTCTTCTAGCAAAATCAAAGATTTCTAAGAGTGCTGGATCAGCTACAACAGAATCTTAATATTATTATAATGTAACTCTATCAGCTTTATCAACATCCATAGTTTAGAAAATTAATTTTATTCTTTAATCAATCTATTTCTTAGTTTCGCTAGTTAAATTTTATCCAGTCATAGCTATCCAGCTATTAATTACTCCTTACATTGTATCATTAAATTCACCTGATGTAAAGCTTCCAACTTTATTCTTATCAATCAATTTAAAACTTATCTCAGCCTTTTCTCTCGCGTCTCCATGACTAACCTTATCAAAATAAAGAGCAAAATCTTCAAATCTAATCTAAATAGATTTTCATTTAAAAACATACCTTACCATCCTTGTCATCATCCATTATGTGGAAGATTCTATCTGATAAATGAAGCATTGTTCCCATACCGAGTAAACCCAGATTATCTCGAAATTAAAACTTAGTTACGAAATTAGAACCCTATGACATTCTAGCAAATCTAGTTTTTAATTCTATCAATTCAGTTTCTGTCAGTCTTGTTAGTTTTCCTAATTTATTTATTTCCTCTCTTTAGGTGTTTGTTTTTTATTTCCTTGAACAACACATTTAATTTATTTAATTATTATATTTAATACAGAACTTTTCATAACATCGTTGTATGATTACTGTTTATTTTCTAAATCAGATATTAAATTAGATTATTTCTTATAAACTTACAATTCTATTTCATCAAAAATTTAATATTTATAATAGCCTTAAATTTAAATATGATATTAAACTTGGGACTCAATGATTAGAAAATTGTAGAACTCGTTATATTAATATAAATGAAAATTTTATACTATTTGTTAAATTCTATAAAACTATCATAAGAGAAAAGCTATTATTGATTAGATTGGTTTAATAGAAATTATACATTAATTCATAACTGTAAATGTTAATTATTTTTTTTCCTAATAATAATAGTAAAAGTTTAATCATCTCAATCAAAAATAAAATCAAATAAATACTGATAAAATGAAATTAATCAAATATAATGACTCATCAATGTTGTAAGTTCTAAATCAAAAATTATATATATAATATCTTATTATAAAAATATTTGAATGTACTGCTTCAAGCTTAAGTTACTTTCATCCTAAAAGTACAATATTTTTATGTTAAAGGATGAGATTCAATTATAACATGTAATTAGTAATTTAATATATAGGAAAACGAAATTGAAATAATAAAATTTAACTCCTTCGAACCAAGATTGAAATGGGCAAAATGCAATATCTCTCAAATAGGATAATTTGAATTATTAGATAAATAGTAGAGTATAATCTACAAGATAGATCCTTCCGTGGGAATATTATTTAAGGAATTCTTAAATGGAAAAGTGTGTTATTAAGGAATCGATAATCAATTCAAAATAGCAAAAATCATCTCCTAAGGAAATTCTGGAATTGTATACTATATTACAAATTTGTAGGTAGTAAAAATGAGACATTTATATAATGAAGAACTAGTTACAGGCAAAATTTATAAATAAGGCAGGCCAGAATTTATTGAAGTATTCAATTAAATATAAGTAGGAATTTAGAAATGAAGTATAAGCCCTTTAACATTTAAAACATCAAAATTTGCCAAAAATTAGAGAATATTACGTTGAAGCGAATCATAATTATATTATTTATGATCTCTTAGAGGGAACTCCACTAGATATTTGCATTAAGAATAGGGTTTTAGATGTTCAACAAATTATTTAAATTATGAAGGTATAATAAAGGATATCATACAGGAACTGATTCGTGTTGTATAATATATGCAATTTGAAGGATTCTCTCATTAAAATATCAAATTAGAAAATATTTATTTTGATTCTTTGATGAATTAGATAACTGTTACTAACTTCGAAAAATCTATGTTAAGAAATCAGATTATTACTTCTAATGATTCATATTTTTCAAAAACTACTAAGGATGAAACAGATCTCAATACTTTTACTTGTCGAAATTCTTGTCCATATAAAGATAATTTTGACTGTGGATTAGTATTTTTTTAATTGTAATTATCTTTTTAGAAATAGGATAACACAAAAAATAGAGGATTGCAAAAATATTCGCTATTCAGATGATTATAAAAAAATAATGAATTTGATCACAGAAATTCACAACCAAAAAATTTCGACATTCCTCCTTAAATTATTATTATAAAATAAAGTATCAGATAAGCCAAACTTTTCTGAAAATTTAATATAAGAAATCGATAATCTAAACTTAGAATTATATAATTATAGAAATAATTGATTATATTTTATATGTATTAATAGAGTTTAATTACAATTGTTATATGGCTACATAAAATTTAATAAAATTTATTTAATCACTAAATGGAAGATCAACTAAAAAAAATTGACATTCTCATCAAGAAGCAAAACTTTTAGAAAAGCATAAAAAAATTATAAGAACTTCAAAATCAACTTAATGAGGGAATTATTAATCCTGAAGAAATGACAGAAAATGAAAAAGTATTAGATAATTAATTATAAGATTTTATAAAGCAATATATATGAAAGATTTGCTACAATATTTATTGATATAAATTAAGTTTATCAAGCAATGTAATACTTAATAAGAATGATTAAAATTGAGAAAGAAATTTGTAAAGCATCAGATAATAAGAATAGTATACTAAGACTTTGTAATTCTTATGCAAAAATAGGTAATTAATGTAATGAAATAAAATAAGGTAGATGCTGTTTCTATTGCTGTTATTATGAATAAACTTTCAAATATTTAGATTATGCTCAATAATTACTTATTCAACATAATCTCACTAATACAGGTGTTTATGCACTTACTTTAACATAATTGGGAAATTATTATAGGTTCATGTTTCAAGATGATTTGGCAGAATAAATGCTATATGAAAGCATAAAAATTAGAGAAGAGTTATATTCTCGAGATTCTATAGTAAAATTGAAAAATATTTTAGGAAGTTGCTGATTCATTACATGGATTAGCATAGTTATTTTCAGATGAAGGGAAAATTGAAGAAGCCATGTTTTAAATTAATTAAGCAATTGCTATTTGGACCAATGTTTTGAGTTATGAACATATCAAAACTGCAAAATCAATTTATCTTAAAGGAAATTTATATCTAAGAATGAAAAGTACTACAGAAAGTATATTTTAATTTAAAAATTTTAGATTTAGAAAAAGCAGAAAATTTGATTACTGAAAGTCTCCAAATAAATATAAAAATTATGGGAAAATCTTCTTAAGATATTGCTGATTGTTATCATTCTTTAGGAAAAATTAAAGCTTATAACAAAAATTCGAATGAATTTGAAGAGTATTTTAAAAAATCATAAGTAATTTTATAAGAATTGTATGGCTAAAGTCATGCTAGCATTGCAATAATATTGAATAATTTTGGAAGATCATATTATGAAAGAAAATAATACGAAGAAGCTGTTAATTGTTTTTAAGAATCTATAAAAATTTATACATAATTATGTGGTGAAATGCATGGAAATTTAGCTATCACATTAAAGAATTGTGCTGATTGTCATAAGGAATTAGGTCGATTTAGACAAGCTTATAATGATTATTCAAAATCATTAGAAATCTATAAAGTATATATTTATATATTATTTTTTTAGAAAATGAAAATAAATTAACAACAGGTCAATTCAATCCAATAATAAATGACCTAAATCTCTGAAAAATTTTTAGAAGATTGAAATAGTACTCTTTTTGTTTTAAAAAAGCATCTTAACAATTTAGTCATAAATAATATAAACTAAAATTATATATAATTACATCTATACCCCCTTATCTATTATTTTATATCATAAAATTACATCATTAATATTATAAGTAACTTTAAATAATGAAGATACATAATAATTTCATTGTTGATGAAAGCTTTATTATTATTAAACAAGAGACTTTCTCTTTGAATTCTATTTTACAATTTACTAAACTTAACTGTTCTTTCTTAATTAATCTCTTTTAACAAATTCATCAACCTTTCTGAATTATACCCAAGCTTTTCCTTCCATTAAATTGTCTAGCTATTTTTGTATAATAAATGCTTTACTTCTTCAGAGATTTCTTTATCAGTATAACCACTTTTTTTAACTATTTCCCAGAAAGCCATCCATTCATCTTCTGATATTTATCCACTTTTATCAAAATCAACTGCATTGAATAAAGCTTAAGTATTCACTTTGGCAAAGTTGGTTTTCCAAAATTTTTAAGTTTCATCTTTATCAATAGAACCTGAATTATTTATGTCAATTCTTTTAAAAATCACCAAAGCTTTAGCTCTAAGTTTTTCATTAAGACCTGTTGAATTCTTTTATGCTCCACACCCCATTTATGATATAATTAAATTAATTAAATCAATTTCATAATGAAATTAATTTGCAGTAATAATATTAGATAATAAACAACAGTATTGATTATATAAATTATTATGGCCTAATAATTTACTAATTAAATTAGTTAAAACAATAGAATAAAACTATTTAACATAAAAAATCAAATGATGGCTTCACTTTTTCTAACAATTTAACTAACACTCCTTTGTCTAGTTTCTCTAGCAAAAACAAGTTTTTCTTTTTTTCTATTTTTACTAATTAGAAAATCAATATTAAAATTAGGGTAATAATTAACAAAATTATCAATTTTATCTAATGTAAAGGCTAAGAATAATGATTTAGTAATTACATTCAATAATGATTTAATTTTCACTGTAAAATGCTTCAAATTATATTTTCTTATTAATTATTGAATGATAATCTTCTATTTCTGCTTATTGTGGTTGAGCAGTTTTAAGAATTCTAACTTTTTATTTTTTAGTTCTTTGAAATTAGTAATTTCTATTTTGTTAAATATCTGTATGATAAAAATAATGAAATACTTATTGATAATTTTTTAAGTTTTTTTTCAATAATGCTTTTTCTAACACTTTTGATGATTTCTTTACTAATACTTAAATGTGTTAATTAACAATCTATACTCATATGATCAGTTGAACCACAAGTAAAACATTCAATACCTAATTCATAATATGCATTATTAAATATGATTTCATCCCTTAAGAAACAGTAACGTTAATGATCTAAAGGAAATAATTTTAATTTATTCATAAAGTCTGTTCTTGATAATCTTACAACTTAAGAATATTTTTTAGATCTTGCTGATGCTTTTCTTTATAATCCTGTAACAAAAGCATAATCACCAAATCGTGCTCCTGATTTTAAATGAGCCATAATAACTTCTTATTTATCTGTTTCAGGTACATTAACAAAGATTTCTATATGTCCAATTTAAACAAAATAAATAGCATTATCATCTCTATTTGCATCACCATCTAAAAAGATATTTTCTTTTTTAGAATAATCAATTTCTTCCATAACTTAACTTAATTCTCTCATTAAATCATCAGAGAAATTATTAGTAATCCATGGAATTTAATATAAATATGGTTAATAAGCTTCATACATTAATCTATTTTTTAATTAAGGAGCTAATTTTTAGAAAACTTAATCTTCTAAATATTAATCTCTATTTCTTTTTTCTTTAAAATAATGTTCTAAAAAGTTTCTAATTTCTTTTTCAGTTTTTTCTGAAACATTTTTAGATCTCATAAATTTAGTAATTGCAACTATTTCTTTATTGTATTTTCTTTTTTCATCAAAATAATCAACAAATGTTTATTATATATTATTAACATTAAATGCTACTAAAAAAACAGCAGCAATCATAGCTACTTCTGAAACTATAATTTCAAATTCATTCATAGGTGTAATATCTCCATATGCTACAGTTGTTAAAGTTGCAAATGCCCAATATGTTGATAAAATGTATCTCTTTGTCCAATCATAATATAAAATAGTTCCAAAATTTCCACTTGAAAATGTTAACCATGAATTAGTAAATGTACCTTCATCAGGATTATCATAATGATTTAACATATACATTCCTGTACCAAAAAATATACAACCAAAAAAATGTGTTAAATATACTATTTCAATTATCATTCTAACTATCATATATATGCTTTTCCATTTTGGATAAACTTATAATTTATCTTAATATCTTTAATCAATTTCATAAACGGGATACATTTTCAATAAAAACAATAAATGAAATGTATATACATTTGCCATTGCATAAGAAAATGTTGTTATCAATATTTCTATAAGAGGAACAAAATCAAATATAAATGAACCCATTAAATAATGTAATGCTACTCTTCGTCTGTTTTTTACTAATGCTCCATACTTATAAAATGCCACATGAAATTCTATGAAGATATCCAACATGAAAATCAACTAGATGATGTTTATGTTAAATTAGTACTATCACTATACTTCTAAAAAAGATATATGTTGGGCTATGGAACGTATAATAGAAATCATCTCCAAAAAATATTATTAATGGCACTTCTATGAAAACCACAAATGTTATAATTAAAACAGGAATCTTCCAATATGATAGAAAAGAACTTTATGGATCAATTATTGGCATCAAATTCATATATGTTCTTTTTATCTAACTTATCAATTATATCTCTCTATTTATTTGATATGATGTTTTAAATTAAGTTATTGTTTAAGTATTGAATTATTTTCTAACACTCTATCAATTATTAAATATTTTATTACGTCTTTCCAATTCTAAGTACAAACTGCTGTTTTCTCTGTTGCTGCCAAATCACCTATCAATTGAATATGCTAAGTCATAGTATAAGCATATTCCTCACTTAAAGGAGCTACTTAAATAGGCTTAGGCTTTAATGGCATCAATTCAATTTGATTCTAAGAAGAACCTTACAATAATGTTTTCTTTAAAGAAACAGATGAATATTCTGATAATTCATTTACAACTAAAAGATCTTAATTGTTCTTTTATTTGCTATCCCACATTATCAGTTTATATTATTATTAAAATTTTATATCAAAATATTGAGCAATTATTAGTCAATTCACTTTTTTCAAAACTTTATCATTATTTTATTTCAAGACTTTATCGATAATTAATAAAATCTATAAATTTTTCTGATTTTCAATAACTTTGTTATCTATATTTTAAAAAAAATTTGTTCATTTTTTTCAAAATTTTCTTTTTAATCAAATATGATTATAAGTAATTTTTAAATCGTTAACGCTAATATACATATAAAGATAATAATATAAAATCATAAGGTAATTAAATATTAAGGGGTTTGATATAAAAATTATTGGCTATGATAAATGTTATGAATAAGAATTATGATAATTAAGATGATTTACGTTATAGTTTATTATTTTTTTCAAAAAAGGTTGCATATTTATAATGCACTAAGTATGATAATTGAGATTTTTAAAATATCACTTGTATGGGGTTACAGGATTTATAATTCGTCAATTTTTGTGTATAAAAGTAAGACAAGATGTATGATTTTTTCATTATATAAAAAAAAATATTTTCTGTCAAATACAATGAGTGTTGCATCTAATTCTAAACAAGAAAACGAATTGAAAGAAACTCCAATTGAAGTAATATTTAATAACTAATATAACTTAGACAAAATTTACATGGTCAACAAAGACTATAGAAAAACTGAAAGAGCTTCATGTTTTACAATAAGGGAACTGGAAATCAATTAGTACATTGCTAAATGGTCCAACACCTTTAGAGTGTATGTACAAATGGCAATAACTTCATCCAGATTAAGTAATAAAATTCTATATAACAAAGGGACCTTCTAGATAACTATGGTCATAAGAAGAAGATGAATAATTGAAAGAATTAGTGCAAAAATTTGGTAAAAAATGGAGTAAGATCTGTACAGTAATGAATTGGAGAACAGGGAAATAAGTTAGAGAACGTTATTTAAACTAATTACAAGGAACAATTAATTAAGAAAAATGGACAGAAGAAGAAGATAAATTGATATTAAAATTATATAAGAAGTTTGGAACAAAATGGAGCTATATTTCAAGTTTTTTAAATGGAAGACCTGTAATTTTTATTTATATATAAATAGGAAAATATGGTTAAAAATCGATTCTATGCAAACTTGAAAAGAAGATATTAATGTGACTTAGGAGATTCGGATGATGAAGATTTTGAAGAAGAATCTCTTAATTCTTCAGATGAAAATAAAAGCAAGACTTAAAGAAAAAGAAAACCTCAAAAGAGTTTAAAAGAACTATAAAAAATTAAAAAAGTTTAGATTTAAGAAGAAAACATAGAAAATTTCAAAAGAATAACGAGATCAAAAAAACAAAAACAAAATGATGATAGTTTAAAATAAGATAGTCCTAATGAGGATTAACATAATGAAAATAATTCAGGTACTTATTGTCTTTAATTTATCTTAGGATTGTAAAATATTGTAAGTTCATCAAGTTATAGTACTCCTTAAGCAAATTAAATAAATATTAAGGAAGAAAATTAATTAAAATGTGATAATTTTAATAATATTTCTCCCATTATTTAATAAGCCATTCCATAGATCAATATAATTCCTAACTCTATGAACCCACTTATTTTCAATACTTAATTGATTTCGTAGTAATAAAATGCTATCATTTATCCATAAAGTAATTTATAAAACATTTCAGATAAATTAACTACATTATAATAATTTAAATAGCCTTCATTTGACAGATTGCAAATGTCATATCCAATTAATTAATTCCCAAGAATTAATTATGTTAATCCTTTTTTAGAAATTCTGTAATAATAGTAATTGATGAATATTTAAATTCCAATCTAATCTTAATTTTTAGGTCAGATTGATCCAATTACATAATGGACAGAATTATATAAAAATTATAACAATCAGACATTGTCATAAAAATTGTAACCATGAGGTTAAATGAGAATGTAAACAATATATATGTAATCATATAAACATATTATGCATTCATTTATATATTTTTAGAATTTCATCCTTTATTCATTGCTAAATTGAAATTACTATTTTTCAAATTCAACTTTAATTTTAGTCTTAAAAATAGTTTAAGACTTTTGCTAGTTGATACTTCATCAACTTCAGATTATTAGTCTATTTATAATCTAATTTTTTTTATTAATTTTAATAGATTTTCTTTAAAATCATAATCATTTTTTGATAACAATAAGTTGTAAACTGAAGGATCATTTTTAATTATTAAGTCTATAATTTATAAATAATTTTACCTTTAATATGAAATTTTTCACTTTCAGTAATATATTAGTATGTCTAAAATTCTTGAATAAGATAAAATGCTTTTGCATAGGGAGAGTCTAACTATGATAATTTTGCCATTAAATAAAAAATATTTAACTAATTTTTTATCTAAGTTGCCATTTAAATACAATTAATTCATAAACTTTGCTAAGCTAATTAGATAGAAAATTCTAATTCAAAAATTACTTGAATAATAATTTAAACTATTCAAGAAATATTTTTTAACATAATTTAAGAAGTAAATGGTTGTCAAATTTAAATTTTTAAATACTTCATATAGATGTTTTAAATAAAAATTATAAAATTAATATATGGGGAAAAAGAGAATTGTAGAAGAAATTTAAAATGAAGAGCCAGAAGAAGTCTAAGAGGTGAAAGCAAAAGCAGAAAATAAAAAATAAAAAAAAATTGTTAAAAATTAGAATAAAATAACTAAAGATGTTGATTTCATTTCATTTTTAAAAGAGGATATTAGATTTTTAATTTAACATAGAAATTAAGAAAATGAATAAAAGTAACAAAAGGCTGAAGAAGTTTATTCTAAAATTGAAGGTATTTTATATTAAATTGCCTAAACAAAAATTGGGGGTAGAACAATTTAATTAGTAATTAAATGTGCAGATCAAAATATAAGAAAATAAATATTTTAAAAATTATTGAATGATAAACAATTTGGAGAATTATTATAATCAAAATATGGTCATTATATTGGAATTACAATGGTTAGAAATATGCTTCCTGAATTCAGAAATTAATTTTATGAGATTCTATTAAAAAATGCTAATCATTATGTAGCTTAAGGAGATGCAAGTATTGTTTTAGATAGATTCTTAACAAGAGAAGCTACTACTCAATAAGTTAATAAGGTTAGAGCACTTTTTTAAAATCATAATGAAAAAATTGATAATTTAGCAATGAAAATTATAGAAAAAGGAATACATAATCATTTATTAAGTTTATAAATTTTAAAAGTGGCATTACCTAAACTAGTTCCTGAAGAGAGATAGAAAGTCATTGAATATTTTTAATAATTAGAAAACCTTGATTATCTTAGACACAAAGATGGTGTTTCAGTATTAATTACAACTATTTTTAGATTTTTTGTGCTATTTTAAATGTAACAGATAAAAAAGAGAGGAAAAACTTTTTAAAAAACATATAAACCTACATGTAGTAATCATAGGAACACTTACATAGAAATTCTTAATTTTATTTAGCTTTGTAAAAAGTGATTTTTACATATGATGATACTAAATAAGTTAATAAATCAATTTTATAAGAAATATTACCAGAATGGTTGAATTCTGTTCATGTCTTTAAAATAATTCAATCTATTTATTAGCCAAAACTTAGAGATGATTTAAAATTTGATAATATTGGTTTATAAAATACAGTTAGTTTGAAAGATGATGAAATTAGAGTAAAAGAACTTTAAGATTATTGTTTTGAATCTATTTTAAATTCTTTATAATAAAGTGAAACAAGCATTTTAGTTGAAAGTAATATAAATTAATTTATTTGTTACTTTATTTAATACATTATTAAGTATTCTTAAGTTTAAGGATTGGATTTTATTAAAACTTAGACAAAATAATTACTTTATTTTAAAGTTGATACTATTTTTAGCAGAGAATTAGAACAAAATGGAAATTATTGGATATTGACATAACCAGAAGCACAAAGAATTGCTAAATGTCTTATTTAATAATAATAGATAGCTGTAATTATAGAGTCAATAAAATTAGTAAGATGAATTCAAAGAAGTAATTGAGAATTATTGTTAAAAAGTACAGAGCCTTTTGATTCAGAATTTAAAGGTGACTTTGATTAGTAAAGCTATATATTTATTGTTGGCTTTAATTGAAAATACAAATTTAAAAGAATAAGTTCTTTAGGAAGTAAAGAAAAATAGAAAATGGATAGATAAGTTGGAGAAAACTTAGTCTCTCCAAATATTGTATAAATATATATGATTTTGTATATTAATAAATATAATCAATAATATTAGTTAATTAAGCTTAATAAATAATGTTTTAATAAAAGGTTATTTCATTTTTTACTCAAATAAAATAGGCTGTTAAATCATTTGAGTCTGAAGTGATATCTACTGCATACTTGAGAAAGAAGGAATTAGCAACATTAAATTCAATGTTGTTTACATTGAAGGATTAACAAAATTATTTAGAAATTCGCTAAATGATAAAAGATGTGCTTCCTCCTGTTTAGAGCATTAAAACATTTACAGATTTAAAAGATTATTCAAGAATAGCTTATAAATTAGATATGAAGAAAGATGATTAAATATTGGAGCAACTTTTAACTTTGATTTTACAAGATTAATTTGGTAATTTTGTGCTTAAAGATAAATTAATTTAACATATGATTTAAAACATGAAAATTAGTATTATTGGTCCAAAAATAAAATAATTGTTGGGTTAGATATAATTAAAGGAATCTGAGGTTTAGAAAAAATATATAAAAATATATGTAGACATGATATAACAAAGAGAAAATTAAAAGTAGGAGGAGTAAGAATAATAATAGAATTAATAAGATATAGTAGATATGAATATGCAAGAATTGAAATCAGAAAAACGTTTGTAAATTTTAAATTAAATAATAAATGGAAAACAAATAAAGTAAAATTAATAAATTCTCAATTAACATTTTATGTAGCCTAGTGTTGAGGAGATTATGATAATATTACCATAGATTGATTAATTTCCCATCAGATTAAGATAAAATTATATTGAAATATTAAGTCAGTATCTAAATTAATTGAATGTTGAGCCAAAGCAAGATGGTAAAGTGTTAGCATAACTTAATTAAAGTAATTTGATATTGTAATTTAGTGATTTTAAAGAATTCTACATTTTTTAAAAAAAGCAATATCTCTTTTATGTATATATTGAATTAGATAAAGATAGAGAATTTGTTGGAATCATAAATTAATTAGTTATTATACATAATTACATATTCTAATAGTTTAGAGTATTTTAAATAAAATGAGAAATAGATTATTGATTATATTCTAAAGAATAAAGCAATAAATATGAGTTAGATGGTTTCTTATTTTTTTCATCTTTCATAAATATATAGATAGCTGGGAGAGTTTAATATAGAGTTGCTTAAATTTTAATGTGGATATTTTCTTATAAATTTATAAAAATTGGATTCAAATTAATTGTTTTTAATAATAAAATCTATAAGAGTTTGTTAGAATATAGAAGAAGTGGTTACATTGGAAAAATAAATAGAGATAAGGATTAAAGAAGGAGCATTAAATTAGAATCATGATGCTTTAATTAATTTCGTTGCAAATAAGATTAAATAAACATAGGTTTTATTTATGCCAGAGACAGCAAAGATGGTAAATGTGACATAAAAGAATTTTGGAGAATGGTGTCATTTAGTATAATAGATAGGTTCATTGAAAGATTTAGAGTAGGATTTATTATAAAAGTTTAAAAGTGTACATATAAGTTTTAGAGAGAAATTAGCTTAAAATTAATTGTATTATTATTTTGCAGCATAATTGATATGTGGAATACATGATGAGTAATATTTTTTGGGAAGAATAAATTAGACAAGACCATTTTTATTGATTAGAATTCTTTATGATATAGCATAGTTTCCAAATAGAAATTATGAAAAGTTGAAAGAGAGAATCATTGAGAAGATAAAGGAGACAAGAAATTATTTAACATAAGAGTTTAATAGTTTGGATAAAGGATTATTAAGTTTTAGTATTTTGACAGCATCATTATTAGAGGATTAATAATTTTATAATTATTTATTTATGACATATTAGATAGAGATAGAAAAATTTGTTGAGGAGTTATTATAGAGTAATAAGAAGTTTTTGAGAAATAAAATAATAGGTAAATCTTCAGTGAATTAAATGACGAATTAAACATTAATATAATTTTATTAGGGTTTGAGATATCATTAATTTTTAAGCAATGAGGAATCGTAATACTTGTTGAAATTATAAGAATTGATAAAGGAATACAGTTTAACAAAATAAGAGATGCCTTCTTATATTGAGAGTGTAGTTGAATAGATTTTAAAAAAAGAGAAAGTGGAATATATAAGAGATTATAGTGAAGTACTGCCTTTTAGAATAGACTTTTATATTCCAAGTAAATAGATAGGTATTGAATGTAATGGAGTGAGTCATTATTAATAAGATTAATTAAGGAGAGGAGATATTCTTAAGATGAAAGTAATAATTAAATGAAATTATTTAAGTTTTTTGAGGAGAAATTAAATATAAAGATCAGTATAATTCGATCTGGTTGTAGTGATATTGAAGAGATTGTATAAACAATAATAAAATGATTGAATATTTTAATATGTAGATTATGAGTGTTAAAAGAATAGATTTATATATATATATATAGATATATAGGTAAGAGTTGAAAGCTCATTAATTAAGTGTGATGGAAAGTATTTTCAAGATGCATCATGTTCGTGTGCAATATAATAACCTCGATCAATAGAACGATAAAAGGATGGTTAAGATAATTATCTATCTGGTTAAGTGTTTGTAATTGTGTTGATTCTTACTTCTAGTTTCTATTATTATGTTGGTTTTGGTTTGCTAGTACAAATGCCCATATTTTTAATCGTTAGTAATATTAATAATAAATGAATTGCTCTGTTTGTGGATTAAATTTCGAGAGAAAAGATAAAGGATGTTAGTAAATGGAATGTCAATAATGTAAATAGAAATATCATCGATTCTGTTATGGATACAACAATATAGATGGAATATGTGATCCTTGTTAAGATGTAGCAAAGAAACCATAATGTTGTATTTGTGGATAGAAAGGTTTACTTAAAAGACTTTCAGATTAGAGTGGAGTATATGTTCATGTTTCATGTGCTATATTTGCATCTCATATCTAGGTAATTAACTATCATACTATGACATTCGCAACTAAAAGTTAAATAGATAAAAAAACAAAGGAAAAATGTTCAAATTGTGGGAAAAGTGGTGCTAATATTTAATGTCTAGATTGTTAAGCTTATGCTCATCCTCATTGTATATTTGTTGAATAAGTGGAAAAAGCATAAGAAGATATTGAAACAGAATAATGGATATTCCATTTAAAATTTTAAGCTAATAATTAAGATCCAAATCAATTAGATGTTGAATCAGGAGAAATTAAATGTGAATTAAAAGAGATTCAAGATGCTTTTAACAATGCTATTGATAAATATTAAGATAAATCAAAAAAAAGAGCGAATCAAACATAATAATATAAGGAACATATTAAAAATACACTTGATTCTATCTTTGATAATTATTCATTGCCATAATGCAATTAATAATGGTCATCTTAAAATAAGATAGAGAGTTATTGTTAAGTTCATATGGAAGGTCATCGTCTATTTTGTATATGTCGTAAATCTTTAAATAACAAATAAATGGTATAATGTGATCATTGTTATGAATGGTATCATTTTGGATGTATCAAACGTAAAAATGTTAAAGATGATTCTTATATCTGTGAAGCATGTAAAGGTTGGAGTGCTAAAAGAACTAAAATTGATTTAGATGATCCTAAATTATTAAACTTTGAAGATCTAGTTGTTCCTAAAAGTGTCTATATTTTACACTTAATAGATTTATTACCTCTATTATTATACATTGAAGCTATCATGAAAAGATTACCATCTATTCCTTTANTAACCTCGATCAATAGAACGATAAAAGGATGGTTAAGATAATTATCTATCTGGTTAAGTGTTTGTAATTGTGTTGATTCTTACTTCTAGTTTCTATTATTATGTTGGTTTTGGTTTGCTAGTACAAATGCCCATATTTTTAATCGTTAGTAATATTAATAATAAATGAATTGCTCTGTTTGTGGATTAAATTTCGAGAGAAAAGATAAAGGATGTTAGTAAATGGAATGTCAATAATGTAAATAGAAATATCATCGATTCTGTTATGGATACAACAATATAGATGGAATATGTGATCCTTGTTAAGATGTAGCAAAGAAACCATAATGTTGTATTTGTGGATAGAAAGGTTTACTTAAAAGACTTTCAGATTAGAGTGGAGTATATGTTCATGTTTCATGTGCTATATTTGCATCTCATATCTAGGTAATTAACTATCATACTATGACATTCGCAACTAAAAGTTAAATAGATAAAAAAACAAAGGAAAAATGTTCAAATTGTGGGAAAAGTGGTGCTAATATTTAATGTCTAGATTGTTAAGCTTATGCTCATCCTCATTGTATATTTGTTGAATAAGTGGAAAAAGCATAAGAAGATATTGAAACAGAATAATGGATATTCCATTTAAAATTTTAAGCTAATAATTAAGATCCAAATCAATTAGATGTTGAATCAGGAGAAATTAAATGTGAATTAAAAGAGATTCAAGATGCTTTTAACAATGCTATTGATAAATATTAAGATAAATCAAAAAAAAGAGCGAATCAAACATAATAATATAAGGAACATATTAAAAATACACTTGATTCTATCTTTGATAATTATTCATTGCCATAATGCAATTAATAATGGTCATCTTAAAATAAGATAGAGAGTTATTGTTAAGTTCATATGGAAGGTCATCGTCTATTTTGTATATGTCGTAAATCTTTAAATAACAAATAAATGGTATAATGTGATCATTGTTATGAATGGTATCATTTTGGATGTATCAAACGTAAAAATGTTAAAGATGATTCTTATATCTGTGAAGCATGTAAAGGTTGGAGTGCTAAAAGAACTAAAATTGATTTAGATGATCCTAAATTATTAAACTTTGAAGATCTAGTTGTTCCTAAAAGTGTCTATATTTTACACTTAATAGATTTATTACCTCTATTATTATACATTGAAGCTATCATGAAAAGATTACCATCTATTCCTTTAGATGAAAACGATTACAGAAACATTAAATTCTATAAACTCTTCTTAGCATCATTACCTATTAAACCATCAACTGTTATTTAATTAGATAAAATTTTATTAAAAGAAAAACTATAAGAAGAATTAAAATAAAAAATGCAATCCATCATACCTACTTAATTAGAATAAAGTGAATCATTTGCAGAAGAATTGGTTAAATCATTTAAATTTAAAGGTTATTATTTTGAATTAGGTGATAATAAACTTATTAAATCATTTGTGCTATCCAGAAAAGATATTAAAGCATTAATTTAAAAAGGAATCTCTGAAGGATATTTGATGGAAGACACCTTTAAGATTCTCAATGAAAATGTTACTGATAATCAAAAAATATTTAAATCTCCAAATGATAATTTAGTATAACTTATCAATAGATATAAAATTGCTTAATAAATTAAAATTAATTTAAGATCTTTGTTTGAAGTAGAAAGAATGTAAATTGAATATCCAATTATTGATAATCAACTTGATCTTACTGTTTATAAATAAATGATTCTTATTAAAAATTAAAAAAATAAACCAAATAAAATCAAATTACTTGAATTAAAGAGAATGGCTAATCATAATAATGTAACTTTAGGATGTCTTAAAATTATTGATAAATTATTAGAAGAACTTAATTCTTTAGAATAAGAAAATATTTAGAATTCCTTTAAAAAAATCATTGAATTTCCTATTACTAGCGAGATACTTATTAATCAATTATAAAATTATTTTGAATAAGAATTTATTGATGAATTCAAAGTAGAATTGGAATTAAAAATTGAAAGTTTTTGTAAATTAACTGAAAAAGAATATAATGGAGTGTATACTTATGAAAATATTTAAAAGGCTGCTAAAGATTCAATTGTGATTAGAAGTGTTTATAATTAACTTTAAGAAATTCATTAGAAATGTTAAACTTAAAAAAAAGTAACAATTTAATTTTGTCATGAAATATTAGATTTAATGTCAAAGTGTTAATTAACAACAACTTATATTGAAACTCAAAAAGTGAAATTTATAAAATTTAGAGAACTCTATAAAAAGTTAAATGAATCAATAACATTAGAATAATTGGAAGAAATCGAACATGAATGTTTTTAATTAGGATTTGATATGGATGTTGAATAAAGGAGATAATAATTGTAATAAGCATAAGAAATCATACAAAATATATAACCAAATTTATGTGATTGTTTGGATGAATATAAGAAATTAAAATCTCTTGAATTGGATACTTATATAAAGTAAACAGAATAGTAAATTGATTTTGTGAAGTAATTATATTATTTGGTTTACAATTCGTATGATTCATTACCTAAAATGATTTAGAAAGTAAAAGATATATCAGATTTAGATTTCAATAATGAATTATTATATAAAGTGACTATTCCGGAAGTTGTTTGTGATGAAATGAAATAAGTAGTAATGAATTTTAGATAAATTAAATGGAGATGTGAATGTTAATAAATCTTAGATTAATAAAACCTAATGAGTATGTAGGGGAGTAATAAAAAATATAATATAAATTAAATAATTAATTTGTTGAATGCAGATTAATAGATTTAAGATCCATTTTATTGCTAATAACTTTAGAAGATTAAGAAGGAATATGAGAGTTGGATTATAAATTTATAAGAATTTGAGAATTAATTAGCAGGTTAAGTGGCTCCACATTTTAATTAATTAATAAAATTAATAAATAAGAATTAATATTAGGACAATAATTTATAAACAAAATTATGGTAATATTATATTTAAATGTTATGGATGTAAAAGGCTGAAGAATTTATATAGGCTAAAGCTAATCCTTAAGCTTATAAGACTTTGATTTCTTGTGCTACATATGCAAATATAGATTCTAACAATGTTCTACTATTGAAGGTCAAGGAACACTTATTTATAATGGATGATCTTAGTAGGAAATTGAAAGAGTATTCAGAGTAAAGATTTCTATGGGTTAAGAGTAGAGAATAGATCAATAATTTATAATCATATAAATCTTATTATAAATATTTGGAGAACAAACCTGATGCAGAATAGATTAATTAAATTTATATTCAAGCTAAAGAGTATCCTATATTTAAAGTAAAAGATTTAGCTGAGGATTTGTAAGAAGTAAGATAGGTTTTATAATAATATAATGATTTAGTTTAAAAACAACCAGATAATAGTTTATACATCTAAAATTTATAAAAGATAAGAACTTATTATTGTTGTTGTTTTTTAAAAGTAAAGAATTTCTGTGTATAATTGATGTACAATATGATAAAATAATAATCTTTGAAATGTTTAAAATAATTGAATCCAACAGAATAGATATTATAAAGACTTGAAGAAATCAATCTCCTTGTTGCATTAGGTGGAGAGGAGTGGTTTTAGAAGTTGAGTCTTACTTACAAAGGTAAGTAGGACAATATTAATAGTGCAGATTTTAAATTTATAGATTGTGTAAGAATTTGTTATTATATATTATAGAGTCTATCAGATGATTTTGAATGGATCAAATGGATGGAAGAGAGTAGTTAGAATATTAGTGATAGTTTTGGCATTGAAACTAAAAAATAATAGAAAGAATAAAAAATTAAAAAGAAGAAGCAATAGAATTAAAAAGTATTAGAAGGAATCACTGAAGATATGAGATAAACTTAAAGACTTGATCTCTAAATATGTTTTAAGAAATGTTCTAATTGGAAACAAGTGACTGAATAATAAATAAGAAATTTGGAAGCACAAGTTTTTATGGAATAGAGTTTTGATAAAGAGAAGTATCTCAAAGAAATTGAGAAGATAAAAATTGTAATCAAATTAAATAAATTAATAGAGTAAATATTTTAATTAATTATTTTTAGACTTAATTATGAAGATATGAAAAAAGCTTATAAATAATATCTAATTTAAAAGAAATCAAATAATTAATAAACAAATAATAAATAAGCATTATAATTAGAGAGTATTAAAGTTATAAAGAAACAGTAATAACCGTAAATTCCTTAAATGGTTAGTGCTTAAAAACTAGTCTCTTAACATTCAATTAAAAGTGAACCTGAAGTAGAAAAGAAAGTGAAATCTGAAACTCCTAAATAACCTACAATAATAGCTTAACCAATATAAATTACTAATGATGTTTTATTATATAATCCAGATGGTTAAATAGAAACACCCTCTAAGAAATCAAAACATCAATTAATGAGTTTAGGAGAGATAAATTTATAAATTAAGAAGAAAGTAAATGATACAAGAGAATCATTTATCATAAAACCATAATTATTAACTTATGAACATCACATGGCATAACACTTTCCTAAAACTGAAAATATTACTGTTACTTGTGAAACATTTTCACCTGTTAAAGATGTGATGGAATATTTTACATAAAGAAAAACAGGATAATTTAGAATGATGATTGGTTGGTTATATTCTAAAGATTTAAATGTTGCTGGTGATTTATTTAAATTAGCTGATAAATTAAAATAATCTAAATAATGTGTTGGTACTAAATAAGGAGATATTGGATTAACATTAATTTACTATGATTATTTGAATAAACTTAAACCTACAACTAAATGGATTATAATGAAAGAAGAATTAGAGTAATCTATTTTATTATATTTTCTAGCAATCAATTAGTCATGGATAACCTCACTAAATATCACAACTTAGAGAAATTTAAACCTCATTTATGTTTTGTTTATTATATTAAGGATTTCAAAGAATGTGCCAATACAATCTTACCTTAACCTGTTTAATATATTAATGTCTTAAAATAGATCCAATTTAAAAGAGTTATTGAAAATCATAAATTGCAATAGAAAAAATAATAAACTTAATTGAATCATACAGAAAAGAAAGAATTAGAACCTATTTCTGATGAAGAAAATAATAATGGATTCTAATAGAAACAAGATGTTCACTCTATGCTTATGGAAATCCCTGGTATTCTTAGCTTATTAAATTAATGATCAATAATTTATATATATTAGCAAAGGCAATTTTTTGGTACTCTCTCTTTTATTTATTTATTTATATTTATATTTATATTTATATATATATTTATTCATAGTTATTAATAAAATATATATTAATATATTAATATTAATAATATATGAATCCTAAAGACTTCTTTGAGATTACACATTACTCATTATAAGAAACTGAATAGATTCCACCTTTCAGAAATAATCTAAATACATTCAATAAATAAACCTATTCTATATCCTCAGCATCAACTGGCAAACCACATTCTTTAAGCAAAATTATTAATGAACCTATTTATTTTATTAATGAGGGTCATCTCTATTTAGTAGGAAGAAAAGAAATTTAATAAGGCAAAACATATGTTGGATATTCAGTTTAATATCTAACTCTAATTAAATATAAAGGTTTATATGAAATGGATTGCATTAATATTGACGTATATATATATTTTAATAATTAATTAGACAAATCTAGAGTCTTTAAAAAAGAATAAAACATATCGTTAATTGTCTTCATCATATTTTGAAAGAGTGAAAGATGGATAAGAATTACTAATCTTCAATGAAAGTAGATTAGAAGAATAGGATGAATATTCATTAAGTTATGTTCTAAGTTATAAGATTCAAAATTCGGCATAACTTGTGTAATTTATTATTTTATTACATCCTAGACAAGAATAAGTGCGTTTAGAGAAGAAATAATAGCATACTTTTAAAGCATTTCAGCCATTTGAATCTCATTATTCAATGGTTAGTGAAAATGTATTTTAAAACTTTATAAATTAGTTTCCTGAAGTATTTTTAGAGTATTAATGTTTAAATGTTTCCTCATAAGCTTTAGAGATGAAAAATATTGAATTTAAAGTTGAAAATATAATGACAATATAAAGAATGGTATTTATAATTGTTTATTCATTTAGAAAGATTACTAATTACCAGTTATATTAGCATAAGATGAATGTTTAAAAATAATATATAGAATTTAAATAGAGACATCTGATTTAAAAGCTATCTATACTGTTTTAACTTAAAAGAGTAATTTTTATTCTTATATTTTTATTAGAGGATTTAACAGAGTATGATTTGAGATTGGGATAAATTCATTTAGAATGGGGAACTTGTGGAAATTATTATGGAACATAAAAAACTTGTTTGGTTAGAATATATCCAATAAATCTCAGACCTTCTCGATCAATTTAAATTGAAAAAGAAGTTATAACAACAGTTGAAATTGATATAGATTTAGGAATCTTATTTGATGTTCCTTAAATTGATTTAGCTATCAAATTAGAAGAATTAGAAATGAAAGCAATTAAGATTGTGGGAATGAGTTAAATGGTATGATTTAGTTAATAAAAATAGAAATTAAATTATCCTCCTGGATTAAGAACTAGAAGAATTAAATTAGATGTTGTAGGTTATAACTGCGGTTTTCATTTAATAAAAGGAATAAAATTATATGATCCAAAAACTTTGAAAAACATTTCATATAAAAACTTTCTTTCTGTTTTTGTTGTAAATAAACAGCAAAACTTAAATGTTTAATAATAATTGGCCTAAGAAGTAAACCTATTGGATTTAGATATGAATTAACCTAAAAAAGTCGAAGAATAGAATTTGTTAGATTTAATTTGATAATTAACAATATAATTATAATTATTTTCATTAAGTATAAACATCAACTTCTATCAATGACTGAAGAAATGTATGAATAGGTGCAATTAGAGAAATTAAGAATGTCTGAATCAAAAAAAGTTGATGAATAACAAAGCATTTAAATGAAAAAATTAGTGTCAAATACTGAGAATAATAGTAATCATAATCATGAACCTCTTTTTTCCTTTGACCAGTTATTATCTTAAATAGGATTTGGATCTTATTAGTTGTGGATCTATTTAATTATGGGATTATTGGGTGTAACAGAAGGTGCATAAATTACTTTATTTACATTAATGATACCAATTCTTAAGAACTAATGGAATGTTCCTGACTCATTAAACTCACTTTAAGCAAGTTTTGTTTTTGTAGGTTTTTTAACAGGTTCGATGATGTCAGGTTAATTTTCTGATCGATTTGGTAGACGTGGTCCCTTTTTATACAGTTCATTTTTGACTTGTTTAGTTACTTTAGCAACTATTTTATGTTAGGATATTTACTAATTATTATTTGTAAGAGGAATAATGGGGGTATTGGTAGGATTCTTTTCACCTTGTGGAGTAACAATGTTATCTGAAATAACATAGATAGAAGTAAGAGGAAGATATATGAGTCTAATTACATTAACATTTTCATTAGGTTAATTATTTGGTTTATGGGTTGCTTCATTTTTTTTAATAAATTTTGATGATGTATAAATTTAAATATGAAATAAAGGGTAATTGGAGAGCAATGACATTTTATTGTTCGATTCCAGGAATGTTAGCTTGGATTTTATGTGTTTTAAAATTATAAGAATCAGCAAGATTTTAATTATTGACAGGAAAAAAGGAAGAATCATTTGAAATAATTTAATAAATGAGTAAATAAAACAATTCTCAATTTATTTTGACAGATGATATAAAATAATAATTGATAAATTGGGCTAATATGATGAATAAGATTGCAAAATAAAAAGAGAATGTAATTAAATGAGTTCATACAGTAGGCATCTATAGCTTCTTTATTTGATAAAGATAAATGGTTTGTAACATGTTTAGTCTGGTTTAATTGGTTTACACTTTCATTTATATATTATGGAATTGTAATGATGTTGCCTACATTTTTGTAAGGACTTAAATTAGGAGATTCTTATTTAGCAGTTCATAAACTATTATAATTAGTAATATCATCAATAAGTGATATAATTGGAGCAGCAGCTGCTTCAGTAATAATTGATGTAAAATATTTGGGGAGAAAGAATTCATTAGTTTTATTCTTTTTTATTTAAGCTTTAATTTCTGCTGCAGCTTATTTTGATGATGCTAGTAGATTTATGTTATGGACTAATTTTTGTAAATTCTTTTTATCTATGACTTTTATCTTTTCCTTTTAATATACTGCAGAAGTCTACTCAACTAAAATTCGAACAACAGGTGTTGGAATGGCAAATGGAGTAGGTAGATTAGGAGGAGTTATTATGCCATGGATCTGTCTTTATTTGTCTTCTTTTGATCTTTTGAGTCCCTTTTTATTATTTACAGGTATTGTCATTTATTTATCATAGTCATTTCATTAATGACAAGTCTCACTAATTGTTTTTTACCTTATGATACATTAGGCAAAGAAATAGAATGATAATATATATTTATTTATTTTAGTGCTATTTCATATTAATATGGTGATAATCATTTTGCTTTCAATCTTTCTGCTCTACATAAAGAACAGCCCAATGACATTTCTTATCCATTAGGTTTATGTGGTATACCTAAAGGACATTTTCCTAGGCCTGGACATGGCTTAGTCATATTGGTCTTGATATTTCTATGACAAGGATCACAATAATGAGTAGTACCACTATAAAAATAAAATATAAATCATACTGACACCACCATAATGCGATTGAACAACAATGTCTACACTTAAAATCAATAAAATCAACACCATGTTTATTACATTTATCCTCCAGAGTTAATAATGGACAGCATTTTGTACAAACTAAGTCCTCTTATTTAAATTCTACTTTAGGATCTTAATCTGCTGCCTATTAACAATTTTTCAATCCTCCAAAATATGGTTTTTTGCATTTAAAACAAAGATAATAACAGTAGATATGCATAGCATAATCTAAAGGTTTTTAGAAAAATTAATGAGTGGGATCCAATAATTCTTTATCCTTTTCCTTTTCTTCAAGTTTCAATCTTTGTAAACACAATTCTTAAACTTCTTTAAGCAAAGCCAATCCTTCTTCAATAGGTTTTTAGAAATGTGGTACTTTTATATCTAAAAATTAATTGCAGAGTGGACATTTCATGAAATTAAAAACAATTCTTGGACCATTCCATTTTGCATATAATTTTTATTTTAAACAATCTTCATGGAATATCTAATTTAAAAAATAATAATTAATTATACATGTTTACAAGTAGTTTGAACACAAGGTTATGATTTTAATCCTTCAGTAAAACAAATATTACAATAATCATCTTCATTTTAATCTGATGCACATTTTTCATTTAAACATGGCAAACAAGGAGTGTTCTTTAATCCTTAACAAAAATGGCCACATTTTAATTTATTTGTACATAAAACTTTAGCTCTATTCTAACATTCTTGTTATTGACAAATAGTTTATAATGCTTCAGGTAGATTTTTTTATATTTCTGTTGGTTAATCACACAATCTACATTTAACAGCAGCCTTATTTATTTTATATTATTCACAAGTCATATTCGTATGGTAAGGTACACTCATACAATTCTTACATTATTCTGTATGACATTTAGAACATTTAAATCTATTTTCAATATAATGTTCTAATTATTCTCCTTAAACTAATTTTCCATTTTAATCCTAAATTTTCTCATTTATGTTTCCTTTTAAGAAACAAAACCTCTCTTTACAGTGACAACATTCAATAATATTTTAAAGTGATAAATTCAATTTCTCAGTTAATTATTCATAAAGTTCATTTCCTAAAATTTATTTTATTTCTGCATCTTTGAACCTCTCTCCACAAATACAAGTTACATTGCTTTTCTTTTTAAAAAAGTCTTCCTTGCAAATTTTTAACATACAATCTTTGCATAGAATGTGTGAACAATTTTCTAAGTACCAAACTTTATCAAAATCTGAATTAGCTTCAAACTATTTATGGCATTTTTCACATTAAACTGTTTATGATGGTGCTTTCTATAAAATTGGTTATTATTGTGAATCTTTTGTTTTAAAATGGATACTTACAAATCATCAACATCATTTCTAATCTCGATAAATATACCTTTGCTTCAGCTTTCATTACTCTAAGTTAATCTATATTAGCATTTTGAATATCTTTTCTCTCAATATACTTCATAAAGTCACTATATCCACTGTAAACAGGACATTAATCTATATGTAATTCCATTTCTTTTTCACTTTTGTAATGGCAATTAAATCCACATGAACAAACAAAAAAGTCAGGCTCTTAAAATTATTAGAATTATTGCATGATAATTAAATACTCAACTTTTATATTGATTGAAAATTATTTGAATTAAAAATATAAACCAGAATATTTCAGAAAAAAATCATACATTCATTCTACTTAATTAACAAATTTGTTTGGAATGATATCATCTTTATCTTTTTCATAAACAATTTTTAATACTCCATTTTCTATACCAAAATGTTTCCATTTTCTTTCAAAATTTTCAGGAATTCTAAAACTTAATGTAAATTCTCCATATTTTCTTTCTTATTTTTTAATATGATCACTTTATTCTTCTTAATATGGTTTTTTTCTATTGCCTTTTACAATAGTAACTACATTTTATCTATACATTTCAATATCCTCTTCACTAATTCCCGGAACATCCATATAAATAATATATTTATCATTAGCAATAATATCAGTAGCAGGTGCAAATGAATCAGGTCGTGCTAATATTAATCCAGATTAATCAATATTAGTTTAAGGAATCTTTAATTCTCCATCTTATAAATCAGCTTCCATTTAAATAATTTTTTTAACAAAAGAATTATCAGTATCAATTAATTTAACATTAACTTCCCTTTTGAAATACTGAGTAAGTTTACTAGTAGCAAATTGTAAAATATTTTCACAGACAGAGAATTATCTATTCACTGGAACAAAAACTGCTTTAAGCCAATACTTTAATAAAGAAAAGACCCATGGATTAACATCTAATCCTAATTGACTATCATCACTAACTAGACAGACATGTCTTGTATATTAAGTTTTAAACCAAAGAACATGTTTTTCTTACAATTCATTTTTTCTAGGATTTGTTGCTGCAACTTTAGTTCTTTAAATTGATCCACCAGTTGAATATATTTATGTTACTTAAGTAGTCCAAACATGCTATAAAATTTCAGCAGTTTCAACTTCCTTTAAATTATGAACAACAATTATTTCTCTAAATGTTTTTGAACTGTTTTAAATATATCTTGATAATCTATCTAAATATCTTTAATCAAGAGAAGTGAAATCATTAACAACACATATAAAATAATCGCTTAATTCGAACACTAAATCAATAATAAAATGTTCAGTTGCTTCTTTTTCAACAATACTCATAGCTGATTAAATTTTAACTGGTGAATAACTTCCAGCAGTATCAACTAAAATTAATTAAGTACCTGAATCAACATCAACATGTTTAAAAGAAATTCCTTTCGTAGTTACTTTCTTTCCTGATGGTAAATTAGATTAAGTAAGATTATTCAATACAAAAGTCTTACCTTTATCATACAATCCTACAACGGCAACTGTAGCTCCTTCCCATTTTATTTAAACTTTATTATCGTTATTACCTAATCCTACTAATTCTTTATTTGCTTAGAATTATTTACTGATATAGACAGTCCAACCTTATTAAACATTATTTATTAAATCAATATCAAGGATCCAATCATAAACTTATGTTTCATCAATTCCTTCTTATGTATTATATTTTATTGGATCATTGAAAATATTATCTTCAATTTTGTCATTCAATTTTGATTACTCTTCAAAATCATAACTTGTTATAATGTTTGATTAAACACTTTTTATTTCTACGTTCAGATTATGGTTGTTATGATTGAATTGCATAAATCTACCCGTTTAACGTAAAGATCGTGTTTATTAAAACTTCTCTGATGTCTCTAAATCTTTGGATATGCTGTTTATTTGCTTCTACAAGCTCGTCTACTCTGTCAGTCTGTAATATATTCAAGCACTTACAGTAGCTCTTCCTGATAAGTTATTTCTTCTAAAATCATCATTTTATCGTCATTCCTTACACTCAACTCATAGTTAATCATTTCCATTATCTCGTATAGATCATTGATCGACTGCGCATCTTTAGTCATTTTGTTAAATGTTTTCAAAATCTCCTCCTCCTCTCTTTAAATGTCTTTCAACATCATTACTAAAGCTGCTATTTTCTATCTAATATAGTTACTGTTACTTATGCCTTATCTGCAATTACTTTACGAAGTGGTATTTCCTTAAATAAAGAAGACATTAAGAATTAAACAAATTATTATTTTTTATCAACTGATAATATTAATTTATTATTCATTCTAACCAATCTAATAACTCAGGAGTGAAATAAGTTATAATTATATCAATTCCTGATCTAACAAATCCTTCAATATATTCCAATACTACTCTCTTCATATCAAACAATTTCTTCTCTACTCCAGCATGTATCATTGAGTATTCTCCACTAACATGATAACATGCTAACAATATATCTGGGTGTCTTCTCTTGATTTCTGCAGCAATATCTAAATATGCAGTAATTGGTTTGACCATCACATAACCTGCACCTTCTTTGATATCTCTATCTGCAGCTTATAAAGCCAATTATCGACTTCCAGGTGGTAATTAATATGAAGATCTATCAAACTTTTAAGGAGCTGAACAACACACATCTCTAAATGGACCATATAAAGCTGAACAAAATTTAGATGAATAAGACATTATTGGAACTTTCAAATTAGGATGAGCATCTAATAATTCTTTAATTGCTCTCACTCTATTATCCATCATATCAGAGGGAGCAACTATATCAGCTCCAGCTTATGCATAAGATAAAGCACATTAACTTAATCTCTTTATACTGGCTTAATTATCTAAATATCCATCCTATGTTAATATTCCACAATGTCCATGAGATGTATATGCACATAAACAAACATCAGTAATTAATAATAGTTAAGGAAATGTTTATTTTAATAATCTTAATGCCTTATGAACACAAGACTCTTTTCCTAATCCTCCTGCCATTGAACCTTATTCATCCTTGTCTTCATTACCAATCACTCCAAAAATTAAAACTGCCTTTAAACCTTTCTATACCAAAGGTTCCAAAAATCCTTTTAGTAAATCCACAGAGTATCTATAAACATTTGGCATTGAATTTATTGGTTATTTTTGATTCTCTCCATCAATTACAAATATTGGATAAACTAACTAACTCTTTCTTGGTAACTAGCTATTCCATAATTTCTAAGTTGGATGAGCAAAGAGGGGATGTAATTTATCCATAAATTATTTTTATATTTGATATTATTATACAAGTAATCATATTTAATATTTTTCATGAAAATTTAAGCATCATTTATAGTTTATTCAATTATTAGAATTTTATAATAAATTCAAATTACTCACAAATTTTAGAAAATTTCTCTAATTTTAGATTTGATTAATCTATGTTATTTTTAATAATCAATTTTAAAATAAAAATCTACTAAAAAGATATTTTTATATATTTACTAATTGAATATTGGTTTACAAGGTATAATCTCTATTATCTCTAGTATTCTTACTTCAATTGATTGAATGAATTTTAAAATAAGTTTTATATGCAGAAAATATTATTGATTTCTTTAATTGAGACTCAGAATTCCTATTCATTCTATTGTCTTTCAAATCTAAAACTTTTTTTACTTTACAGAGAATATATAATCTCTCAAAAACCTTTTAATAAGATTAACAAACTCCTTGATTGATCAAGCATTGTTATAATTCAATCTATTGAAGTTTTATTAATTTTAAAACCACAATACTTATTTAATCGAAATGCTGATTATAGATATGCTTTTAGATTGCATATAATTTCAAAAGTTTTCGAATCTATTGTATACTTTTTTAATTTTGATTAGTATGCTACAATATTATGAATGAAATCAATATAATATGTAAAGAATGGAAATAAACAACTAATTTTATGGGCTAGAGAATACAATTTTAAATTTTAGCTCATTTTATTGTTTAAGACTCAAACTTAGACGCCTTCATAAAATGATTGAATTATTAATATTTAAAGTTTCTAAATTCTTTACCCTTTTTTCTAAATATATAATTTATAAACTTGATTAAATTAGAGCTATTTTTGAGTATTTGACTAATTAATTTCTTTCTCTTTAGAGATACTTATTTTTAATATCCTTTTATTTTTGTTGCATTTCTTTAAATACAAAATAATAATTTAATAACTGTAATTAAGAGAGGTTCTTTCAAAGTATCCTTATGTATTTTGAATAATTCTTAGAGTGTTAAAAAAGGCTAAGATTTTTATAATAGGTAGAAAAGCTTATTCAGTTATTAAACCATAATTATTAAATCAGATAATTAAGTAAAATTTATTAGATTATAAATTTTTATGATAAGAGCTTCATTTCTATTCATGAACTTGAATAGTCCATGGAGTTTGTGGATCAGCGTTCTGCTGTTATCTACGAAAATTTATATATCTGAAGCTCTAGATTGATTTGTCATACTCATAGTACATTTTAATATTACAATAATTTTAATGTCTCTACATGACAATACAATTATATTTTTAAATAAATAACTATAGATATTTACAACATTCAATTTAAATTCTATCTTTTAGCTGTCATTTATTTTAATATAATGTAACCAATTATCAAGTATATTATTTCAATAATCATCCATAGTATAGCATAATTATAAATATTTTGAGTACAACTGGTAACAGCATTTTAAACAACCTAGATAGCTTTCAAAATTCCTTAATTTTAAAAGCATGTTTTATTCAATAGTTATTATGTGTATTATGCTGTTTTTTTTAAACCTTCTTCATTATTTAATCCATACTAGAATACAAATTATGACAAGATAACTACTATTGCCATAAGAATACCTAAAATCACAATACTTTTTTCAAGTATTTCATTTAATTTTACTTTATAAGTGACTTTTAATTGATTAAAGTTTTTTGATTTAGATTTAGTTTTAAATTCAACTCCAATTTTGATAATGATAAAAAATATGAATCCAATAGTAAATAAAATAAATGAAAAATAGCAAACAACAAGTTAAAAAACTTAAATGAAAAGACAAGAAATATAGCATTATGAAAATTTATATCCAATAGCTTATTAGCATTCTTCTCCTTGATTTATATACAGTTTTCTTAAGATGAAGATCTTCATAGGATCATCATCATTGTGATACTTATCAAAATAAGGTAAGTTGGAAGTAAAGATATTATTTTGATCTAATAATTAACCTTAAGTAGTTTCAGCTAATAAAATAGCATCATCTTTCCAAGTGGAATAACGATCACAGCCAATATATTAAATAGTAGAAAATGGATAAGTTAATCTAGATTATTTATTAGGACCTAAAGCTGTATTAAAACAGGGTTTATCAGGGGCAATAATAAGTTTATAAAAATCACCAACTTATTAATCATCTTTTCTAGAGAATGAATATTTATGACTAATAAATTAAACTCCATCATCACGAATATCGATTTCTTGAACATGATTTAAACCATTTTAGCCATTTGAATCCTCATAAACAATACAATATTATTTTCCATCAATAATATAAAGTTTCTGTTAAGCTGTAGTATCAACAATTTGACAGGGTTTAAGACACTATTGATTAGATGTTTACATATTTGGACAAATACAACCTCTATTAGTTCCAGGGAAATAACCAATAGATGATAAACAAGTATCACTATCCGATTTTTCAGTAATTTAAGTTATTACTTATTAAGTAACTTATTTTTGTAATACTTTAATAACTGTATAGGCTGAATTCAAATCTTCATAAAATTTATCAATAGGTAACTCTTAGATTATAAGGTATGCAAAAATAAATGATATGATTAGATTAATAAGTGTTAAATGTACAATTTGATTATTATTTTTAAGTTTTTATTTTTCATTCATAGCTCCTATAATAGCTATTCTCTAATTTTTGAGAGTTTGAAGTAATTATTAATCATCAAAATTTTAATCAGGATAATTGATGGTCTGAATCATAAGATAATAATAATAATAATAATTATATTTTATTTTATATGTTTTTGATACTCAATTGATTCATGATTTAAATAGAACCAAAATGCAAGTCATATTATCACATCCAGTGCCCACTAAATAATAAAACATAAATATATTACATGTTGTATCTTTAGCTAATAATTAATCTAGCAACTTTTCTGTAGCCTTTTATAAATTTTGACTAGTTTTTAATTCTTAGGAAACAAAATTAAGTATTTATTAATGTTCCCAAGTTTCAAAGACTCCATCACATCCCATTAATAAAAACCTAAAAAAATAAATAGAAATAAAAATTACTTATCTGCAGCAGTTAATTATGTTGACTTGACATCAGGTAATGCAGTAATGATTTATTCTTCAGGTTTGAATCTGTTATCTTTTTTGTATTCTAAATCTCCCAAAGCTCTTGATAAAGAAAGATTGCCTTTTAATATATATAAATCTAAAACCATTAGCACGACCATCAGATACAAAACCTCCTGCTCTTTCTATTCTTTTTTTTTCTTAATCGTCATCTGGCTTATGATCTTTACTCATATCATATGGTTTTCCATCTCTATTTAAAAAGGATCTCGAATCTCCTGCATTGGCAACATATAAAGTCTTTCCAACAATCAATGCAACATTTGCAGTACATCCAGCCAAAGACACTAAACTATTTTTAACTTATATTACCATCTTCAGATGCTCCTCTTATTTTATTTAACTCTTCCTAACCAGCTTACTCTTATAACATTTTATCAATTCTAAAAAATGTCTCTGTTAAGGCTTTCTCATAATTTTTTTATATATAGTTTTTATTCTTCATCAATTCTTCTTTGAAATGTCTTTCTGCAAATATTGCTACTTCACTTCCACCATGACCATCAAAAACAGCAAATAAATGAATATCATTTTCTATGTTTATATCAGAAATATGAGTATCCTCCATAGTGTTTCTCCAACCTACATTATACTTTTCAAATACCTTGCATATGAGTTGCTGCGTATTCTAATGTTTAATTTTTCCCTGTATATGTAGACTTCTCTGTTTTTGGTTGGCTTAGATACGGACCCATTTAGACTTTATTATTTAAAATAGATATTTATTAATAATGTTCATTATTGCATATGCTCTTTAACTCAATATCTATTTAGCAAATTATTAAGATCCACTTATCCTACCTAATCATTCAGGTATGCTTATAGACATTTTTTATGACGTCATGGATTCCTTTAAATCTATTACAAATTAATCGTTTAATTTACTCTCTCTCTTGATTACTTTTAGTTTTATTTGAAATTTTTATTAACAAAAGAGCATTCTTCTTACTCAACTGTTTATTCAACTTTACTATTCTCAGTATGATCTATTACCTATCTCTTATTTAATTAATTCTCTAAACTTATACAGAAAATTATCTTTTTCTTCATCCAACTCTTGTTGTTACACTATTCTAAAGAATTATCTAATAACTCTTTTTAATTATTTCATCATTATATATCTTTGGATTATGCTTTATGCATATTTTTGATTTTTCTACTCCCTATAACAAAAATATAAAACTTATTCCATAAAATATACAAGTTTCCCTTTAAATTCTTATGGAAAATTAAGTATCAATATTTATACATTATTATCTATTTAGATCTACCTTAATACTTAAAATCATATTTATTATTCTTACATTTTTTATAACTTCCATCATTTTCATTGATTTTATTTATATTGTTGGAAATGTTATTTAAAGACAAATTTTTAATTCGCTCAATGATTTAGCCATGAATTAATTTTAATTATGTTCCATTAAAAATGATATATAAATATTAGACATGATTCAACGTCATCGAGATATATTCAATATCAACAAAAGGTTAATATGCAATCATACATTGATGTAGAATTATTCCATCAATAAATCTAGAAGCTTTTTAAAAATGTAGATGCAGTCATATTTGTAAGTGAATACTAAAATGGCCGCTTTCTCAAAAAATACCCAGAATACTCATATTTAAAATATTAGTTAAAGTACAACTCCTATAGAAGTTATCAATTCTTAATTAATCAAATTATTGATTTCTATGAAGAAAGGTATTTATTTTTCATTTTAAATAGGATATCAACACTTCAATGGATTAATTCTGGTCTTAAAAATATAATTTAGATGTTAGAAAAAAATATTTGGAAATTAGTCTATTTTAAATAAAACCTTTCTCTATAAGCATTATGATCTCAATTACTTTAATTCTATTAATAAAATATCAATCGTTCGTAAAATAATGTCGATTATGCCGTAAAAAATGACCATTCCCATTCACATCCCAAAAAATCAAAGTAATTCATTCTAAAGAAAATAAAACATATATTAACGATTCATAAGTATTGATAACAGGGATTCTAGAAGAATTAAAGAATTGATTATAAATTAGCTTTATTTAATTATCAAAAGATTTAATAAATATATATTTTTTATTAACCTCAAATATTTAATTGCATAATTTTTAATTGCTTCAAACAATTATAAGTTTGATTTATCTACCACAATGTCTTATCAGTAATTGTCACTCTAGAATATGATTAAAATATTGTTTTTCCTTTCAAATTTTTAAATTCATATAGCAATTTTGGCTCATTACATTATTTTTCAAGTAATTCTTCAACCATCTACAAGTCTTAGAAATGATTATCATTACTTAAACAAATATATACAAACAATAGTTATTTTATAATTATTCAATTGTATATGTAAGTTTTTGAACTGATTTCTTTTCCACCAACTTATGATATGATTTTATACGTAACAGTCTGTTTTCCTTTTGGACAGGTCTAACAAGGTTTATCAGAGGCGTAATGAAAGTCTTTTTTTATTAATTTTTTTCTAAATTGTAGTATTAAAGTTTTTGCTGCTGCATATTTTAAGTTTAATTTTTAGGAAGCCTAATGTTAATTATATTGCTTACTTCTCTAATTTTTATTCCAGTTTAGAAGACTAATTGAAGTAAGGCTTGTTTTTGATTTTTCGAAATTTTAACATATTATCTTTTTTAAGTAGAAGTCCTAGTCATTCTATTGATATGATGTATAATATTTTATAAATTTTATACACCTTCTTATAATTTTATGATAAATAGGGGGGGGGAAAATAAATCATTTAATTAATATATATTAATCAATATAAGAATTATTTAATCATTAATTTGTAAAATGCAAAAAATTAAAAAATTATCAAATATATCGATTATTGATTAATATATGATTTTTTAATATTTAAACTGCATCTAAATTTTTTATATTAATATCAAATTAATTTGGTTTCTATGTATAATGTCCTCAAATTTAATGCTTCATGTAGAGATGGAATAAATTATAAGCTAGCAATCCTAATTTGTTTTTAGTTATGAGATTGCATTTTTTAATATTTTTAATATTTGTACACCATGAATTTTTATCATAGTTAAATTATTAGCATTTCTAATCCTTAATATTATCAAAAAGTCAAAAAATTTGCATATTTTGAAATAAGTCAAATTAGAAATGGTCACACTTATTTGATTTTATAAAATATATTATTTTTAGTTTTTTTTGTATATAAACAAACAAAGTCAATTTAAATAATATTCTTTTTCATTTACTTTCACTCCACCAGTTTAGGAAATAATGTTAATCGATTATTTGATTTTTTAAGCTTTTTTAATAAGACAAGGTTTCTTGGATAAATATCTTATTGATGTTTTTATCTATCGTTATCTAAACTGAAGTATAATAGTTTTAGCGCTAGCATAATTTATGGAAAGCTTTTGTGCAGCCTAAAATTAAATAAATATATTACTTCTTTAATTTTGAATCCTTTTTGAAAGACTAGAGCTTTCAAAGCCTCTTTGTTTGATAAGGACATTTTAGAATATGGCCTTTTGTCTTATTGCTATTTTGACATCTTTTCTCAGTTTTTTACGTAATTTTAATAAATTCATCGAGAATAATTTTCTTTATCAATAATCTAGTCGAACTAAATCTTTTTACGAGAATAATTATAAATAAACACGTAATAATACGAAGTGTAAAAATTATACTCCTAAATTCGTCTCCTACATGAATAATCAATTCACTACAGTTAAAGGGTATAAAACGAGTTGTTTATTTTCAAATTTTTGATTAAAATTACTACAGTAATTAACTTTATTTTACATCATAAGTAAAGTTTGATATTACATTTTATCTAATATTTTGAAGGTCCTCTTTAATAGTTGTAATATTTATAAAATTGTATTATATTATAGTTTATTAAGGTTAAAGTTCTTTGTGAAAATTTTATAATGTAAAATTTAATCATAAATAATAGAATTCTCTATTTAGTAAAATGAAACAAAAATTTTATTTGTGATTATGAATTTTATTGTTTCCTAATTATTTTTTGGATTTGTTTAAGGAGTTTTAAATCTTTCCCTATTTATGTTCTTATTTAAAAAATTTTAAAGCACTTAAAATGGAGAGAGTTAAAATAAATTTGATATGCTATTTCTAGATAAGTCAAAATAAAATAATTAAATAACTCTGTTAGAAAGAAAGACAAAAAGTTATTAGAATTTTTATATAAATATTATTTACTAATAAATACCAATTAGATGGGATTATTGATTCATAACAATAATTATAAAAAAAATATATATATATATTAATTATTTTTGTTCGTTAAATGTTTTATCATAAAAAGTCTCCTTCACTTTTAGATACAACAAGATAATCTTTAGAGAAATGTAGTTTATTAACGAGTGATGTTTCAACAATAAAAAAACCATAGATTAGTCCAATAAGTTTCAAAAAGATTCGAACACCATCGACTTTTGTTGAACCAATAAAAAAAACATTAAGATAACTATCATAATAAATAAACTCTGATTCAATAAATGAAATTATATGTATTAATTAAAAGATCAGTTTGTTACAGCGAAGAAAGTCAGTTTTACTTTAATAATTTGAGAGAACAGAGTATTCAGATACTCGAAAAGCTATACGTTACAATAAAGATTTTAATAATAAGTATTTCGATAAATAAAGCATTACTTAGATGGAAAAGAATTGGACACATTATTAGGGATAAATGGATTAATAATATAAATTTAATGGAAAAGGTGTTTTGTACTATAAAAATACAAAAGTTTTTGGAGTTTTTAAAGATGGAAATTTAGAAGGAAGAGCTACTATATTCGATTAAGAAAACAAGATTAAAATAGCAATATATAAATAAGGAATTTTATAATAAATAGAATATCATTGATTTTATTTTTCATGTTCTTATAACTCGACATATTGGAATTAATAATCATTATTATTATTATGTTCTTAATCATTTCCATTAAGTTTTTATTCAAGTTCCAAATTGTTTCTTAAAATATAATTCAAAGCATCTTAAGCAGCTGTTTGTTTTCTATTTCTAATTTTTGCTTCCTTGAAAATAATATATAAATAAAATATACAATTTCTAAAAGTTATTTATCTTTTTATTCTTTTTTTTAATATCTAATCATAGCATGCTTTTTGATTAAATTAATTACAATTATTTATTAACCAATCTTTTTAAATAGTAACTTTGCTCTTAATCTTTGATTTAAAGCTAATTATCTTAGAAATCTAATATTAGAAACTTTCTAAATTAGTTAAATAAATAAAAATACTCTTTAAATTTATTCAATATTAACAAATAATACTGGCATAAGAACAATTAACAATTTTGAAGCCATCCATAAAACATAAATGAGATTAATTGCAGCAAGTAAAACTTCAAAAAAAATGATGATTGGTGCATTTTGATCAATATTTTAATTTTTTAAACTAGCAATAACTAATGCAATATAGATAGTGCCAAAAGCAGTAAAACTAGATATGACATTAACAAAGTTTTATCTTTTATAACCATAAGGTTAAGCAACAAATGAAGCAATTCCATATAATAAAACAATAATTAAGCATGACTCAGCCATATATATAGTATCATAAAAGAATATTTCAATAGCAGTTTAGATTAAAATTTTTTCTAAAAGTCTAACAAATTCCCAATAATAAAATTAATCTGTGAATTCTCCATTAATATAATAATATTTATATTTTCTAAGTGGTCTTTTATCTTTTTTTATCATATCATTTCTAATATGATAAAGAAGCATAGCAGGGATATAAACAACAAAAAATAGAAGACAAGGTATAGAAATAAATAAAGTATAAAAGAAATGTTCAGTTCCATAACAATTTTAATTTAAATCTGGTTTAAGATATCTTCCATCTCCAATATCTTTACAATTCAATAATTGAAGTGTTTTTTCATAAAAACTAGGTAAATAAAATAACCAAATAATTAACCAAGTAGCTGTGTAATAGATTCCTCTTTTAATTTTTTAATTTCTAAAAAGAATAGACCATATAAACATAAAAATAACCATAGATGATATAGGTTTTAAAACTTCTATAATATAATTGACATAAACCATTGGTATATAGTTATTAACATTAATCATAGGACATTCTAAAGAGAAATCAAATATTGATGAATCTTAAGTATCTTAAACTTATGATGGAATATCAACAACTATTTTACTAACTAATGAAATCTATTAATAATATGCAAGAAATATTTTTAATAGAGAATTTAAATCTTTAACTTAACCTAGATTTGATCCTATTTTTTTTAAAGGAGGTAACATTTAATTTAAACATGGTAAAACACATAAAATAACAACATCTTAAGCTAAAAAGAATATTGACATTATAAAATAAACAAATATTCCAATACTACTTAATAATATGATTGCAATAGGCCAATCAACTTTTGAACATAAAATGCAAATTTATCTAGAATCTCTTGCATAATTATTTTAATAATCACAAGCTTAACACATTCTTCCAGTATAACCATTTCCACATTAATTTTAATTAATTCCACCTAAACAATCACTGAATTCTCGATCACATTTATAAATTTATAAAGTTGTTATATTTTCTCTCCAATAAAATCGTTCCAAATCTGTTTATGCTCCTCCATAACATTGAATTCTAAATTATTTAGCTAAAGGACAAACTTAACATTGTCCATTTTCTTAAAATGTTGGTAATTTAAAAGAATAGAATCCGTAAGGACATTAATAACAAACACTATAATTATCTAAACTTTACAAAATTTCTCCATATAAACATTTTCTGAATACTACAAAGAATGTATAATTGTAATTATTAACAAAATAGTATTTGTATTTTGATATTGATTTTACTTCATCACTACTTAAATAAAATGGATATTCTGTATCAGGAATTCCAATTGCTGTTAAATTTTCAAGAGTAAAAAATCCTTCTTTAAATCTCACTTCATTAGTACCTCTACTTGGATTTGAAATACTTAGAGAATAATTCTCTGATCCAGAAGCATATATTTTTAAATATGCCTTATCATTATACATAGTTTAATTCTTATTAGATTTCATTATAAATCTTAATGGATATTAAACAGTATCTCCACTTTTAAATTACTTCAAAAAATATTAACCATTATTTGAATAAGGAATAAAATAATAACCTTAAACAGGTTGTAAGTTTTCATCATAAACATAAGGATTTGCCATTTCTGGATCTAATGGACTTGTAAGAAACAAAGCAGAAGGATAAGAACTATTATTATCACCTTCTATATAGGCTGAATTATTCTCAAAAATTGTATAATTATCTATTTATGGATTGAATACAAGTGTCTTTAATGCCCCTCCATATTTATAAGCTGTATTGTTTCTAAATGAAGATTTCTTTATTGTTATTACTGGTATGTCCTAAATCTAATTTATATCAAAAGATTGATTTAATGAATTTATGTATAAACAACCACCTGAATCTACTGCAATATTATTCTAAAAATTTGAGTTTAATATTGTCATCTGAGAAGTATTCTATAAATCAGCCATAATTGAACCTCCTGATATATTTACATAGTTATGATCAAAAATTAGAGAATCAAAAAATACAAATTATTTTTACAAAGAAACATAATAACACCCTCCGTAATTACCATTACTATCAATACACCATCCTCCTATAAAATAACTATATGAATCTTTTATATAGAAACCTGAAGATATACATTTATAATCTAGACATCTTAACTACTAAAATTGATTAAACAACATATATATTGCTGAATCATATATCTCTACCAAACTATTATTTATAGAACTCTGATTTTATTAAATATTCATTAATATCAATCCATCACTTTTTAAATATGATAGACTAAGATAAATCAAATTTGAATCTTTTACTATTATATTTTAAAAAACACTCTAATTCAAATAAATCCATGTTTTATAACCATATATTAGTTAACCTTCATTCTTCTAATTTTCAAAAATCTTTAAATCACTTATTAAAAAATTCTATAATATCAATACACAATATTTTAAATAGAACAAAGATCCTTAAGTAATTTTGTTTTATTTAAATTGTTAAGGACTTGTTGTGATATTATTATTATTAAATTAGTTATTTTAAAAAGAAATATTATATAAAGATGCTCTGATAATTGAACCATTATTTGAGTATAAATTAGCAAAAGTATTTTAAATAAAAATTATTTATTTATTGAATTAATACGGCTATACATCACCAATATTAATAATACTTAAATGTGAAATATTCAACGATGGATAAGAAATCTAATCTTCTTCCTAAATAAATAAGAGACCTCCATCTTTTAATGAGCATATTTCTTAGAAGGAATTTAATTGAAATGTTATTTATGTATCATTTACAGTATTTTCAATGTAAATAGCTCCATTTCCAAATGAATAAATATTACTAATAGTATTTTAAAGAAAAGAAACCAAAGGTACTACTTCATCTGCATGATACATCTCAATAATAAAAATAGATCCAGTATAAGAGCTAATAAATGAGAAATTACTCATTTATACAAAAAAAGAAGCACATGATATCTATGCAAAACCTCCTTTTTCACTTTATGTTCCATAATATGTTGAATCTTAAAAGTTTATCTAATTTACATTTATTGTATTTAGAGTGATCACTTCAGCATTTAAAATAAGAATACTTGTGCTCAAACTATATTGAATTTATTAAAAATTTGAATTTGTTATTGAAAATTAAGATTAAAATCCTTGAAAGAAAAGAGCAGTTGACGAAACTAAGAAATTAGAGTCAGCTGCTTTCAAATTTAAAAGTGTGAAGTTTAATTCAGACATCTAAACATAAAATTCAGAACTTAACTTAATATTGAATCCATAACAAGTATTTGCCAATGATGAGGAAACCAGAGTTATTTGATTCATAACTACTTTTGAAATTTAAATTTAACATTTATAATTGCTACATTCATAATCTTGTAAATTTACAATTGAAACAAATCCATTTTAATAGACTTAACCAATATTAAAGGATATTATATTCATTTAAATGATTGGAGTTTCAATTATATTAATACTCAATTAAGATGGATTTTTGAAGGTGTAATTATTTATTGTAAGAGCTTTAAATGAAGATATCAAAATAGAACTATTATCGAAAATACTATTCTATCCTTAAAAGGTGTAGCCATTTTAAAATATAAATGCATATATCTAATTTGATTCTTAGTATTGATTATCTTATAAAGTTACTGTTGATAAATAAACATTATTCATTAGATGGTTACTGCTTTATACAAAATTAATTATTGCTGCTCCTGCATATTATGTTATCACATTGTTTTCAATTGTTAAATCGTTTATGTTGATTTTTGATGACTCAGAGTTATCAATAATTATATTATTAAATAATGAAGAACAAAATTGATTTCCAATAAATTTGACATTCTAAATATCCAATGAAAAATATTAAAATAATTATTTCATATTAGTTTATTAGTCACATTAACAATTTTAAATTAATAAATTAGAAAGATGTATATCAGTATTCGAATTTATAGATATTATTTATTATTCTAAATTACAGTCTAGGATTTATATGTTATTTAATTAAATCATTTGCACAGATGCTACTTACAATAATGGTTTTGTCATAACTTAATTATTAATTTAAATTGAATCTATTAAAAAATAATTCATTTCTTTTATATTTATGTAATAGTAATAATTATTATTAAAAATTAGTTAACAATTTTTTATGTTAACTCCTATTATTGATGATAAGAAAAGTTCTTACTAAGGTAAGATTAAAGTCAAATCTTGTAAAGATATTTATTGAAAATTTTTAATTTCTTATGAAATAATTAAACTAGATTAGGAAGGTGAAGTCCCTTAAATTTGTAAACTTACCAAATAATTTATGGATTGATCAATAATAATTTTATTCCAAATTATATTCTATTTATTTATTTATACATTTCCTATTAACATATCTAACTATTCAATTGTAAAATACAAAATATAAAAATTAGTCAAAGAAATCTTTGTATTGATATAATTTATAATATTACTACTATAGACTTGATTAAAAAAGCATTCTAAATTATTAGAGTTGAAATAATTAGTTATTTGAATGAATAAAACAGAATATTAAAATTAGATGAGAAGAAAGTTTTAATTCAAGATAATTTGTTGGCTATAATAATAGGTATTAAGTGTAAAAACTTGGATATTATTCTAATTTAGCAAATCATAAATTGAGTAAAATTACAATTTATAGGAACTCTGTTACAAAAGTATTATAAATTCTTTATACAACTAAAGTTATTTAAATGAAACTCCGATATCTTTCTTATAAAAATAAAAATTTACTTTAAACAATTGTTGCTTATTAATTAGTGTTTTATATAATCGCTATCTATACTCCATTGGTTGCGATTTATACTTATGTATTTTAGGCTATGTAATTGACATTATCAATAGGATATTTATAATAAAATACTAAATTTGTTTAAGTTGTTGCAATACTAAATTAACATTAGTATAGATTGTTATCATTCAACAGAAAGTAAATATAATTAGTTGATATGATAATTTATAATACTTATAATTAGTTTGTAAGGGATTGTGAATTTGTAGGGTTAAGACTAAACGCATTGTTTTGAAATTAATAACAGTATATATTTTGATTTAATGCATAAATTACATAAATGATATTATTATATTGAAATTAAGAAACTAGTTAAGTAGTATAAGTTGATACAGTTGATTATTAAAATTATGATTAGATGGTATAAGTATAACATAAATATTGGGAGAATTAACAAGTTTATGATGTTTAAGAAAGACTCACTACTAATCCATTTTAATAGAGTACGAGTATTAAATCTTGCTAAATAATTTAAATGGCAATATTGTTATTATTATTGACTTAAATGATTTATTGCAGTTGATACCATTAATTATAAACATAAATATTACTATTAGATAAGCCTACTTCAAGAATGTATTATGATTACAATATATAAGATATACTAATGCTATCAGGTAGATAATAAAATGATCTAATTTTGGTTCCGATTAAATTTGTATCTATTTGATAAATCTATATCATTTCTTCATTAATTTAAGGATTGTTTAAAAGTAATGTAATGATTTAATCTTCAATACTAAATGATAATTGTTTTATATTGTTTGGACATGAGGAAGTCCAGGAATTCAGGTTTCCTAAAGCATTTTATTTTATATCATATTTTTAATATTCACAAGTATTAGAAAAAAAGATGATATAATCATCTATCAATTACATCTATATAGGAGTTAAATTTAAAATTATATTTGAAATAGTTAATGTAACTGTTGTAGATTTAATATTGATTTAGTTTATGCTAAGAGTTTATGTAGAAATAGTATAAACATTAATTTCAAACTCAGTATCACTTATAGTCTTTTTTGATAGTTAATAGAGAGTGAATTAATCAATCACAAAGCTATTAAGTAAAAATTACATATTTTAGGTATAGTATTCCAATGAATATGATCCAGTAGTAGTAGTACCAGCTATTAAAGTATCATAAGATTAATTAATAAGAATCTGATAATTTATTAATATATTCTTTAAATTCAAAGCTAAAGTTCTAATATATAGAATATCATACATTTTGCTTTTCCTTTAATAATGTTTGCTTAATAATCCCAAAGAATTACTTCATTCTGATTTGTTCCAACACTTATCAATGAATTCAATGTATATATTGATTAAACATTTCCCATAAAATTTAAAGAAGCCTTTATTGGATTATTTTCATCTAAACTATACACAAGCAATTCGTTATCCAAGCCAACATATACATTTGAGCTCTCTGTCTCCAAATATGCAACACTCTATCCATCAACTGTTTACTAATATTTTCTTACTTGACTTTATCTATCCAAGAGTTCCTGATTCTGCCTAAAGAAAAACTATTGCATTCTAAACAGAAGTTATGATTTATTTGTAACCACTAGAATATACAAATAGATTCGCTTAATTATACAGATTTCCAAGGTAAAAAACACTTGGGCAATCCTAACAATACCCTATTGCAAATATTACAAAAAACAACATTAAATTAATATTGAATTTATAAATATTTATTAACCTTAGTGTTTTTATATGATTATATTATAATTAGAATTAAGTATCTAAATTAAAGAAATGTTCAAATAATCAAGTTAAAGCTCTTTTGATAAAATAACCTTGTAGTATTTTATATTTAATTTTAATTAAAAAAATATGGATACTATCTTCTTAATTATAGCGAGAAACCTGATAAGATTGGTAAGAATCAAAATAGTAAATAAAATTTATTAAATTTAATACTTAAAAATATATAATCTAACTATTCTATTTGATGAAACTTAAAACTATATATAAATATGAGTAAATATTTTTTAAAATATATTTTTGTGCCTGAAAATCAAAATTTTATTTATAATAGAACGACTTATAAATTCTTTAGAGTTGAAGCATCTTTATCAGGGTTAATTAAGGCTTTTTTTCATAAAACATTTGTTTTCCAAGGCTAAAATAATTCTTATTGAATAGTCTAATAGAATAGGAGGAATTATTCAAAAAAGGAAAGAAAATTAATTTATTTTTGAAGAAAGGTGTTTTTCAATTATAATAGATAAGTAGTACAATAGAACATTATTTTATATGACTGGTAAAATTGGGCTATATTTGTATCGATTAATATTATAATCTATTAAGTGTGACTAGTATAAAAAATTATTTAGTTATTAATATTGGAAGTGAGAATTAAAGAGAGTCCAATAAAGAAGGAATTTTTAAAACTATTCAAATTTATCATGAGAATGAGGAATTACTTAATTTAATTAAAGCTTATCCTAAATTACTTTTTAATAATAAGTAAGTTTTTAACTAAGAAAATATAAAGATATTGTTTATTATAAAGCTTTTTAGATTCTTATAAAAGATTTATGTTTTTCTAAAAGGAATTTGAATTTAGATGTTGAATTTAAATAAATAAGGATAAAGAAAATTAAGATAAGATATCTAATGATATTTGATTTAAAAAAGTGAGTAGTTATAGATCAATTTTTAGATTAGTTTGATTGCCGAAATGGATATTTGTAATTTGTAAGTTATATTACGAGATAATTTTGAAGTATATTTAAATTCAAATGGAATAAAAATAAATATTGAATAAATAGTTTAAAAGGAAAATAAGGGAATTTATAAAGTTAATTATGATTTTTTGTTATTAAACGTACAATTTTTATAAATAGCATCTATGACTCAGAATTCAAGTTTAAATAAATTAAAGAAGATTAAGAGAAGCTAAAACACAATACTTTTGATAAATAGAAATATAGTTAGGGAATTATAATTATTATTTAGAGATGTAAATTGATATTTATAAAAGATTTTGGATGTTTATATAGTAAATCCAAATTAGAATAAAATAAAAAAGATTAGGAAATAGCAAAGAAATTCTTTGTAGTTTCTAATATAATACCCAAAAGATTCAAGAAGTCTCATAGTGATGTCATTGAAGATTGTTAAAGTTGATTAGATTGTTATATGTTCATATAAGAGTCAATTTGTGATGTGTGGAATGCAAAAATGATGATTACTAAAAATTGGATTGAAATAAGCTTTAACTAGGGTATTTTGATACGATGATGATGATTGAGAAAGAATTAGAAAAGAAATGTATAAGAATAGATAGAAACTGATGATAGCAGGATTAGTCTACTTGCCATATAGTAAGATGAAATAATTATATGTGTGAATAATTAATTTCAGTTAGTGCTTTTAAATTTAAAATATGGATTATGAAACCCTCTTCACAATTCTTCCCAAAGAACCTAAGAAATGGTCTTTAGAGGATGTATCACAATGGCTCAATTTTGTAGGGTTATAATAACTACAAACAACATTTAGTAAATTAGTGAACTTATATTGTAGCTAAAAATTCAATCGATGGATCATGTTTAGAGTTAATAGAAGAAAATGATTTAATAGAAGATCTAGGAATTATAAATAAGATAGTTAGAAAAAAACTAATGCATTGTAAATATCATTTATTTATTCAAAGGGCTTAAAACAGGTCTTAAAGAATATGCATCTCATATAAAATCAACAACGTTTGAAGATAGACGTTATGACAAGATGGAATAAGAGAATACAACTCTTGAAAATACTGAATCTGCTTAACCATAATATGGATAAATAAATATCTCTCATGACATGATGACTAATTATCTTAAGAATAATGAAATGTATTCATAATAATTTCAATAACCTTTATGTGAGATGTAATAATAATACTTAAATTATAAGTGAAAACAAACCTTAGTTTTAAAAAAAACAATAAACCGGCATTTTAATTGAATAAGACTTAGATAAATTTGTTTCTAAAGTATAAAATGAATTAATCATCCAACCAACAGAAGGACCATAAACTAATTTCTATTGTATTAAAGAATCAGGAGGAAAAATAGGAAGACACTCTAGCAATTAAATTTTAATATTAGAAGAGAGTATTAGTAGATTTCATGCTGAAATTATATTTCAAAATGAAGAAGTATTCACACTATCTAATATATATAGTTTTATATTAAAGATATTGGATCTACTACAGGTACTTTTATTAAAGTTGAAACTAAATAATAATTGTAGATTGGAATGGTTGTTGAATTAGGTAGTAATCAATTTGAAATTCAATAAGTCAATACAAATGGATCCAATATTGATGTAATTATTCTATCTAAAATCAGGTTGTTATGACAATTATTGAAGGACCAAATACCCCTGAAAAACATATTATTAATTTAACTCCATTAAAAAGTGTAACAACTGTAGGTAGAAAATAGACTGCTGATCTTACTTTTAGTGAAGATCATCATCTTTCTAATATACATGCTAAAATTTGTCTAATTGAAGGAAGAGTTTATTTAGAAGATATGGGATCTACTAATGGGTATATATATATGTCTAATTATTAGATCTTGGTTAAGATTATCAAGAGAAGGTTAAGCTTCATAGTTATATCCATTATAAAACTAAACAGTTTTTAAAATTGGAACTACATCTACCTATTTATGTAAAAGAACTACATAATTGGTTGCTGATAGAAGTCATGAAAATACTTGTATTATTTGCATCGAAAATGATCGAGATGCATTATATATGCCTTGTAAACATAATACTGCTTGTCTAAAATGTAGTAAAAATCTAAAGGATTGTCCTATCTGTAGAACTAAAATTTAAGATATTATAAGAATCTATAAAAACTGACATTATTATATATATAAATATTTATATTTCAAAATCTTTAAAGCTATATAAAATACTAAAAAAAAGAGCTAAATTTTGTTGAATTAACTAGTTTCAATAATATCAATGAGCTCTAAAATTATTTTGGAATTGAGTTTTGAAAACTCGATAAAATTAATAATTTTCAAGAATTTTATCATACAATTTAAGATATTATTAATGATATGATTGTTAATTTCAATAATTTAAGTTAAAAATTAAAAAAAAAGCAAATACCATAATAATCATAAGGTAATTCAAAAAAAACTAAAGCAACCCTTCAAGAATTTTAATTTATACCTATTTAATTAATAATATTGAAAGTATCAAAAGGATCTTTTGATTTAACAAATATATGAAAACAGCCATAGGGAATGTCTAATAAATCTAGTAATATAATTAAACTTTATAAGTAAAATACTCTAGATTGATTTGAATATCTACATTATTTTATTTATTTGAATTATAAATTTTTTTTTTTTCTAATTTGGAGATGAAGTATGAAAACTAAATTAATTTTTACAAAATAAAATTATTTCAATATTCACTAAAGAAACTTCAAGTGATTGATACGAGATTTATAGATTTTTAGGTTTATTTTGTAACAATTGATTTAAATTTAGAGTATTGATTTTGTTGAATCAAGGAATGATTATTTATTTGTTACTAATAATAATTTAAAATTCAAATGAAACTTAATACTCAATTACCTCCAAAGCATAATTTTAATGCTTCATTCAATTATGATTGGGATGTAATGAATAAGAAAAGAGAAATTGAAATGCTTAGACCTCGAGAAATTTGTCCCAAACGCAATCACTCATTTCATACTAGTTCAAATGATTGTGATAAATCAATATATAATCGTTCTTTTGAGAAATCAATGTAGGAAACAGAAAAAGTAAGTTCAAGAATGCAAAATGAATTTGGCTAATTAAAGACTTTAATTTAGAAAAGACGTGATGAGATTGAAAAATAATAAAGACAATAAGATCTTAAACTTTCTATATCGATTCCTTAGTAATCAATAAAAGAAGAAATAAAAAAATAAAAAGAAGAAACCCCTTAATTCAATTACTATTAAACTTTCAAGCCGATTTTTGCAAAATTAAATTCATTAATTGAGAACTCCAATACTAAAGAATAGGATAGATAAAGATTAGTGACTTTATTTGATTCACTTGATTAAGAATCAATTAAAAAAAACAATGAACCAGAATAAATGTTTTAATTAGTAGAATAACTAGTCAAAGAATTTGTAATTCCAACTTTAGAATAATAAACTCCAACTCAATAGAATTCTAAAAGAAGTTATCTACAAACCCAATCTTCAAATTTTATTAAATAATTACCTTCTCACTAGTAAATACCTAAATCTATAGAATAATCGATTAGCTATAAGAATGTTTTTGAATTGCATTTTCGAAACCCCCTTTAGTTTTATTATTAAATAAAGAATAATGAATGTGGATATTATGAATATTGTATAAGTGATAAAGTCATTACGGGAGAATCATTAAATAGTTTTAATATCCAAAAATGTTAATCATGTACATTAACAAATTCATAATCAAATGTTTAGGTGGATTATAGACAAATAAAATAGTCTCTGATTTAATAATAAATATTTAGTATTGATGAATAATTTGCACTAGTTCCAATAAGTCATTTTGATAGTAAAGTGATATATGCTCTAAATTATCCACCTTCTTATTGTAAATAGATTTAGCAATACATTTAATTAAATATTAGCAATATATAATACAAATTGGAGTCTGGTTTGAGTATGTTAAATAAAGTAGTAATATTATAATTAAGGAAGAGAAGACGAATAGTTTTTATGAGAATCAAACAATTTATGATTTAATATAAGAAGTTAAAAAGAATATTTTAAAGAATGGGATTTTAAAGATTGAAATAGAATTACTATTCGATAAAATGCTAAAAAAGTATTAATAATAATCTTAGTAAGTTAATTCTTTAAGCAGCGAAATAGGTAAAAAAGGATTAAAAGAATAATATGACGTATTTGTTTATGGTGTTATAAAAGTATTAAAGTAGATTGAAAAGTAATACAATAACATAATTAATTGGGAATGATGATTTAATAATTATGCTTTAAGCATTATAATCAGAGAATTCTCTAGAAATGTATTTGTAATAGGTAGCTTAATTGATGGGTGAAAAGTTAGCAGTATCAATATTAAATATAGAGATATTATCATTGACTTCCTATTTACCTGAATTCGGATTAATATAAGAGTATTTTGAAGATGTTGATGATATCTCATAGTTTAATACTCTTTATTAATTAACATTAAATATAAATACTGAATTAATAAATAATTAAAATATAGAATTTGAGAATAGACATATATGGAAGGTAAATGATGAAATATTCTTAATTACATCTTCAAATATGTAGACCCATTATTTGAGTAAAATAGCACTAATATTGACTAATGGGATAAATAGTTTAAGATAGAAATATTTAGAGTTTTTTAAATTTATAAGATTAAGATAAGAACAATATTAATAGAAGATGAAGTCTAGATTTTTGAATAGGTGGAGAAATAATTAAAATATTTTAATAGATTAAGTAAGAAATGAACTTGCTAATTCGAAATAAGAATAAGATTAATAATAAAGATTAATTTATTAGTATGAATTAGAATTATAGAATATGTAAATTTAAAATGCTTTGAAATCAAAGTGTTTAAGCAGTGCAATGTTAGAAAACATTTTATCTAGGAGAGAGACTGAATTATAATTAAAGGAGACTTTTTTTAAATTATGGAGAAGTAGAAATAATAACATGAGACATCTTTAATAGAGAGTATAAACAGGTTTATTTTTATTAGAATCAGCAGTATTAAAGATTGAGAAATGTTAATTAGATAAAGCATTTAGAGAAATAGCATTTTCATATACATAACCAATTGGTACTATACCTACAAGTCCAATATAAAGAAATTCTAAAAGAAGTTATCATACTAGAGAATAGACAAGAAGAAGTTAAGAAGAATTAGAATAGTCTGTTTTATGGGATGTACATTAAATGAAGATTCATACACCAAATGGACATAAGGGATCATCTTTATCACCTATCACTGCTCACACAATGAATCAATCTTTCCTTATTGAAAATGAATCTTTATATCAATATCATTCATAAAGATGGTATGATTTTATAATATAATTAGCACTCAATAGCCCAAAAAAAAGGCTTAGTAGTAGTAATCATCACATTTAGATTAAGAAAATGTACAAATACAGAATAAAATCTATTCTCAAAGGACTAAAGATTTTGTTCGTAAAATATCTTAGCCCAAATAATAATAATAAAACCATAGGAGAATTAATTCAACATAACCAGGAAGTTCTTTTTCATTTTATGATTTATAACATTGATTAATTTCATTAAGATCTGTTTATGTTGAGTTTCTTTAATTTTCTCTAAAAAGTATTTGCTATACTTAATTAATTCGTATTCTATTCTAATTATTTTACTAATCCTTGCATACTCAATCCTACCTGAGTTAAAGATTATACTTTTTTTTTACATTCTGCCATTGGAGATATTTTTGATTCCAAATATTTAAAGTATGTTCTATTATCACTTGTTTTTATGTCAATAATATTAATTGGAGGTGAAGCTTATTTACTTTTTAATTCTGGAAGTCTTAATCGATTATCAAACCCTTTTTTATTTTGTTTATCAACTTAAATATTTTTAATTAATTTTCTCTTATATTTATTCCAATTTCTTTTCTCTTCATATAATAGTTTAAGATCATCATCATCAGGATATTGTTTAATTTATTTTTAATATGCTTCTAATCTATCTTATGGTACAATCATTTTTAAGTTAAATGAACTAATCGAAATTATCTCAGAAGGTATCGAAGTAATATATGAACATTATGATTCTTCTTCATTTAATAATGCAAAATCACCAAAGATTTCCCCGTCTCCTAATTCATCAATTTCAAAATAGACATCTTGATTAAATAAATCATTGCTACTAGTAGCTTAACCTCTTATTAATGAAGATGGATAATCTTCTAAATTCCATTTAATTTTTTTGATTGCTTTAACCCTACCACTTTTAATTATGTACATCTGTGTTGGTTCAACTCCTTATTTCAATAGAATCTATTAAGAAGGATATGTTTGTAATGAACATTTTGTACATAATTATACTAATAAATCTTTATTGAACATTTAAAAGACTGGAAGAGATTCTAAAAATTAAAGTATTTTATTAAGTGCAACAGTTTTCATTTCATTAGAATTATCAATAGTTTTCATATATTCTTGAAATGCATCTTTTTCTAAAACAATTAAATCACTTCTCTCATTAGAAATGACAGTAGCTGTTCTTTTTGAATTATAAAGCAATGATATTTCTCCAAAAGCATCACCTTTACCCAATTAAGCAATTTCTTTCTAAATAAAATAATCTATCTTACAAGTTGCATAAAATTCTTAAATTCTGTTGGTTCATCTATGTAAACCTTAACACTTCCATTTAGTATAACATAAAATGCATCTCCCTAATCCCCTTGCTTAAAGATATACTATCGTTTTTCATATGTTTTTAGATAAAGATTTTTACATAATTCTAAGAAGTCAGGTTTTTATTTATATGAGGAAAGGAATTTAATTTACTAAAGTAGTTATAATTTATAGACTATTTACTTAGGCAATCTCAGCAATATCCTTACAAATAGGTTGAGTTCTTTATTCGATTGGTACTTATAAAAGGAGTTTGAGTTTTTCAGTTTAATAGATAAATTTCTTTTTGTTCTATTCTTCTTCATCCTGACTTGCTTCTGTGACAGTTCTTTATTCACTCATTACAATCGACAAAGAAATATATATATATTAAAAAATGTTTATAAAAAATTTCTTTAAAAAGCAATCAAGATTTGAGAGAAAACTATTAGAATCTTCAATATTTGATAATCAGGAAACTGTAGATCTGGAAGATGTGAAATAAATGTTACAAGGTATTTTTAATTAAATGATAATAGGATTCCCTTGTATATCTGAAATCGATTAATTAGTTCAGAGTATGACTATTGTTTAAGTCTGTCGAGAATTCTTAAGACTTGTTCCATAAACATTAGACAATCATAAAAAGCTGAAAGTTCTACTTACTATGCATGTACTAATGGGTGATGTCAAACATGGTAGATTATTTGTATAGTAATTAAATTACTTTAATGGATGGGCATCATCAACTAAAGATGATATTTTAAATAAATTCATAGGCATACAAACTATGATAATACATAAACTAGCTAGCATATAAGAAATATGCACCAGAAGCAAACTTAAAACTAGCATCGAAGCTTTCTTTAAAGATATAGATACATCTGTTATTCAATTCTACAAGGCTATTAACTGTTTAAATTTTATTCTAGCATAATATGATGTATAAGTTCTTCTTATTTTCAGTTATTTCTTAGTGTTTCAAAGTTACACAATAGAACAGTAATTATGGAGATTTACTTACTAATTTGGAATGATCTAATAGCCATGTATTTAATGCTTGAAAGGTACGGTTTATGAATTCTCTTTTTAAGTATTGCAGGTTCATACGACAATTTATGGAGTGCTATACACAACTTGATTAAAAATAAGCTTTGCAAGTATATGAACTTTTTAACGAATATAATAAATTAACTAATTCTGTGAGATAATTTGGATCCATTAGTAATAGTTTTAAAAATTGCAATATTTCTTAACCTAAGTTAAATTCATTTTTATTTTTTAGATGGTATGTTCCAAACAAAAAAGAGTAGGATGAATTATAATTGTATTTTTAGAATGTCAAAATTTATTTAACAAGTAGAACCAAAAGATAGAAAATTGAAAAATCTGCTTCCTAAGTACTGAGAGTATGTCAAAGTACAGACAGAAATTATAGAAAATCAACTTCATTTGTTGGACAAAAAGGAGATAACTTTCTTCAAAATACTACTTTAGGGTATATGAAAAAAATATGTACTGCTACAAATCCTATTGCATTATAATATACATTTGAAAGTGAATCAAAAACTGATATTTAACAGAAATGATCTATAAATATATCAAAATTTATGATATTGAAACATATATAAAAATAAATCAAATTTTTTATGCAAAATATTTCACATCAATATCCTAGTCTTATTATAAGATTCTTGCTTTATTTTTGAATTCATTTTGAGTCTTGTTGTCTAATTTATTTTGAATTGCGGTAAACAACTTAAAAATATTTAATCTAACATTAGGAACTTTGTCATTCAAAGATTTTTGGGTTACCTCCTTGATAAATAATTTTTATATGGATTACTTTGAACAAATTTACTAGATCATCTTTCGATAATGTATTTTTTAATTTTGCTATACTATGCATAGCTGAAACTCGATAGATATAATTTTGCTGTTCAAATTATTTATTGATACATTATAAAACGAATTCTCTGATCTTATCATATCCAAAAGTTTCATTCAATTGTATTAAATTCTCAATAGCTTAATCTCTAATTGCTTAATAGTGGTTGAGTACTCCTTTTTCTAAATAAGTTTCTTATAATTCTAAAAAACTATCATAACCAGCAACTTTTAATAATTTGGGTATGATTGACATCATTTCTAATCTGTATCTCCATTACTTTTCAGATGCAAATGTTTGTATAAGAGGTACTAAATGTTTTTTCGAATTTTCTTGTCCTATGGCTTAAGATAATTGATCTAAATTATGAGCTAGTTTGATTTTGATTTCTACTACATCATCCTTAATCAATGAAGTAATCAAAGGTATAAAATTTTATAAGACAATTTAAACAGAATATTATTTAGAAATTTTACAAATTTATTCAGCTAATGACATTCTAACATGTTAAGAAGTATCTGTTGATAAAGTTTAAAATTAGGGTAAGAATGCATCTTTGCTAGATGAAGGCAATTCTTTTAATAGATGATATACAGATATTAATGCCATAGATCTTACTTCAGGTTCAGTATCTTTAAGTAATTATTAAAATACAGGGACAGCTTGATTTTTTAAAATACTTTTATTTTTATCTAAAATATTTGAAAACCAATTACTTAATTTAACAATAATATCTATGATACTTTCCAAACATTCTGGAACAGTGTATCTAACACGCCAACTTTTTTCTTTTGGATCAGCAAGAGCAAAATATCCTTAAAGTTATGTTTCTAAATCATGTTCGTCATCAATTAATTTAAGCATGTATTATGATCCTTCAATTGCTTTAATTTTAACACTATCAATAGGGTCTTTGAGAAGAGCTTCCCATAATTATAATAATTATTAAGGTTGGCATTTCATTTTAGCAAGATCAGACAAAACTCCAGCACATACTCTTCTTACCATTGGAGTATCATCTCCACATAGTTATTTAAATAAATCCCAAAGAGTATTTTATTTTTCTAATGAAACATATTTATAAGTAAGAGGAAGGAGACTAGCAGCAGATATTCTTGAAGGAAAATTATCCCATTGACCTAATTATTAGACAATTTAAAAAAAGTGATTTTCAAAAAAACCTAAAAACAATAAGATGAATAAAATTTACTATTTGGCATTCCTTCTGCAAGTAAAATTAAAGATTCAACTGCTTTATCTCTAACTAATGGCTCTTCCATTGAACTTAAAATTTCAAGAGGAGCATTTAGTAAATGTACATTGGCACCTGTGAAAGGTTTAAGATTAACTAATTCTTTAGCTAATTTGATTAGGAATTCATCTTCATTGTCTTATTCTTCAATGATATCAATGAGATAAGGGATGAGTTCTTAGCAAGTTCTTGAAGGTCCAAGAATTTAGGCAATTGATACAATTTTGGATACAGCATTGAGTTTTAGATTGGGATCATCGCTTTTAAGTTCTTCAATAAAAATAGTGCAGTCTTCTTCTTCCATTTAAAAAAATAATTGGATTTAGTTTAATTAATTTCGTTAAATGAACAGACATGAGAAATAGGAAGTAGAATCAGGATTGCGTAATCTTTTAGAGGAAGTATATAGAATTTACTATATGAAATCAGATGATGATTTTTAGTAATGAAAAGATGACTGGGATAGAGCACTAAAGTTGTTTAGATTTAATATAAAGAATAAGCAAACTCTTTCGATAATTGAAGAACAGTAATCTGGAATATAAGAAGCTGGAATCTGTTTTGTAATAATAGGAAGCAGACATCCGAAATCATATTAGTGTATGAAGAGATTTTTAATTTTAGTTAGAATAATAGATGAAGTTATATTAGGATGGGTTATAAACAAAGTTAGAAGAAACTAATGCTGAAGTAAAGAAATTATAACAGGAAATCTATAAATTAAAGAAACTTAAGTAAGAGTATAATATGATAGTTGTTAATCAGAATCAAAGAAAAAAGATTAGAGTCATGATGGATCTACTTCTTATCGATAGGGTTCTCCAAAAAAATAATCTTCATTCTCTTAACATGGAGGTTACACTTCCCATCGAAATTCATGTGATGAACTTTTCAAGAGATACAATAAATTATTGTAACAATAATAGGCCTCTATAAGTCAACGATCAAATAACATTTAGATTAGTTAATATATGATGAAAGGACGATAGACTTTAGCTGAAATTTGTAATATTTAACCAAGCAGAAGTCAATCAAAATAGAATAATAGTGCTAACAAAAGTGGATATAATAATTCCATCAATTCAGAAGCAATTAGAAACTTGCTCAAAATGAAATGAATTATTAATTGTTTAAATAATAAATTTTATGAATATTTTGGTTCTCATTCTACCAATTGTATATGCCTGTACAGACTCATTCGAATGTTTTACAGATAGTTCCAGATTTAATTGTAATGGAGAACCCTGTCAAGGCAATCTTACAGTACTAGATAACTATGTGAAATTCACATCTAATCTTTCTATGTACTTTCAACTGGATAATAATAACATTACTATGCTTTTTGAATTGCAATTATGTTAGAGATTTGCTATAGTGTTTAATTACACAAAATACAATGAAATGAATTAAACATAAGACGAATATGATATTACCGGCAAAGACATCATTTTTTTTACTTGGGTTGAAACCTATGATAATTTTTATGTTAATGATAACGTTGGATCATCTTCAACGGCATTCATTTGGGATGAATAAAAAGGAGGATTTCAAAGTTGGCACATTTTGGGATACGCCATCATAAATGAAACAATCAGAATAAAAATTACTAGAACATTACTTACAGAGGATACAGATGACTATCAATTTAATTAATAATCAGTTGATATAGGATATCTAATAGTGTATAATGAAGAAGGAATGGTATATAGAAATTACAATAGAGGTGTATTAACTGTTGATCTGTATAATTTGGATAACTAAATGGAAAAATATGAATAATTTACAAATGAAGGTCATTCTATTTTTCTATTTATCTTTTGGAGTTTCCTATCTGATGTAGGAATCTTCTTTGGTAGACAATTGAAAAGCTATCCAAAATATGCTAAAGTTCATGGAATTATCTTCCTCTTCTAGAGCATTGTCACATATATCTTTGTTTTCAGTAAAATAGAATACAGTAATTTATTATCGATTAATAATAGACAAAATGAAAATTCAAGAAATTTATTATTATGATGGTTTGATAATAGCTCATTTTGTAGTTGGTGTTATTATTTTGAGTATTCTCTTTCTTTAATTGATGATGGGAATGATTGTCAAAAATAATCTAGAGTCCCTGAATGGTTCTAATAAAATCTATAAGGTTAAAAGAATTCATTTTTATCTTGGATATTTAATATATTTGATTACTAAAATTTAAGTGGCAATGGGAGTTCATATACAAAGACCAGATTTATTGTAATATTCTCTTAATATTGTTATAGGATACCCTTTTATTACTTCTATGTGTTTCTCTTCTTTACAAAAGTTTCCATAGAAATCCTCTATTACTATGAGGTTTCTATTATTCCCAGATAGAGAATCATATATTAATATGTAGAATTAGATAAAAATCAAATCTATGAGAATTTGATTGACAAAATTAATCAGAATGGTAAATATGATGTTTATAAATTAGTCCCTAGAAATCAATTAGTTAAAGAATATTAAAAATTAAATTACATTATTCTTAGAGAAGCCATTTATGATGTGAGTGATTTTAACCACCCAGGAGGTTAATATATTCTTGAAAGAATTACAGGAAGGGAAATAGGAAGATACTTTTATGGAGGTTATCCTATTTAAAACTTAAATATTAAAATGCATATTCATACTTAATTTGCTATCAATTACATTGAAACTAGGTATTTAGGAGATTATAGGAATGACAACTGTCCATTATTATATTATGAGGAAAATACATCTTTGGTTGATAAATACGTATGGAAATTTGAATAATCTATTCCATTTGCTTCAGATGTTAGCTTATTTATTTTTAAAAGCCATTTCTTTTAAGTTCGCTAATTCTTAAAAGGAGTTTAATGGTTTGGAAGATACTTTTACATAAAACCATTCGGAACTGGCATCAATCTGGCTGAAAGACCTTATTCAGTTGTCATGGCATACACTTAGCCAGCTATTCTCAAAAGACAACAAATGCTTGATTTTTTTAAATCTTAAGTCATTGAATAAGATTACTAACCCTATGTACCTTAATAACAGGCCATCTTGAGTGATGAAATCAACTTTATTGTAAAGAAGTGTGATTTCTCTAACAATATGAGTCGCTTTCTCCATTGTACAGGTCATAAACCATACGAAATTACAGGACCTTATGGTTTTGGATTGGAATTAGATCCTATTTCTGATGGAATTCATTATGCATTTGTTTAAGGAACTGGAATTTTGCCATTTCTTGATTTGATTGACTATTTATTAAGGAAAGCTGTCTACACAATTCTTCATGATTAAAGAAGTAAAGAGGTAGCAGATTGCATTAATGATAATAATGAGGAATATCTAAATACTTTAGGCCCAGATTTTCAGTTAATACTTCATGCTGCTTTTAGTGATGCAGCTCACTTCTATGGACTGGCAATAATTTAAGATTTGTTGTTTATTTGTAAAACCTTCCAACTAGACTTTTTTGATATAAAAATTATGATTAAAGATCGAAGTAACATTCCTGAGGAACTATCAAATAATATCGTAGAATCATATTTCAATCTCAAATATATGAAGGAACACTTGAAGTTTAAACCATCAAAAGTTTATGTTTGTGGAAGTCCTCAATTTGAAGAAGAAATTTAAAGTAGACTATTTGAACTTGGAATACCAAAAAAATATTTAGTTATTGTGTGAATAAAAATCATAACAACTATCCTCTCTCTCTTGTTGTTAGTAATGTTGTTAAGTATCCTTAAACAACAGTATCCATCTCTCCTCTNTTACATTATTCTTAGAGAAGCCATTTATGATGTGAGTGATTTTAACCACCCAGGAGGTTAATATATTCTTGAAAGAATTACAGGAAGGGAAATAGGAAGATACTTTTATGGAGGTTATCCTATTTAAAACTTAAATATTAAAATGCATATTCATACTTAATTTGCTATCAATTACATTGAAACTAGGTATTTAGGAGATTATAGGAATGACAACTGTCCATTATTATATTATGAGGAAAATACATCTTTGGTTGATAAATACGTATGGAAATTTGAATAATCTATTCCATTTGCTTCAGATGTTAGCTTATTTATTTTTAAAAGCCATTTCTTTTAAGTTCGCTAATTCTTAAAAGGAGTTTAATGGTTTGGAAGATACTTTTACATAAAACCATTCGGAACTGGCATCAATCTGGCTGAAAGACCTTATTCAGTTGTCATGGCATACACTTAGCCAGCTATTCTCAAAAGACAACAAATGCTTGATTTTTTTAAATCTTAAGTCATTGAATAAGATTACTAACCCTATGTACCTTAATAACAGGCCATCTTGAGTGATGAAATCAACTTTATTGTAAAGAAGTGTGATTTCTCTAACAATATGAGTCGCTTTCTCCATTGTACAGGTCATAAACCATACGAAATTACAGGACCTTATGGTTTTGGATTGGAATTAGATCCTATTTCTGATGGAATTCATTATGCATTTGTTTAAGGAACTGGAATTTTGCCATTTCTTGATTTGATTGACTATTTATTAAGGAAAGCTGTCTACACAATTCTTCATGATTAAAGAAGTAAAGAGGTAGCAGATTGCATTAATGATAATAATGAGGAATATCTAAATACTTTAGGCCCAGATTTTCAGTTAATACTTCATGCTGCTTTTAGTGATGCAGCTCACTTCTATGGACTGGCAATAATTTAAGATTTGTTGTTTATTTGTAAAACCTTCCAACTAGACTTTTTTGATATAAAAATTATGATTAAAGATCGAAGTAACATTCCTGAGGAACTATCAAATAATATCGTAGAATCATATTTCAATCTCAAATATATGAAGGAACACTTGAAGTTTAAACCATCAAAAGTTTATGTTTGTGGAAGTCCTCAATTTGAAGAAGAAATTTAAAGTAGACTATTTGAACTTGGAATACCAAAAAAATATTTAGTTATTGTGTGAATAAAAATCATAACAACTATCCTCTCTCTCTTGTTGTTAGTAATGTTGTTAAGTATCCTTAAACAACAGTATCCATCTCTCCTCTTTGTAATCTTTATATCTCTTCTTCCATCAATGAGACTATTGATAATTTAGTTTCTCTCGATTTTATGGATAAATTCAATAACCCTTTTGCAGCCAATCTTTAAGCATCAATTCTATAGCTTTCTCTCAATACCTTCAAGAAAAATTCAATTCCCCTTAAATGAAGTATTTATGGCCGAATGTAATCATTTATTGCCAAATTTGATAAAGTTTAAAGAGCATTATATTAAAATTCTTCTCCCTTCTATCCATCTAAGGTCCAATCCATCAAACTTTTGATATAGTTTTCAAATTAAATTGATACATTATTACTATTTTACAGTCTCTATGGATCAGACATTAATGAAAGTATTTTAATACCTAACATTTAAATTCTTGGATATGCTGATTCAATCATGCTAATAACTGTAAGAACATCAACTTAAAAATCTGACAATTTTAAAGTAGCAGATAATATATCATATAATATTGGTTAAAATTCTTTTGGTTAATATGTGAAAGCTTTCATGATTCTTGGAATTAATTTTAATTTAAGTCCTTCTTTTGCTCTTTCTTAATTCATATTCTTAGATAGAGCTTCTAAAATTCTTAATTACATTCCCAGATAATTAGGACTCATAGCAATTTCTAATAGATTGACAATTTTTTAAAATGCTTCTGAACTATCCATAATTTAATGTATTGTAGTATCGATTCCATCACTTAAATTTTAGATGGCAAATTACAACATTTCTTCATTTGATTCAGTAGAAATCAAATTGAGATAATCTTGAACCAACCCATCAAAGACTTATTATTGTGTATTTCCTCCATATTGATTAATAGTTCTATTACTTGAAGGTCTATTATTTAAATTTAATTGAGGTTTAGAATAAACTGGATTTTATTGAGGAGGGGGATAATTAGATTGTAAAGGTTACGATTAGTAACCAAATTATTACTAAGGAGTAGTTAATTTTGGTATGTTGTTGGATTATTAATATTGATTGAAATCATTTTATTTAAAAGCATATTGATTAGATTCATTCTATCTATGAGCAAATTGATTTGAATCATTTTATTAATATCCATATTGATTAAAATCTTATTATTTTTCGTAGCTATTTTAATTTCTAGATCCAGCACTTCCTTATCTTCTGTTAGAATTTCTATTTGGTTATTCAAGAATAGTAGGTACATATTCTTCATTCTTTCTTCTTGGTTATGGAGGTAAATTAAGTGTTAGAGGGCCATCATAAGATCTTGGTTAATAACAATTAGTAAATTGTGGTCTGGATAAAAATGAGATGAGTTTAATTATTCTGGATCTAGTTTATGCACTAACAAAATCTAATTTAGAGACAGACATAAGACTATTGATTATTTGGGGTGTTTTATAAGAGTTAGAGAAAGCAGCTATATTAAAAATAATTAATACCACTTTTTGTTAGTATTTCTAATAAGTCTACAGTTAAATTGAGAAGAAACTAATCCTAAAAGATTAAATCATTAGTCCAAAATTAGAGAAGTTTAATTAAAAGTTAAGAAATGAGTGCATAAGATTAATCATCTAAGAATTACAATCTTTCATTTTCAAATATTCTTTTTAATGTCAATGCTGTATTATGATTTATTGCTTTTTATTATAATGAAAAGCCTACAGGAACTATTAATTACATAATTTCCATTTAAGTTTCAGGTGAACCTAATTCAGCCTCTAAGGAGGTAATCACATAAAATACCAGCTAATTTTGCTATGATTGTTTAGGTGATACTTTTTAACATGAATGTTAATTCATTTAAATCATGAGTAACATGCATTTTACCAATTAAGTCTTTAGTAAATGATTCTGGAATAGCAGATAATCTATCAGAATTTTTTAACAATTCATTAACCAAAGAAGCATTGGATAAACTATAACCATATTCATCTTCTAATTTAGCACATACAAAAGTTGGTTCATGTGGAAAGAGATCTGCAAATTCTCTTTCAATATGTCTCTTTAGCATAGAAATCTTGATGGTCACTAATAATTTAAAGAATATACATGGTGCCATTACTGTCATTTTTTTATATTCTATATTTGATTCTGAATCCTTTCTTATTGTTACAAATAATCTTATTGCTTAACCACCACCTCCTTCCATTAGAGTTTCTATTCTTTTGTTATTATTCCATTCCATTACTAAGTAAGATTATATTATAAAAAAAAGTAAATATAAAAAATCAAATGTTACTATCTATTGGTGATTAAAGTGATTATTATGTAATGAATGATTTCAATTTTGGTATTATCTATTATTGCATCATTGGACTTGAATTGTTATCAAAATAATCAAAATACTCATGACTTAAGGCTTACTCTATATTTATTTGTTGATCCTATTTAGATTACAATAATCCTTAAACAAGCGAATTCCCATAATCAGGAATACATATTAAATCCTTATTCGAAGAATTATATTGATATCTAATTTTTTAATATTATTCTTACAATTTAATCATCACATTACCTGCCATTGTCAACATTAAAGAATTCAAGACATCATTCTCTTCATTTAACAATTCTGCATTTTCAAAACCTATAAGTTTGCAATTCATATCCTTATCCATTAAAATATTACATAAATTTATTTATGAATGGTAAATTTTATTGGAAATTAACACTTTTACACAACATAAAATATCCTATTATTTAATTTAATATACAAACATCATTGATTAAATATCTTCATGACTTAGATTATGATAATGAATTCTGTTCATCTATTCAAAAATAATATAATAAGAATTCGAAGATTCAAAGAAATCTATTATTCGAGCTACATTCTTGAATTCATTCAATTTACGTAATATCATCAATTATTCATATATTCTACACTTTTCAAATTCTTATTTTTTATAGCATTTACAAATGTAATTTTTATCATCTATTTTGCTTTTAAGTGTGCATGTCTAACAATAATAGTTTCTTTAATTACTTTAGCATTTCCTGTTTATTATATTAAAATAACATTATCATAAATTTCTCGAATACCCACATATGTTACTTTACAATCTAAATGTTTCTTGAGAATAAGGAGATCTTCATTTTCAGCATAAATAGTAAATTATTAAAAATGCATAGATAACAATTTGTTCTCTTGACATTTCCATTTAAGTGCTAATTAATAAGAAATATCTATTTCATAGCATTGAGAATTCAAAAGAAGGTTTATTTTGGTTGAAGTGAATTGTAACTTAGCTTAGTGTTAGTAATGATCTTATTGTTGAAAGGATATAAGGCAATTAAAAGAGTATATAATTTCCAAATCTATCATTATTAATTATATTGAAATTAAAGAATATTCATATTTATAATTATGTGAACTATTTATTGAGAACAAATTTCTTAGAAAATATTTACATATCAAGCCAAGAAATGTTTAGCTTGAATTTATAAATTATAACTAATTAAATATAAATTATTATTTAATTCTTTCACAAAGTTTAAGCCAAATTTTAGTAACCCAATCCATGATTAAAGACAAGTGTTTTCTATAAAGATTTTTTGAGCATAGCTATAAATATAACTGAAACTTACAATAATTAACATAAAATTATTATCTTTTTAATTTAACAAATTCAATAGCTTCTTTTAGATTATATTAAAGAATAGAGCTTAAATAAAGAACAACAATAGAAGGGGCCCTTCCTATTCCAGCTGTGCAATGAACATAAACATATTCATATTCATTAATTAATTTTTTGAGAATTTAAACAGCCTTATCAGACTTTTTTTCAAAATCTTCTGCATCCATATCAAAAATCTAATAATTTTTCATGATTATTTTTTATCTCTTATAAGCATCAAGTATTTGTTCCCAATTAACTCCTCTATGAAACATATCTAAACGCGTTTAAAGATTAAGAACTGCCTTCACTTATTTTTATTTCAATAATAAAATATCTTATTCATTTTAAGGATATGGACCAATAACAATATTTTCATTAATTTGATAAGTTTAAAATTGAACAACAAAATTCCAATCTAATTTATTCAATCTACCAAATTCTTCATAATAAAAAAAAGAAGGTTCTTTATCTGCAAATTAATAACCTTAACTATTAATTTTAAGCTTAGATTTTGGAATTTTAGTAGCTGAAAATGATCCATTTTTATGTTGTGATTTACTTTAGAAGGCTGTGTAAATTTAAGTCTTAACTTTAATAGGATGAAGTGCATATTAATCTAATACTTATCGAATAGAAGAAAGATCGGCAGTTTTAAGATAACGACCATTGCCTCTTTCCCAAATCATATTACCTGATTCATCGTTACGTATCACATAATAATATCGGAAATAAAAATTAAGTGGATTTACAATGAATGAAATGGACCATTATTATACAGGCTCTTATGTTACTATTTCAGTATTATTTATTGAGTTATACGTATATCAATCTTCTATTATTATTTCATTAGAACAGGTGTTTTCCAAGAACCAATCTCTGGAATTGAACCTATTATCATCATTCTTTCTCCAGGTTATAAATTGTGATTCAGTTTCAATTTTATTGTTCTATATCCCCAATACTCCTCTAATATAATCTAATCAACTATTACCATTAAAGTACTCTCCTTTCTTACCATTAAGCAATAATTGCTTAGTTATAATACGATTTTCTCCTGGTTCCCAAAATTCTTTTTCACTAGATGGATTATTATAATCATTTAAAACGAATTTGTACTCAAAATTTTTACATATTCTTGGCAATTTAAGACATGTCGTCCATTCATTATTCTTTTTTCTACTTCAATACTATACCTGATTCCATTATAGTCTAATTCCTTTAGTTGAATCCCAAATTCCTAATCTTTCATCGTCACCACATAAGTAAATAGCTTATCCATATTATGTATTGTAATGAATTTTTAAATAGATTTTCACAACCAAAGTTTCTGTAAAGGAAGTATTTGTGGATACTGAGTTCATAAAATATTAATTAAAAAATTCAAGACATCTAAAATTATTTTCAAATTTAATTCAATGAGATGAGTTTTTGAATTATTAATAATAGTATAAATCATTAAGTTATAATGTATTCTTTTTTTGTGGATAAGTATTCAACTATTTACTTTGGTGATAATCGTTTCTCTGGATCTAAATTTAACATTTCTTTTAAAATAAATCGTATTTGATTATCTATTTTCAATCCTGATTAATTAATAAATGATAATACCAGAATAATTTTTTTCAATATAGGTATCTAAATTCGAAATAACTTCCATTTGACGATCTATAATTTTATCAAAAACTCGACCCTTAACAGCAAAAAGTCCATAATCTATAACTTCTTTTCCATTTTTTGAGACTATAGTTTTAAGACTCATCCAAAGAGGTATTCCTGATATGATTTCTAGAATTACACAACCAAGAGACCACACATCAATAACCCAAGGTTTTTTATAATTTCTTAAATACTTCATTAAACAAGGACGATAATTCATTTGATTTTCATATAAGATATAGTTGAGTATTTCAGGACACATGTATCTTAAATAAAATAAATGAATTACTCTGGTGTGGCCATGGAGAATTATTTTAAATCATCAAAAGGGAAACTACTTCCATAATCAATTAATTTAATTTAAGTCAGTTCATGTAGATCATTTTCATTTTTAATTTTTTTTACAAGGATATTTTCAGTTTTAAGATCAGAATGTACAATTCTTTAATCTTATAGTAGATCTAGAGCTTGAGCCAATTCTCGAATAAGTTTTTTAAGTTCGGTTAAGTCTTTTCTGAATGTATTATAGAGAGGTTTATGTGTCAACTAAAATAGAATGAAATATATATACCCTATACATGCGTTCATTATTAACATTTTTTCCTTTAAGATCATAGAGTTAATTTCCAAGACTTTCTCCACATATTTCTTAAAAGATCCAAGTGTCTTAAGGTTTAATATCATATGTGAGAAAGCGTACTAAATTTTTGCAACCTGGGAAATTGGTAAATTGTTTTTTGGGTTGTCCATCTTGAAAGAAGTGGATACCAAACTGGATTTCTTTCATATGAGATTGATGAGTATTGGTAGAAAGAATTTATTTGATAGCAAATTTTTCTTTAGTTCTTTTGTGCTCTCCTAACCAGACTAAAGAGAATCCTCCTCTTCCAAGAAGCTTCTTTTTTTCAAAGTGTTATGGAAAGCGATCACCAAATGATTACCATTCTTCATCGGAGAGATCCCATAAAATCTTTGGATGTACATTCTAAGGTTATTTATTATTGTTGTTAATTCTATTTTATGAATCTAATGAAGCATATCTATCTTAGCTCTTTTATTATGTTGTAGCATTGCTTAAAGAGCGTTATTTAGGTAGAATATTCTTTTCTTTCAATTTTGCTAGAATCATTCTTTAATAAGTCTCCAAATCTGAGTCGACTTCAGTTTTCTAAATGTTTGCAAAAATGTTTTACTATAGGTTTAACTTCAAAGCGTTGTGGTTTGAATTTCTTGCTTCCTTTACTTGTTCTTATAGTAAGAACAGAATCAAAGTCGAATTTGGTGAGTTTTCTTGATATATTAGTCTTGGTATCATTTTCAGTTAAGACCCTACGTCCTGGGTCTTAAGATTAAAGTCTTGGTCTCATATAGATTTATCTATGATATGGACTTTCATTGGTAAGTATTCTTTAATGCATTATAACAGTTTTTGAATATATATATAAATAAATATAGGGTAGAGTGCTGCGTCATTTTTAAATATTTAATGCTTAGATCAATAAGATTAATACAACGTGTAGCTAATTATAGTAGGTTAGCCAATCCTTATGAAGTGAATTCTAAAGTCCCTGATTGGTTTAAGTCAAGTGATTATATAGTAAGACTTGTGTTTAAAAATAGGAATCACGTTTTATAGGTTCTGAGACTTAATAAGTAAATGAGATGTTGAAAACAGTTTAAGCAAAGTCACTTGATGATCTTGTTGATAAAATTATTCCAAAAGAGATTCGTAGTGAAGCAGCTTTTCAAAATCCAGAGAATTTCCCTGATGCCATACCTGAATCAGCCATGGTTTAACATCTTTAATCTTTGTCTAATAAGAATAAGGTTTATAAAAACTATATAGGATAAGGCTTTTATGGTACACATACACCTTATGTAATCTTAAGAAATGTACTTGAAGATCCTGGATGGTATACATCCTACACTCCATATTAAGCTGAAATTTCTTAAGGTAGACTAGAAGCTCTTCTCAATTATTAAACTGTTATTACTGAATTGACAGGCATGGATGTATCTAATGCCTCCTTATTGGATGAAGCAACAGCTGCAGGAGAAGCTATGTTCTTAGCGAATTCTTGGTTTGAAAAGAAAAAATTCTTTGTTGATAATCATGTCTTTCCTTAAAGTATTGAACATATCAAAACCAAGGCTTATTATTTAGGTATTGAAATTGTTGTTGGAGATGCTAAAACTTATGATTTCAAAGATGCTGATTAATATTGTGGTGTTTTAGTTTAATCACCAGATAATCTTGGAGAAGTTCATGATTGGAGTGATCTCTTTAAACATACTCTCAAAGATGCTAAACTCTTAAAAGTTATTGGAACTGATTTACTAAGTCTTACTATTAATAAAACACCTAAAGACTAAGGTGCTAATGTTGCTTATGGAAATTCATAAAGATTTGGTGTACCTATGGGTTTTGGTGGACCACATGCTGCTTTCTTTGCTGTTGAAGATGAATTTAAAAGAAAAATGCCAGGACGTATTATTGGTATTTCTAAAGATGCCAATGGAAAACCAGCTTACAGAATGTCATTATAAACTAGAGAATAACATATTAGAAGAGAAAAGGCTACATCTAATATTTGCACTGCTTAGGCTTTGTTAGCTAATATGGCTGGTTTTTATGCTAGTTATCATGGTCCACAAGGATTATAAAAAATTGCTAATAGAGTCAATTGTTTAGCTAGATGTTTTACTAAATTAGCTAAAAGTTTGGGTATTGTTGTTAAAGAAGGAAGAATCTTTGATACTGTTGTATTACATAACACAGAAAATTTACAAGAATATTTACATTATAATGCATCTATTAATGTTAGAAAAATAGGATAAGATACTATCTTTAGTTTTGATGAAACACATACTCTCCAAGATGTTGAAGATTTATTCAATCATCTTTAACATTTCACAAAAAAAAAAGCAGATTTTATGTCAGTTGTTTAAAAGGTCATTCCATATAAATCTGAAAGAGCACCTTTTCTTCAACAGAAGATTTTCAACACTTTACATAGTGAAACAGAAATGTTGAGATACATTAACTATTTAAGATAAAAAGATGTCTCATTAACTAAATCCATGATTTCATTAGGAAGTTGTACAATGAAATTAAATCCCACTTCCTTTATGTTACCTGTTTCATTTTAAGGATTCTCACAATTACATCCATTTTCACCACTTTCTTGCACTTAAGGTTATTAAGAATTGACTGATAATGTTGAAAAATGGTTATGTGATATAACATAAATGGAAGCTGTATCTTTAATGCCTAATAGTGGAGCCTAAGGAGAATATACAGGTTTGTTGTGTATCAGAAAATATCACATCATGAATGGACAAAAAGATAGAAATATTTGTTTAATTCCTATATCTGCACATGGTACTAATCCTGCTTCAGCTGTTCTAGCTGGATTAAATGTTGTACCAGTAAATGTAATAGATGGTTATGTAGATATAAATGATTTGAATAAGAAAATAAAAGAACATGAGAAAGGTTTAGCTTGCATAATGATAACTTATCCATCAACATACGGAGTATATGAAGATCAAACTAAAAAGATTATTTAATTGATTCATGATCATGGAGGTTTAGTATATATGGATGGAGCTAATATGAATGCATAAGTTGGATATACATCTCCTGGATATTTGGGAGCTGATGTATGTCATTTAAATCTTCATAAAACATTTGCTATTCCACATGGAGGAGGTGGTCCTGGATTAGGTCCAATAGCTGTAAATAAAAGATTAGCACCCTATCTTCCAGGAAGAGAACATTCTTTAGGAAGTGTAGCTTCATCATTATTTAGTTCTGCATCTATTCTACCTATACCTTATAGTTATTTTGGTTAACTTGGTAGAAAAGGTGCTAAAAAATGCACAGCTATGGCTATGTTAAATGCTAATTATTTAATGATGAGTTTAAAAAATGATTATAAAGTACTATTTACAGGATAAAATGGTATGTGTGCTCATGAATTCATTATTGATATTAGACCAATAAAATAAGAGAGTGGAATTACTGAAGAAGATATTGCTAAAAGACTTATGGATTATGGATTCCATGCTCCAACTATGTCTTTTCCAGTTCCAGGAACACTTATGATTGAACCTACTGAAAGTGAATCTAAGTATTTATATTTATTTAATATTTAGATCTGAATTAGATAGATTTATTGAAGCTATGAAGAATATTAAATAAGAAATTGAGAAGGTTAAAAATGGATAATATGATAAAAATGATAATCCATTAAAACATGCTCCTCATACTTAAGATTAAGTTATTAATAGTTCTTGGAATCATAAATACTCCAGAGAAGAGGCTGCTTTCCCTTTGCCTTTTATTTTACAAAGAGGAAAGGTATGGCCAACAGTTAGTAGAATTAATAATGCTTTTGGAGATAGAAATCTCATATGTTAATGTCCATCTGTTTCAGATTACCAATAATGATATATCTAAATTTATTCAAAATTATTCAATTTCTGCTATTGGATTTGCATGTATTGTTGTTTTGAATATTTTGATCTCATTTAATGGTTTATAATTATTATCTACAGTTTCTTTCTCCATCAAATCCAGAGCCTCCCATCCATATATTACTTTACCAAATGCTGTATACAAACCATTCAAGTGATTCTATTTTGAATACGTCATGAAAAACTATGATTAATTTGTATCCTTTCCTGCATTTGCCATTGAAACTATTCCGCGTCTATCATGTTTTATTTCTGGAACAATTTCATCTTCAAAATATTTTCCATAAATACAATCCCCTCCTTTTCCAGTACCTATTATTATCAATCATACTTTATAAATACCTGTTGGATCTCCTCCTTAAATGATAAATCCTGGAATATTTCTATGAAAAACTGTATTATCATAAAATTTCTTTGCACACAATGCTAAAAAGTTTTTACAAGTTTTTGGTGTCAATTCACAAAATAATTCCAATTTTATATCTCCATGACTAGTATGTAAAGTGACAGACATATTTTAAATTAATTAATATAATTATATAATTTAATATTTATTTACATAAGTCTTTATTTCAATAAAAATAGAAATTTTAATTTTATGAAGGTGTCACTATGTTTTGTGAAATCAATAGCAAAGGATTAAATAAGAATAATTATCTTAGCTATTTGACACCATTTATTATAGATTCTTTATCTAATACTTAACTCTAAGTTGATGATTAGTTTCTATATAAATATTCTTAGCTAAATTTTATATTTTGTTCTTCTCAATAATAATATCGATTTATTATATAAGACTAGACTAGAATAGGATCTAATTTAAATTCTGGAAATATCTCATAAGTTATGTATTTACCAAATGAGTCTACATCAGGCAAATTAAAATTTAATAATTTATTTTCAAATAAAGTCTTAGATTGCTTTGATAATTCTGTTGCATAAATAGATAAGAAATGCAACATTGTAATTTCTTTTCTTGTCTCAAAAATTTATTAAAATTATGCCTAAATTGGAAATTAAGAGAAATATGTATCTAAAAATTATTTGTTGACACTAAACATCAAAGTAGATTTTCCATAATTTAAATTTAGTTTTACAATTTTATGTTTTAAATTTTCATCTTCAATTTCTATTTATAATTTAAATTTATTCTGGATTTTTGAATGTTGTTATACATTTAAAATATGACCATAGAATTCTTAATAAATTCTTTTGATTTGATTTATGTAATATATCTCTATAGTTTCTATCCCTTTAATATAAAGAAAAATAGAACACAAATTATTTAATTATACTGCAGCTTATGTTGCTTCTTCAAATGGTTCAAGTATAGTTATAATATTTTTATACAATTCTGGAAATTTTTAATAATATTCCACCAATTATTAACAAGGACTTACCTTAGATTATTCCATCATTAAAATTTTATGCAATAATTCTAATTTATTATCTTCTTCTACAATATAAGAAGGTTCCTCATAATACTAAATAAATTAACGAACACAAAATATTGATACCCAAGGATGATCTGAAAACATTAAACTAAATGCCATATCTCCTGGTTGTTATACAATAACATTCATTGCTAATCTATTTCGAATTTATGCTTAACATGTTTCTCTTTTATTTTTTGCCACATATGCTACATTAGTTAATTATGAAACAAATTCTTCTTCATGTTTACTAAATTAAGATTCAAGTATTTTTAAATTTTACTTCCAATTCTTTTACATTCTTTTTTAATTTGTAAGAATCATCTCTACCCTCTGTTTTTATATCTTCATTTATCAATCTTTCCAATTCTGTTGCTTTAGCCAATATTTTCTCATATTTTGCTTACAATTCATAATACCTTTACTTTTCTTTCAATATTGATGTCTCAAATTCTTAGGTCATTTTTACTATTCTATTTTCAAAATTATGTATCTAAATTTTTGCATTTGATAATTTTTTTTATAATTTTGTTACTTATTCAAAAATATATTTATTACTTCTATCTAAACTGAATTACATTGTCAAATCCAGCATAAAAACACAATATTTCCAAATATATTCTATGCATTAAGATAATTTCTTATTTTATGGAATTAAGAATTTAATTATGCTTTCTATGTCTCCATTCACAATTTCTATCAATTTAGGTATTGCAGTAATATTATATTTCTTATAAGGATTTAAATCATCAGCAACTCCTAAAATATTTGAATCATCTTTTTAAAATAGCTATTATTTCTTAACTTATTTATTCCAATGAACATATTAATTAATATTCTAATTCTTATTAAGTGATACTATGATGCAATTAATAACTATTTTAATAATGTTGCAAATTTATAGAATTGATTATTTCTTTAGGCATATATTGTAAAGAATTAAGTATTAAATCATGGATTCTTTAATCTGAATCTGAAGGTATAAATTCTTAAAGCTTTTATTCAACCTTCCAATTAATTCTACTTGTTCTTAGTTTGGGTGTGCTTTAAACTTTATTTAAAGGAGTACATAAATCTGGAACAGTTTTAACTAATTTAATCTTTGGAGTTGATTTTCTATTTGAAATTTTCCATACTGATTATGTGAACATGAATTTATTGATGGTATATTATTTATATATAAATATTTGTATATTTTAGACAAAAATGACATTTAATCATTTATAATTTTGTTTATCTTATATATATGTATAGATTTATATGTTATATTAAAAGAGAATTTTCAAGGTTAGATAAAATAAATAAAAATAGACAATAAAATAATAATAATGTTATTTTTGATTTAATTCTATCTCATTCAAATTTAGGCTTAATGACACCTACATTATTGTAATATTCATCATGAATTTATGATCTGTCAGTATAAGTGTGAGCAAAAATAAAAGATGATCCAATAACTAAGAATGAATATAATTTGAATCTTTTCCAATTTTGATTTTGTAAATATCCTTATTTGAAAACAGCCTTATTCTTTGGTCTAAGAAATAAAATAAAAAAATACTGATAGTATGTAGGAACTCCTGTAGTTGTTTATCTATAAAAATATGAGACAGGAATAAACTATAAAAACTATTCAAAGTATATTACATATAATAAGCTGAATATTAATCCGGATGCAGCAAAATTAAGAATCCATTCATATTTATATGTGTTTAATTTATCAGCATAATCCATCTTTCTTTCTCTTAATGCTTCATTCATATAAAATTTATAGAGAGGTTGATCATAGAATGATTTTTCAACTGTTGCTATGTATCTCTTCTCTTAATCTCTATTTGGAATAGGTGGAATCTAATCTTCAAATCCCATATTTAATAATTTTATTATTTATATATCAATAAACCAATCTGAAAATATCATTGTGTACATATAATCCACCTTATCCATTTGGAAGAATTTGAAAACTTTAAGAGAACTTAAATGTATCTGAATCATCCATTTGTAACTAACCTGTAACAAAGAGGAAAAGAGAATTCTATACTGCTCCTGGCTAAACATCCATATCATCTATTTTATAGACAATCTTTTAAAATGACAATGATTCTAACTTTTAATTTATAGATTTAATTCCATTATATTATTCTCCTCCTTAAATAATTGTAGATAAATAATATTTTACCATATGTCATAATAGACGCATCAGTATAAAATTAAATCAAAGACATTTTATTAGTCATCAAAGTTTAATAGTATTGTTGTAAGAATTATTAGGCTATACTCTAAGCAGGATTCATTATAAATTATTATTTTTTTAATGATTTATGAATTATTCTAAAAACAATCTATATAATCCATAAAAAGAAGATATATTCTGCTTATTTTTTATATTTCAACATTTAATATACTTTTTAAATTAATTATATATAAAAATAAATCATTTATTTGAATAATCACTCCATCCACTTAAAGTTAGGTTCTATTTAGAAGACTCTTAATTAGTTGATCTTTATTGAACTTTATTTTTAGGTATTATGCTATTATAATAATTATTATGTGTTTTATATCTATTAGTTGTTTATGTGTAATTATTTTAAGTTCTATTTTTGTTATATTAGACGTGAGGCAGAATCACTGTAGTAAGAGTTTCTTACTTTAACAATTTAAATTCTTCTAAATATTGATTTAATTGTAGATCATTATAACGAAAAGATGCTGGTTTTTATTCAGGAAAGTTGCTGCTACAGATTTCAACAACAGGGGTTTCAGTAGTTTTTTTAGTAGTGAATCTTTATGTCTAAGAGATGGGATTTACTAATGTTTCTTTTTGTATGATTGGCTTAAGTTTTCCTAAACCTTAATGCCTTTGAAAAAACATGTTTTTTGATTTTAGATCTAAGACTGTCGAATTTCTATTGAGAGGCTCTTTAGATTTTTCGAGTTCCTTACAGACTGGCTTTTACATGTTGAACTTCTTTAATTAAAGCTTATTGATTGAAATGTTTTGAGCTCGTATTTATTAGAAATTATAATTTTACTAGATTTAATGTGAGGATGGTCTAGGTATCCTATATGATATCTATTGATAGTATTAAGTTAATAATCATAAGGATTAATTTGTGGATTTTATTTGGCATTTTCCCTTCTTGTTTTTTGATAATGACTAAATAGATTCTTATCACAAAATTCTTCATCAACTAATATTGACTAAAATCTTATAAGTTAAAACTTACTTAATCCTAATTATTCATATATTAATTTATTATATATAAATATTTAGTAATTCAATTATGAAAGGATTAGAGGATGATACTTAGAAGATATAAAATGAAGATTTAAATATGAATAATGAAGAGAAAGAAATTCTTGAATAGAAATGTAAAATTAATCTCAATTATTATATAAGAATAAATTTTAAACAACAGTGGAGTTTTAGCAGCTTATGAATATTTTTTAAGAAGACTTTGTAAAGATGGATTTCCAAATGGAAATGTATATGAATTTGCAGCTTAAGCAGTATTGAAATACGAAAAAAAAAAATAAGCAGAACAGTTTCGTAAATAAACTATGGCTAAATCACTAGCTGAACTTTAATTAAGTAAAACTATAATAATTAAATAAAAGATGAATCTTTAAAGGCTTAAATTTAAGTTAAAAATGAAGGAAAGTAAGAGGGAAAAAATGATAAAAATAAATAGGAAGGAAAAAATGATAAAAATAAATCTCCATAAAAAGTAACTAAAGATTAGTAAGATCAAAAGAAAGAATAGAATAAAAAAGATTAATAATAAAAAGGGAAAGAAGATAAGAAAGATTTAAAAATTCAAGGTATTATTAATTCATCAAAAATTATTAGAAAAGACAGATCCAAAATAAAAAAAGAAATGAATAAATATTTGTTTCTATAAACTACGTAGATTTCGAATTGCTATTTATTATACTTAAACAGAATATATATATACAATTAAAATATAGAGTATATCTTCAAAAGCTTTTGTTTTAAGTATTTAAATATTACTGCTTTGATAATTGTTATTAGCCTCCTCTTTGTAATTTTAAAACCGTTGAGATATCTAATTATTTTAGAGCATAACTTCTTTATTTTTTATCAGCATAAGTTCTTAAGATAAAATATTACTTGGCATACTCCCCAGAATTTACATAGAGATGATATTCTATTAATTTTAAGAATACTTTTTCCATCTCGTTTATTTATACAGTTGAGAATTGAGGCAGTACTTTTGCAAAATTATTATTTTCAAAAGATTCATCATCCCATATTTTTGATGCCATTACCAAAGCAGTAAATAAGATTTTCTACCAATTCAAACAATTTATTTCTATGCCTTAATTATAATTTAATAATCTGTTTATGTATATCATTGAAATAATTGCTACTTCTCTTTCCATTTTCGTTGTTATCATTATATTTTTGCAATAGTTTTATATGATATCAACATTAGGTATATAATTAGACATAGATTTATCAATAAAAACTTTATTAAATAATAGATAATCATCTAAATTATATGTAGTATCTACAGAAAAATAAGATTTAGAAATTTACTATTCACTATTATAATTTATTATTACAAATATTACTTATTATTATCTTATTCTTAATCTTAAAAATAATCTTATTATTCCTATTCAGTCTATAATTTTGATTATTCACTTTGATCAAGTTTTTATAACTATTCAGTGGCAACATCTTCATTTCCGTAATATTAATCTGTAATTTCAGGTTCTATTATTGCTTCTCTTAAATAATCTTAACAAATTGTCTCATCTACTTTTGACATATTAACTATTTGATCATTATTTTCTTCTTCTTAATCATCCTCACTGTATTTTACTTAATTTAATATAATTAAATAATACTTCCAGATTCATATTCTTCATATTAATCAGATTCTTTAAAAATTGCTTATTAAATTTCTTAAATTTCATTTTCGAGATATTTTTATTACTCTAAATCAACAATGAATATCATTTTTTATAAAGTAATACCAACACAATAACTTATTTCTTCTATATCAATATTAATTAAAGTTGAAGCTAATTTTCCATTATCAAATGATTAGTACATCAATTAAATCTAATCTTACTATAAATTTATTTCTGCTCCAATACTATTTTTTGAATTAATTTATAATAATTTTTTCAATAGATTATTATTCTTATCACAATTTGATTTAATCATAGATTTTTTTTTTTTAGTTTATTTTATTTTTACTACAGGATGATTAATAGTTTTTGATAATGGTTTAGATATTATTTCTTTATTTATTGACAAAGAACTTGCATGAATTGTTTCTTGATTTAAAATTAATTATTTTGATTATGTATCACTAAATTAAGGACTTCTATCATTATTTCCATTAATAGAACGCTTTTCTAATTTAGGTAAAACTCTTGGTTTTATTACTCCTACTTCTTAATGAGGTGAGAAATGTTTTAAAGAAGAACGTCTATTAACAGGTTTTAGTATTTCAACATATGTATTATTAATGACTTAATCAAATTTGCCATGAGAATTTAATTATCCTGGTAATGTATTTCTATTCTATTTATTGTTATTAGGAGTTAAGGAAGGTTATCCATTATAATTGTGAGGATCATAATGATCGTTTAAATATTTAAACAGATCTAAAAATTTTTGTTTATGTCCAGGTAACAATTTAATCTCTTACAATACTAGATTTTATGAATCTATAGTCTATTGTGCTAATGATTATAATCCACCTTTATATCCTCTTAATAATAATTTATTAGTATATTATTATAAATTGTATTCAACTAATTATCTAATAATAATAGATCTCTCATTTACTTGTATAATAAACTTTCCTTGATATCAGTTAAATCAGATCGATAAGATGCATGACTACTGAATTCTGTATCTCTATATGATTGTTCTATTATAACTACCCTTTAAATACTTTTCATTGTTTTTTTTTAGTTATTAGGTACAGTTGACTTAGCATTCTGAATCTTATTTACATAACTCTTCATACGAAAATCATCATCCCATTTTTTCATTTTATATATATATTTATAAATATATATAATAATAAACCATTGTAATCAAAAAAACATCAATCAAATGATTTTATGCTCTCTATCACTTCCTAAATGACTTTGCCTATATGCTAGTCTTGCCCTAAACATTTAATTATTCATGTTTACCAATAATTTTTATATGGAGATAGGCTTGATTCATATCGAATATTTTAGAAATTTTTAAGTTACTCCAATTTAAGTTAAAGATCTTTTTTCTTGCTTCTAAAACATTTACGATTCTCAACCTTATTATCTATTGTCAAGCTATAGTTGCAAACATATCCCAAATCTTTCAAATTTATTGATAACAATCGTTCAACTCTAATTGCATTTCTTTGCTTTATTTTTTGAAAATTTTAATAATCCTTCTCTAACTTCTAAATTATCTATTAAGTTCTTTATTAAGGTTTTCCATTAACACAAGTTTACAGTTTCATCATTATATTAACTAATTATAAATGATTTATTTTTCTAAAGATATATATCAGATGACTGATTATATGTAATCATTAATAAATCATACTTTATTTATATACTGAATTAATTGGACTAATATAATCCTTTCATTAATGATAAGACTAATATTCTTATTATATTTTTATTAATTATTATCCTTTTTTAATCTTCTTTTTTATCGAAGATGAATTTTGATTATGACATCAAAATATTGTGCTAAAGCTTTATAATTATTAAACAAAATGAGATGAAAAGATGGATCTTCTTTTTAAATAAAAAATACTCATAATTCAACTTTATTACAACATCATATTCTCTAAATAAATGAATAATAAATTATTTATTGATTTATCTATATACACTATTTCATAGTTGAAAAAAATAAGTTAATTAAGATATAAATCTTCGTTTCTTTTTATCATAGATTCAACCTCAACTGATACTTATTTTAAACAATGAAATCACTTTAATTTTCGTACAAACAAGATAAATTAAAAAATTACAAATAGCGTTTGTAAATTTTAAATAGTTTTGGTTACTTCTGATATTGAGAATTACTGAATAAAAGACTTAAACCTTATATATGTATAAATTTAAATTACTTAACATAAAAATTCTATAAAAGGGATTGATTACAATTGCTGAGAATAATTTAGATTTTTTGATTTTAGTATAATTATTAATAGAGATTTTTAGTAATTTTTTAAATGATATGAATAAAAATATCAAATTGTAAAAGTGATTTAGATGATTATGCAATTGGGCATAGAAAGTAAAGGATGAAGAGTAAAAAGTGATATATGAATAAATAATAAGAATTAGGATATGTTTAATTAATGATGATTATTTATAAATATATAAAATTGATTAAGAAATAAGAATGAGATCCACAAAGAAACATGCTACTACACATGCAGAAAATTCATTTAAATTGTCAGTTGGATAGATAATAGCATAGAAATTTAAATTAATAGATAAAGTAGGTTAAGGGAGTTTTGGTATGATTTTTAAGACAGAAAATTTGGAGACAGGAGATATATTTGCAACAAAATTTGAGAAGAGAGAGGAGAATTAAAATGGAATGAGTTTATTAGTTAGAGAAATAAAAGTATTGATAGAGGTTTAAGAATTTGAAGGTAATATACAAATTGATTAAGGTTTTCCATAGATTGTATTTTATGGTAGAGATGAACATTATAATTACTTTATGTAAACATATTTAGGTTAGAATTTGGAACATCTTTTGAAACGGAATAATTATAAATTTAGTTTGTGTACAGTTTGTAGAATAGGAATAAATTTAATAGATAGATTAAAATTATTGCATTCTAAGAATTTAATTNTCGAAGATGAATTTTGATTATGACATCAAAATATTGTGCTAAAGCTTTATAATTATTAAACAAAATGAGATGAAAAGATGGATCTTCTTTTTAAATAAAAAATACTCATAATTCAACTTTATTACAACATCATATTCTCTAAATAAATGAATAATAAATTATTTATTGATTTATCTATATACACTATTTCATAGTTGAAAAAAATAAGTTAATTAAGATATAAATCTTCGTTTCTTTTTATCATAGATTCAACCTCAACTGATACTTATTTTAAACAATGAAATCACTTTAATTTTCGTACAAACAAGATAAATTAAAAAATTACAAATAGCGTTTGTAAATTTTAAATAGTTTTGGTTACTTCTGATATTGAGAATTACTGAATAAAAGACTTAAACCTTATATATGTATAAATTTAAATTACTTAACATAAAAATTCTATAAAAGGGATTGATTACAATTGCTGAGAATAATTTAGATTTTTTGATTTTAGTATAATTATTAATAGAGATTTTTAGTAATTTTTTAAATGATATGAATAAAAATATCAAATTGTAAAAGTGATTTAGATGATTATGCAATTGGGCATAGAAAGTAAAGGATGAAGAGTAAAAAGTGATATATGAATAAATAATAAGAATTAGGATATGTTTAATTAATGATGATTATTTATAAATATATAAAATTGATTAAGAAATAAGAATGAGATCCACAAAGAAACATGCTACTACACATGCAGAAAATTCATTTAAATTGTCAGTTGGATAGATAATAGCATAGAAATTTAAATTAATAGATAAAGTAGGTTAAGGGAGTTTTGGTATGATTTTTAAGACAGAAAATTTGGAGACAGGAGATATATTTGCAACAAAATTTGAGAAGAGAGAGGAGAATTAAAATGGAATGAGTTTATTAGTTAGAGAAATAAAAGTATTGATAGAGGTTTAAGAATTTGAAGGTAATATACAAATTGATTAAGGTTTTCCATAGATTGTATTTTATGGTAGAGATGAACATTATAATTACTTTATGTAAACATATTTAGGTTAGAATTTGGAACATCTTTTGAAACGGAATAATTATAAATTTAGTTTGTGTACAGTTTGTAGAATAGGAATAAATTTAATAGATAGATTAAAATTATTGCATTCTAAGAATTTAATTCATAGAGATTTAAAACCAGATAATATATGTATAGGATATGAAGATGTAGATTAAATATATTTAATTGATTTTGGATTGTCAAAATATTATAGAGATTAAAATGGAACTCATATACCTTAAATAGATAAAAAAGGAATAATAGGAACAGCAAGATATGCTAGTTTGACTGCTCATTTAGGTAATGAATAATAAATATAAATTTATAGCTAAGGAATAATCACGTAAAGATGATATTGAGAGTTTAGGATATGTATTAGTCTATTTAGCAAAAGGGAAATTACCATGGATGAATTTAAATACAACTACAAAATCAGAGAAGTATTAGAAAATAAAAGAGTTTAAATAACAATTGACTTTGGAGAAGCTTTGCGAAGGATTGCCTAAAGTTTAACCTAATTATCATCATTTAAGTGTTTCTTGAATTTATTCATCTATGCACGTGGATTAGACTTCTAAGGTGAACCAGATTATGCTTTCCTGAAAGAATTGTTCTAGAAATAATTACAATTGGAATCCTAATAAGGTCTAGCCAATTTAGAATACGAATGGGAGCGATATCCTGAAATTAAGAAACGTAAATCTAGATTATAAACTAATTTATTAAAATAAAAAATAGGTATTAGTTCTCATATTTAGAAAAATTAATTCATTAAGGTGTAGATTCAGAAATTCGTAAAAATAGTGAAGATAAAGGTTAAGAGCATAAAGGAAGTTCTTTTTTAAATTTACCATTTAAAGATTAATAAATTGATTCCTAATCACCTGATATCAAAAATAAATAGAGTAGAGTATATTATATCTAATTATTCATTTTAGAATATTAGTTAAAATATATCCAGTTTTGGAACTAGTTAAATTAATAATTATTAGATTAGTTAAATTGATAAATTTAAGAGATTTTAAACTGAAAGAAAAGATTAAAGAAATAATACAGTTGATACTTAAAAAAAAGAGAGAGAAACAAGTCCTAATTAAAAGATTTTTATTAAATAAACAACAACTAAAACAGAAAGGAAAATGGCATTTTTCGAAATTGATAATGATTATAGAGATTATGATCATATTGATTAGATTGCCAATGAAGAAGTTAAAATTGTATTTTCTAACATTATTCCTAATTTTGGACGACATAAATCTACATCAGATCTCTGAAATAAATATTATTTATATATTTAAAAAATGCAACAAAATTACGCAGAATTATTTTTTTCCCATTTCTAAATTGTAGCCAATCAATCTTAACAAGGCAAAAAAATAATTGAAGAAATTATTGACAGTTTTGAAGAAAGAGTGAATATTGAAGAAAAATATGCAAAATCATTAGAAAAATTAGTAAACAATCTTAGTAAAATTGAAGATAAGCAATAGTAATATAATAATTCCAATTTATTAGAATGTTTAAAATTCCTATATATTGTCTAAAATGTTTAAGTACTAGTAGATAACGTTAAGCAGAAGGATTATGTTAATCATTAAAAGAAGATCTTATTGTTTAATTAAAATAATTAATTTAATAATAAAATGCTTCTTCTAAAAAATTAATAGATGAAGCTAAGAAATTAGAGAAAGAGCATTTGTTTCTCAATTCAGAATATAAAAGAGTATTAATTATATATATATAATTTTTAGAATTTTTAAGATTATAAATAAAAAAAGAGAGAATACGAACAAAATGCAACAGTATTGGTTGTTTATAATCTTTTATCAGAATATCCTGAAAAAAAAAGATTAAGTTAATATTAGAAAGTTTCATCTGTGACAAAAGAATCATAAGAATTGGAATAAAGATATAAATAATCAGTGGCAGATTATAATACTAATTGTGATACATCAAAAGCAAGAATTCAAGCTATTTTGGCTTAAATGTAGGAATAAGAAGAAAAAAGAATTACAGTTTTTAAAGACACACTTATAAGATAAATCGTAAGATTAAATATTAATTATATAAGATTTTTGAAGTTTCTCATTCTAAAAATGTATAGTATGATTTAGATAAAATAAATGAGAAAATTGATGATATACATCCTGAAGAAGAAGTTTAGAAGTTTGCCTAATCTTTAAAATTAGAGAATCCTCCTCTTTTTGAGAAAACAGAATTGATTCAACTCAATTCATATATTAGCAATAGTTTATAAAAGTTTTTCTCTAAAGAGTTTGATGAAATTCTCTCCTTAAATAGTGATTAAAAGGTTAAAGAAATTATTTAGCTTGTGGAATAGGGAGCAACAATAAATTCTGAAGATTAAAAATAGGAAAATATATATTATGCTGCAAAAATAATATATGATTGTTGGAAGGAATAATAAATAGATGTAGATACATTTAGTTAATTTAAAAAAAAAATATATGATGATTATTAACTGAGAAAATTAGTTATTATTGCATTATAAAATAAGAGGGCTACTTCAAAATTTAGACTTGGACCTATAGCATTCTAAAATGCAGTTAATTTGTTTAATTCAGTCTTAGAAATAGTATTCAATATTTTATTTATATTAGTGCTTAGAGACATTTGATGCAGGCACATCTAGACAGTTAATGAATTTATCTTTCACTTTTCATAAAGAAAATATAGAAAATGGTAGATCATAATGTTATTTTATTTAAAATGAATTTGCTAAACTTTAAGTTTGGGAAAATAGAGATTTATGGGAAACTAGCATTATATAATAAATTTATGAATAAATTAAAGAATAATAATAAAGGCAAAAATCTTTAACGTATATTAATTGTTATAATATTAGTCTTTTCGATTAAATTTAAACAGAAAAAAATATGATTTTGACAATTCTCACACAAATGGCATAAAATATGCTATTATTTAATTTTAAATTTGGAGCAATCAAAGATATTATGTTTAAATTTATGGCTTTTTTTGAATTGAATGAAGAAATCTCTTCTGATTTATTTGTAAATATAATTAATAATTTAATTATAGAATGCTATTGAAGGTTTTGAGAAATAGAAATAATTGAAAGACTAATAAGAAAAATAAAATCAACTATAATAACAAGAGTAGAACTAAACAATAGAATAGTAATAATAATAATAATAATAATAATAATAATAATAATAATAATAATAATAATAATAGTAATAATAATAATAGTAATAATAACAATAGTAATAATAATAATAGTAATAATAATAGTAATAATAATAATAATAATAGTAATAGTAATAATAATAATAATAATAGTAATAGTAATAATAATAATAATAATAATAATAATAACAACCACAATTATAATAACCTTAATAACAATAAAATATGATGGGGAAAATTAGTTCATTTTTTTCATAATTAAATAAGGATTGAGTTTAATGTAAAATTTGTATAAATAATATATGAATCAAATTCCCAATTCTTAAAGTGATACAAATACATTCTATATATCCAACTCTGCTACTGATTTAGGTGATTATATTTGGCTTTTTTAAATTATTCTATTATGATTAAAGTCATGAATGACATCTTCTCCAAAGGTATCAACTAGTTTTCTAATCTAAGTAATATTAATTATATCTACTTTAGTTTATAATTCTTCCCTTTATTTTTTTAATTTTCTATACTTATTCTCATATAAATAAAATAGGATTTAACTATTGACTTTTCTGGCATGTCTAATTAAGCCATCATTAGAACGAATCATAGCAGTAATATAAATTGGCCACATTAATAAAAATATTATAGTATATCTAAGAGTAAACTCTTCATCAACTATATTATAGGCAGTTAATAATATATAAAAAAGAATAGTATAAATAATGACTGAAATAGGAACAATGATAATCGATGCTAAAACTTTAAATGAAGCAACAACATCTTTTCCAGATATTTTAACTTTAGATCCAGCAAGAGCAGTTTTTCTTTCTCTTTCAGCATACATATTAAGCATAATTGTAATTGGAATAGTCATGATAAACCCAGGAAAAGCAAATAGTAAACAAAGTATAGTCATAAATATATTATATCCAATTATTTAAAGATCTAAATAAATTCTTTTCTGCATTCTCATAACTTCCCAATCTTTCACACCTAAGGCTTTAAGTTTATAATTATAAAGTTTGATTTCAGTCAATACTTAATTTACTTCAGGATGATCTTTTAATTTCTAAAATGACAATAAAAATCTAATAATAATTTAATCTAAATTAAACCTTTTGGTTAATTCTAGAAGATCTTATGGAGAAAGTCTGGTTCTATCAGGTAAATATAGAGATCTTCCTATCATTACAGCAGATAAATGTGAATAACTTGGTGCTTAAATAGTAACTGATTTAAGTTACTATTATCTAGTTAATAAATACTTATTCTATTTCTAATAATAATTTGCTGATTGCTTATCTTTTATTGATAGCATAGGTATCTATCAATTATTAGTTAATTTCATAAGGAACTCCAAATTCTACAATAACTTTTGATCTAAATTTATGTCCTTTAAAATAATTTAATCCAACAGGTTATAATTTAACTTTTGTTTAATATTTTTAACTAGCTCCTAAAGCCATAATACATATTCCTGGTTTTAATGGTAATAAAGTAGTATTATCATGTGAACCTCCTTCAGGAAATATTCCTATACATTTTCCTTATTTTAAAGCTAACCAAACTTATTCAAACATTTATGATTGATCTACTTTTGGTTAAACTTTATATTTATTATCTTTAATGCAAATCTAACTTGAATCCTCGCATCGAACTTTAATTTTAGTGTCATTAATAATTTCAACAATTAGTATGATTGTATCAATCTATAAATATATTATCTATTACTCCTTAGATAAGTATTGAATCATGAATTTGACATTATTTTGTAAACTAAGAATTTTCTCCGAATAAATAAGTTCCATCATATCTTTTTAGAATACCACTTCCTATTTTAGCCAAATCTTAAGGTCTTTCAACAGGAATACCACCTATAGCTCTACCTATATCTCCAATTATAGGTTTTCTCATGCTCTTATTATAAATAACAATTATACTTTTGCAGCTGCAATAAAATTGATCTTACGAGTCATGTTCGATATAATTAACTAAGATTAAAAAAATAGATACTAATGGATCAATAAATTGATTATTGTGATTTCCATAAAGTAACACAGGACCATCCTATCATAAAAAATATAGTATATACTTTTGGAATATTTTCTTATCCAATCACTTGAATATCTCTAAAAAATGTATGAGTCACAGTCCTTGTATATAATAAAGACATTTTACTTTGAAAATTATTTTGCCAATTCGTAAGCCATTCAGATAAATAATTATTAAAACTTTTTGTTCTTAGAAGAATCTCTTTTTTATAAATTTTATATATTATACTTATATAACGATAAGTAATTGAATAACATGTAATATATTTTAGATATAATACATATTATGATAATATTTAAATTATATATGATTTAATTAATTATATTAAATTATCAATAATAGTCAATTTTATTATTGTTCCATTCATTATCATAATCATCGTGAGTAATTTTTATCTTTTGTTTTAAAAGATTTATTCTATTTAATTATACAAATTGTTGTAAACTATTCAGTTTCTATTTTTCTTATCCAATAAGAAATTGTTAAAGAATGAATAAAACAAGTATGAATATAAACTATAAAATTTCAAATTACAATGTGTTTAAAAGGGTATGATCATACTCAAACTTAATCAGAAAGTATAATGAATTAATTGATATTTTCTTTTGAAAAAATCTCTTTGAATCTTTCATCCATTTTTTAAGAACTCTTTTACTTTTGATAATACCATTTTCCTGCAGATTTATAAAATAAAAATATTTAATTATTTAATATATTATCTTCTCTTTCATATATACATAATAACATAAAACAACATAATATAAAATAAAACTATTTATTAATTAATTAAATATGCTAATATTATCAAAATTAATCTAAACAAACTTTTAACATAATCTATTTCAAATGATATTGATATTCATTTTTAGTTATCCAATCATTAATTAATTTCTCATCTATTTCTATTTCTCTTAAATACATCTAAATCATAATAACAAATTAATACCTAGCATATTTTAACTACAATCCCATTGCCTTTATTCAAATCTATTATATCTTTTATCATTTCTAATAATTAATCTTCATTATAATAATCGCAAATAATCAAGTAAGGTAATATCGTTTCATTTAATATTTAATTGTATTTCTTTTCTAACTTTTTATCAATTATAATCCTTGCAGCTTAAATTAGCTATTTCTTATCAATATATGCATCAATATCAGTAATATCTTTCTCATTAAGAATATTGAAGAATCCTATTTTTCCTAACAATGATTTCACTCTATAAAATTCTTCTTACTAAAATACTTTACCCTTAAATGTTTCTAAGATATTTAATATCAATTATTTAGGTACTTAAGATTTCAATAATTTTGTAATAATTGCTCTACCTATTATTTTTAATGATTCTGAAACAATTTTTTATTTACTTAAAATGATATTTAACAAAATAATTGTATAAGTATCAAGATTATTATGTATATATTCATAAAGTTTTTTATATTCTTAAGAGGGCTGTTTTGTCTTTTTAAGCAAATAGTATATTAATGCTGCAAATTATGATGAGGCTATTAAGTTATTTTTTTATTGATTGTATAATTCATTTAACCATTCTATTTCATACAAAGGTTATGGTTAACTTTTATTTATTCTCCAATCTACAAATCTATCAATCCAATCACTTTGATTTAATTTAATTTTATTATGAGATATAGGTTTTTAGTTTAAACTTATAAAAACATTTTAAAGAGAATTTTATTTTTGTTGTTATTACTATTAAGAAATTAATTATTCTCTAAATTCTATTTGGTTAAAATAAATTTTAAATTATTCCAAAAATGAACTTAGACGTTAACCTCTTATGTTTTTGATTTTTGGAGATTTAGTAACATCTTAATAAGTTACAATATGATTTGATTAAAATTATAGGAATTGAACTATGTCTATTGTTGGATTACCAAATAAAATGTTGAATAATTCGAAAGATCTTATTATTTCTTCAGTTGGACTTTTACATTAATATACACTATCAAGTAATTATATAGATATTGTTTAACTATTATACTTTTGATTTGATTTTAGGCAATTACTGAAATAGTTCTATAACAATTAAACATCAATTGTTAAATGTTAATTATTTTAAACAAAGTTGAGAGGTATCACAATTTTTTAACTAAGTCTTTAATTAATCTTATTGATAGTTTAATTTGATTATTCATAATTTATTGATTATTCTAAATTTTTTAAATTCTAAAAACTAATATCAAATTTTTATTTCAATTATAAAGTAAATTCGCTTTGATTTTCTAATGACAAAGAATCATTTTCTTCAAATACAGATTGATTTTCATCATTATTAGATTGTATTTCCACTTACTCTTGTTAATCTTAATAATTATAGTTATCTGTATTTGAATAATCAGAATTAAAATGATAACCACTAAAATGATAAGCTTTTACAGTATATTCACAATTTTAAAAATCTATAGATATAAATTCTAAGCCCTATTTTATAGCTTATTTTTTTAAATTGCTTTAGAATTTAGCTTAATTTAATTAAGGAATGTTTAATTCAAATTTTAATGTTATTAAACTTTCACTATTTAGTTTTTTTCCCTCTTCTGGTTTCAATAGTTCATGTATTTTTTAACTATCATAAACTTCAATAGATTCTTTTTTGATATCTATTATTTTATCTAAATCAACATAATATAAATTAATTGGTTTAGTCCAAACAATTTTTCCAAATTTATTGGAAACTCTAAAGTTTTCAATTGAAGTGAAATTGGAATATTAAGATAAATTTGATTTATATCCTTCCTTCAATAATTTTGGTAGTTTCAAATAAAAATAATGAAAAATTAATTTATTGATTGGTTATCTAAGTTTAGCAATTGCTATTGAATGATCAACAATCGAGTTTAGTTCTTCAATATCTTGATAAATTAAACAATTATTAAAATATTGTTCTTATAATGAACCAAAAACTTCAATATTTTACAAATGATCTTCTACATATTATTTAACATTATAGATTCTAGATTTTTATTGAAATTCTTAATAAATAAATAAAGATTTTTCACTTTCTAAAAATTTAATTTCAATATCTAATTAAAACATTATTTATGATTTTCTATCTTCTTTTTAAATAAAACTTTTGATATCACTTTTAGAATCAGTATTTTGAAAATTATCTGGAAATTTAGAAATAGGTTTTCTATCTTCTCTTTGAAATATATTTCTAGTTTCAGTATTTAAATTATGTGTTTAATATGGGGAAGTAGATTTTTTATCTTAACGATTACTAATAGTTTTATTGGTGAAAGTACTAGATTTTAGAGATTATTGTTTATAGATTTTACTTGATTTCATAGTTTTGGTATATTCATTTTCTAATCTATAATCAAAATTCATTTTGACACAGTCTTTAAGCATAGAATCATATTCAACAAAACTTTATTATTTTTATTATTCCATAATAACAATTTGACTATCAACCTATTTCGTAAAATCAGTAAATTATTTTTCATGTAATTTTAAATAATCAAGTGTACCTAAAAGATTTGATTAAAACATAGGTTAAGGAATATTATTATTCATTGGATATTAATAAAAAATGGGTTGATTAAAGATGGGTTATATGGGTTGATTAAATAAATTATTTGAACTGGAGAGATTATTATTGGAAAAGAGATTTTAACTATTGAAAATATTATTATTATTATTATTATTATTATTATTCGATTATTAACTAAAGATATTAGTAGATTAACTAAATATATTATTATTATTATTATTATTTGTTTAATTAAAAGGTTTACTATTATTATTGGTTTATTAAAAAATGTTATTTGTATTATTAGATGATTATTATTAAAATATGTTAGTTGATGAATTGTTATTCTAATTAAATATGTTATTGGAAGGAGTATTGAATAAATTTGGAGCATTATTATTTTTATAGAATAAATCATTTGAATTATTGGGAAAGATGTTGTTTCTATTTAAATTCGAAGGATTATTGAAGACATTCTGATTGTTATTCGATTGTTTAAAAAGATCATTGGATTGATTGAATAGATTATTTGATCTGTTGAAACAATCAGATGAATCTTGAAATAAAGGCGGTTTTAGATCTAGAGTAATAAGTAATAAATACTTTATTAGTTATTAGATCGTATAAGTTTAGGATTAAAAAGGTTTTTTCTCACTGCTATTTCAATTTGTTATTTATGATTGTCTTAAATTTATTGGGATCTAATAAGATAATAGTCTTCTAATCTAATTTATAAAGCACTCTTTGTAAATATGAAATATATACAGTTCCTTTGTATTCTCTTTACATAAAAATGTTAGTTGTATAGAGATCATCTCCATCTGTAGGTCCATATGTAATTCTCTAAGATTAAAATACTCCTCTGTAAGAGCCTGGAACTTAAGGGCGGAAACTAAAATGGAATTTGTATAGATACTTATTTTGTTGGGAATACGAAGCATTGTTATTAGCAAATGGGTTGAAAGGGTTATTAGTAGATGATTAAAATAAATTTATTGCCATATTATTAAATATTATTATGCAATAGAAAATATTACCATGTGAATGATTAAGAGAAAGAGATCATAAATATTATTACTAGATATTACTATATTTCTTACATTAGTTTGCAATAAAATAGAATTATTAAATTATAATAATTTATGACCAAGATTTTTGTTTTATTTTTCATTCTCATATACATCTAATTCATCATTTCTTTTTTGATTTCAAATAATCTTACAAAATCTAGTTTAAAAAGATAATGAGAACTAATTAAAAAGTAAAAAAATGAAGAATTTATAATAAATGAATATTATAAGACTTCATTATTAAAGACATAAACTGATAATATAAGTTTAAAATGTATTAGAAACAGAAATAAATTTAAAACTAATTGCTTTTCATCTTACTAGAAACCCTTATATTATAATTTTGATCTTTTGTATTGTTCATAATATCAAATTTTAATTATCATTGGAGTATCAAATTAAAAGAATATTCATTAATTAATTATGGGACTTCCAACCAGAATCAAATTTGATATTGAAGAAGAAGTTTAATATTAATATTTTAATATTTAATAAGATGATGATTCATATAATTAAACTTTATAAATTATCTACAACAAATATTAATTTAAAGAATATGTATACTTTAAATTTATTAAGATTTAATGTATATCTATAATTTGGATCTTCATAATTTATGCAATATAAGTAAAGATTGTAAATAAGGAAATAGTTGTTTAAAAATAGTTATTAGCGAACTAAGTTGATAACGAACATATAATTCATTTGAAAAAATAAATTGTGAGTTCTGTACATATATATTAAAACAATACAAAAATGTTATTTTGATTGGTTATAATGCAGTGGTAGATAAATCTCTTTACCCTCCTCCATTTCTTATTAACTAGCCATTATTCTTCCAAGAATAAATTAATTGCTCAATATCAATTATATTTAATAAGATATACTATATACCTCATAAGGGTAAATTAGCAGTTTAAGTATATAATTGTTTAGGAAAGCTAAATGTATCAATAACTCAAAATTATGATAAATTAATTGAAGGTATTTTTAATTAAACTAAGATAACTGTAGAAAGATAATTAAATGAATATAGTATATATAAGACCTGTTTTTCTTCAAATTTTAAGGTCTATAAAGTTTTTATGTATTCTCTACTTTATTATACAAAGCTGAAGAATTTATTCTAAATTTATTTTTTTTTTTGAGAAAAATAATTCAGATTTCATTATTAAAATGAATAAATTGTGACATTTAGTAAAAAATGAATACTTAAATAATATATTTAATTATTTTGGGAATTAATCTTGTTAATACAATTAATAATCTAGTAATTGTAAGCCTTATCCATTTATTAATGAGTAAAAGATAAATTCATTAAATTTGATTAAAAAAATAGATTCAATAATGAATTCATAATTGTATTTGCTATAATCTTAATTGTATTTAGAATTTTGTAATTATTTAAATCATATCTATAGATTTTATATTTAATGTAAAATATATAACAGAATAATAATATTGAAAAATCATAAGGTAAAATTAGAACATAAAATCGATGAAGATAAAACTCAAAAAAGTAATGTATGAAAAAATGAAATTTATTATATATTAAAAATAAATATTTTTACAAATGGTGGATTTGATCAATCAAATTGACTTTAAAAGTGAGATTGGGAATTAAAATTAAAGTGTACTCTTACCTTAAAATATTTAAGCAATTAAAGTACTGATAACATAATCAGAAATAATTGTAAATCATGATTTAATTGATAGTTAGAACCTAATAGTAAATCTCTTTCAATAGATACACGTTTAATTATAAATCGAAAAGATTTTAGAATTTCAGTAGAAGATCTGAAGAGTCGTAAACTCTAAGAATCATCTTAACTTTATTCAGCATTTTTAGGTTTCATTAATATAAAATCAGTGATATTTTTATTAATGGTTGATCGTTGTAGTCATCATTAATTACATCCTTTATACAAAGATTTCTTTCATATTCATTCTACTAAATTTATAGCATTAGATAATAGAGCTGCTTCAGTTGCTGAAATATAAGATGCTGTATCAAACTTAAAGAATTTACTTTCTAAAGGGTTTTATTTTACTTATGAGAAATGTGATGATATAGATAGAGAAGAATTCATGTGGAATAGAGGATTATGTAAATAATTATATACTTAATAAATAAAGAATTGGGATGTTCTTATGATTTAAGGATTTATGGATAGTTTTTCAGTATATTTAGAAGGTAAAAGAGTATAAGTTGCTTTAATTGCTAAAAGATCTTTAAAAGCTCCTGGAACTAGATTGGCTTAAACTGGTGTACAAAAAGATGGAAGTGTAGCTAATTTTGTTGAAACTACTTAAATAGTTGTTGTTGCTAATTTAAAATGTTAATTTAAATAAATTAGAGGTAGTGTACCAGTATTTTGGAGAGAATCTGGAAATCTATTAATGAAAAAATTAGAATTATATGGAACTGAATAAGATAATCATATTGGATTTACTAATCATTTTAATAAATTAGTATAAAAATATGAGAGAGTTTTAGCTGTCAATTTAATGAATAAAAATAAATAAACTGAACATGATTTAATTTAAGCCTATGAATTAGGAATTCGTTAATATTAACCAGATAGATTAAAATATTTATATTATAATTTTGATGAAATTACTTAAGGTGTTGATTTTCATATTATAAATTAAGACATTATGAAGATAAGTAATTTTATTAAGAATATGTAATTTGATTCTTATGATTTAATATCTAATTAAAGAAAATTGAAATAAAGAGGAATAGTTAGAACAAATTGTTTGGCTTGTCTAGATAGAACTAATGTCTATTAGTAAAGAATTGGATTATTGATGTTAGAATATTAATTGAAATGTATGGGATTAGATTTAGAAAGAATATTAGGTTAAAAGGTTTTAGAAATTAATGAAAATAATACTAAATTTTTGAATCCAATAATTGTTTTATTTAAATAAATGTGGGGTGATCATGGAGATTATATAAGTTATCATTATACTGGAACAGGATCACTACATACAAATCAAGAAAGAGGTTAATAATCATTTCTAGCTATCTTGGGTAGTGGAATGGTACCTTTGAGTAGATTTTATAGAAATAATTTTAGTGAACATTTGAGATAAGAAAGTATTCTAACATTGTTAGGAAACTCAACTTAAGAAAAAATATATATTGATAATGATTAATCTTATTTATCATTCTCTAAAATAGATGCAAATGATCTTACAAAAATGGGATATGCAAATTTATATTATACCAGTTATAAATTAAGTGAAGATCAATCCAAATATACTATTTATGCAGTTAATGAAGATTAACATGTATAAATTTAATGTTTTAAAGAAAATGATAAAAAATATGAAGATACTCTGAAACAACTTCATGATTTAGATAATAAATTTAGATCAGGGATCAAAATAAAGAATATTGATAATAGATAATGTTTATTAGTTGAATTAGGAACTTTAAATTTATTTTAATTAGCTTAAAATGAATTACATGTTTTTTCTGAATATTAATTACTTTATATTTTACTTGAAATGGCACAATAAATAAAAATATTTTAACAATAAGGTCTTTATTTAAATGGAATAACAGCAAAGAGTGTTTGGTTTTAGTATATGAATTAGAATCAACATAAAATATATTTTGATACTGTAACTTATATTCCAACAAGTTTTAATTAATATCCCACTACCATAAAACCAGATTATATGGATCCAATAATAATATAAAAAATAGATTAATAAGAATAAGCATTAGAAAGATAAGAAAATATTTATAATACAAATGATTTGATCACTTAACATATTAACAATTTTACAATTTAGTAGGTTTAATAAGCCTAAATTTGGATTTTGGCTAGAATAATCTATGTAATTCTCTATTATCCTTAACCTTGTCAAACTAATAATATTGATATTATGCTTCCAAATTTAAATTAGATGATTGAAAAATAAAAGTTTACAGGTTTGGTTTAGTTGCTTAAGAGAATGTTAAGATAGGACATTTAATCCCCAATTTTAGATATTGATTAACTTATTTAAGAAGCTAAAAGAATTAAAGAGTCTTTAGGAAATCAACCTCCTCTTGTTATTCCTGATAAACCTTTTTAATAAACATAATTTTAAGAAAAATAACTAAGATAAATAGTTGATTTATGTAAACATTTTAGATGTTATGAATAAGGATTGTAAATTATATTTTAATTATAAAAATTATTGTAAGATGCTTAATTAGAAGATAAAGTATAATTAGTAGCTAATCATTTATTTTTTTTAATTTATTTAGGTAAAATCGAAGAAGCATTTGAAACTATGCTTGAATTTTAAGAATTATTAGATTAATGTAGTGAAACAGAAATCCCAAATATAAAATAAATAATTATTGATACGAATGTTTTGTTTATGAGACTGTTTTAAGAAGTAAAATATAAATCTATAAATAGTTTTAATAATTAAACTTTTCAAATTCATAATTAAAAGATATTTTACTTGAAGATCCCCCTCAAAATATGGTTCATCCTATAAAATCATTTTTATATTTGATATGGAGTGAAATGTCTATTGAAGAAGATCATTAATTAAATTATGCATTAAAATCTTTTGAATTTTATCGTAGCTCTAAAGTGTAGCATGAATATCTAAAGATTTTAATTCACATTTAAATTATTAAGGGATATATAAAGAAATAATAAGAATAGAAAGCTTAAGAACACATTTAGAATGCTTTAAATATCATAATAGGAGATTCTTTGGAGAAATGTAAATTATTAATAGAATTGGCAAAAATAGAATTAGAATAGCAAGATTAGAAATAAGCTATTGAATTGTAAATAATTTTTATTTAAATAGATATGAAAAAGCTATAAAATGTGGAATTAAGATATACAAAAATGATAAACATCCTGTTATAATGAATTGGTAATAAACATTGACTTAAATAAAATAGTGAAATTTAGTATATATTTATATAATATATATTTATAAAATAAAATTAGTTATAAATGAATCCAAATCGAGAAGCAAAAAGGAATTAATCTTATAGAACAAAAAAGTAATATTATAAGACTAATATAATTTAGAAAAGATTCACGCTCTAATGCGCCTACATTTGAAAATCTTTAGGCAAAAATTAGAGATTTTTCTTATAATAGAATGCATAATGCAGTATGTAATTAACCACAAAGAAGTGAATCTACACATTGTTAACTTCAACGTTAAGATCTTTAATAAATGTATAATAATTTTATATCAAAGCATTAAACAAATGCTTGATAATGGAACTAAATCGTTTAATAGTGACTATAAATTGAGAGAATTTCCTTATTCTCCTACAATTTAATCACCTAATTAAATAGTTTAGTCACCTAAATAATTTGAATTCAGTCATGAAAAGTAGCCTTTTTAAAATCATACAGAACCATTCAAATTTGAAACATTTGGATTGCATTCTGATTAAAATAAAAAGAAAGATGATAATATTTATTCTGATGATTCATATTCTAATGAAATGGCAAAATTAAAAAAATAATTGGAACCAATATCAAATGTTAGTAGAAATTAATTAACAGAATTAGTCAGAATTGCTTAAGCTACATCAAATGATAAAAAAAAAAGTAATATTTTATAATACATAGTGTAATAAAATAATTATAGGCTTTAATGTTAAATGGAATGTGAAGACTCTTATTAAGAATTTGATTCTAAGATTATTGAATTACAACAAAAATTAAAATATACTAATGATTAATGTAATTAATTAAAATTTGATAATAAAAATCTCAATAATTAATTAAAAGAATAATAAAAATAATTACTAAATTATCAATAAAAACTAAAAGAATAAGATTAAGATTTTACTTATTTATAAAAATAAATTGAAGATATTAATGAAATTAATACTAGATTAACCAATTAAAATGATGAATTGTAATAAGAAATACAAGAATAATAAGAACTTTTTATTAATTAAAAACATAATAATGATTTAAATGAATTAAACCTTTAAAATAGAATAAGAAATTATGAAATTGAAAAATAAAAACACAAAGATGATTAATAAAAAATCTAATCTCTTCTTACTAAAGAAAGAGAGGAATCATCATTAAAGGATGAAAAACTTCATGATTAATAAATTAAAATAGATTCTTTGAAAAATTAGATAAAAGATTTAACAATATAATAAAACTAAAATTTATAAAAAATTAAGGATTTAACAAATTCAATAAATTAAATAACTTAAGAAAAATAAGATTAATTTGATAATTTTTTAGAAATTAAATAAACCTTATTAAATTAGATTAATTAATAGGAATAAGATTATTAATCACATTTAGCATAATTAGATACTTTGAAATAATAAGAATAATATAAATAAGAAATACAATAATTAAAAAACTAGATTAAATTTATACAGGAAGAATCAAATAAACTTTAAAAAGACAAAGAATAATTATAATTATAAAATGGAAATCTAACATCTTAAGTTGTTTAATTATTGTAATAAACTGAAGATTATCAAATTAAAATTTAGGAACTTGTTACTGAAATTAAAAAATAATAGTTATCCTAATAAGAATAATAATCTAAGGCAAAATATAATTTAGATTAAATAGAAAATTATAAAATATAAATTACTAATTTAGAAAATTCTTTAAATTAGTAAAAGAATATTGTTAATCAACTGAATCAGCAAAATACATAAATTTAGCTTAAATTAGAAGATACAAATAAAGTTAATAATTAATTGTAAGAGGATTACTAAAAAAATAAAAGTTAAAATAAAATTTTAGAAGAGGAAAAACAAAATCTTATTTAAAAATTAGAATAATTAGAAACAAAAAATGAATCATATTAACAATAAGTTCTATCTTAAAATTCTCAAATAAATGAATTAAAAGATTATATAAATTTATAGAAATAAGAATTTGACTAAATTTAAGATGATTTATTAATCTAAATTGAAAAAGATAAATAAATGTCTAATAATTAAATAAAATAATATGAAAATTCGATATTTGATTCATAAAACGAAATTGAAAGATTAAAAAATTAAATTAATAATTAAAATGAATTAATTGATAATTTAAATGATAAGATTTCCGAAAATAATAATGTTATAATATCTTTAAAAGAAGTTATAGATAGTAATTAATAAAATTTTGATGAAATGAATGATCAATTAAATGATTATGAAAATTAGAATGAGTAATTAAACGAAAAAATTGATAGTCTTATATTGGAAATTTCAGAGCAATAAAAAATTATTGCTAAACAATAAGAGAAAGAAAAATCTTATAATTAAATTAACGATTAGTTTACTTCATTATAAATTTAATATTAACATTAAAATGAACAATTAATAGAAGCATAGGATGGTCTATAACAGAGAAATTAATCTATTAAAGAATTATAAAATCAATAACAATAAAACATTGATTTTATTCAGGAATTAAAATAATTATTAAATGTTTCAAATGCATAAATAAGTTAATTACAAATTTAAATTCAGAATACAGAGGAAATCTTAACTAAAGAAAATGAATAACTTGATTCTGCAAAATCAGAATTAATTTCTTAAAAAAAAGAAAATTTATAATTAAAATAAGCTTTATAAATAGCTAATGATCAAGGTGATGAGCTTTAGAATAATATTAATATTTCTGAAAATGAAAATTTAATTCTTAAATAAAAATTAAAAAGTTGTGAAGAATAAATAAATGAAGAAAAAAACTTAAATCAAATTTTGAAAGAAGAAAATGAATTGTTACAAGAAAATTTGTAAAATTAAAATAATATTTAAGTAAATTAAAAATCTTAAATTGAAGATTAATTAAATTAAATTTAATAATTAAAAATAGAGATAGAATAGATAGGAAATTAAAATTAACAACAAATTGAAGAAAACTTAAATTTACAAAAAGAGATAAGGTAAATAAATTTCAGAATTGAAACTTTAGAATAATAATTGGATGATTAATTAATATAATGTAAAAAGCAATAAGATAGTTTAGATTTAGCTTAAATATAATATTAGGAATTACAATCAAAATATTAGAATTTAATTTAGGAAAATTAATGTTTAAGAGAGAAATTTGCAGAATATGAATAAATTCTCTCAAAAATAGAACATGCTTAATAGGACAATAACTTAATTTAAGATGAGATAAATTAATTAGTTAATATCTAATCTTAAACTTAACCAGAACAAGATAAATTTGAAGAAAAATCAAATGATGAAGAATTAGATAAACAAGATGAAGACTTTATAATAAAATAAACTGATTCTGATTAAGAAAATACATTTTTGAAAATTGAAATATAAAAATTAAATGAAACTATATAATAACTACAAGATTAGATAATGACTTTTAAAAATAATGAAAATTTAAAAAATAGATTATAAAATTTTGTTGAAAAGGAACAAGATTAATAAACTTTTTAAAAGAATATAAAAGAATAAACAAATGAAAATTTGTTAGATATGAATGATTAATTTGATTAACCATTTGTAGATTTTTAAGAAGAATAAATTCATAATAATATGATTGAATTGAAAAGTGGAAATTAAATAATTAACTCTGATTAAGTAAATTAGAATGAAGAATTACTTATAATGATTCAAAATTTATAATAAAAGGTTAAAAATTAAGAATAAAAAATTAATTAGCTGATTTTAGAGAATTAAGATTAATACTAAAAGATTGAAGATCTTGATGTAATTTAAGAATCTTAACGAAAAATTGAAATAGACTAAAATAATTGTATTAAAATTTAAAAAGAAACAATTTAAAAGGAAAAATAAAAGGTGATAGAATTAGAAAAATATTTAGTTTAATTAAAAAATGATATTTAAGATACAAGTATAATCAATTTGAATTAATAAGAATAAATCGAAAAATTAAAATAAGAATATGAAAATATAGATTCCAAAGTTTAAGAAGAAATTTCTAAAAATAAAATTTATTGCGAAGAAATTGAAAAATTAAATTTACAAAAAGAAGAATTAAACTCAAAATTGAATTAAAAAAATGAAGAATCATAATTTCTAGAGCAAAAATTAATTTATTATGATCAAATGTGTTAGGAAAATGAAAGCAAATAATAAATTATAGATCTTTTAGAGAAAAAAAATCTTGAATATTAATAAGAAAATACTAAACTCAATTAAGAAATCGAAAATCTTAGGAAATAATTATAGATTGTTGATTCAACAAAAAATAAAATACAATAAAATTTAAATGATTTAGAAAATCATGAAAACTTATTATAATAAGAATTAATAGAATTAAAATAAAATTTTTAAGTTTCTTAAGAAGAAAATTAAATTTAAATAAAAAATTTATAAGATTAATGTTTAGAATTGTAAAATTAGAAAGTTAAATTAGAATTATAATAAACTTTTGAAAACTAAGAAAAATAATAACATTTAGAAGAAATTTATTAAAAAAATAATGAATTAAACTAATAAATTCTTTCTCAATAATAATAAATTAATTAATTAGAAAAAACTATCATTGAATAATTAAGTAAAATATAATAACTTGATAATTCTAATGATTAATTATTAGATGTAGAATAAAAATAAAAACAAGAATTAAATAGTTTAAAATAGTAATATGAATAATTATTAGAAGTTCATAATTAATTAATAGAAAAAGAACAATAATCTTTATTAGTTGCTGCTAAACTTTAATAAGATAATAATGAATTAAAGAACTTAAATAAAGAATCATCCTAATAAAATCATTTTCTAGATGAGAAGATTATAAAATTAGAATAAATTAATGAATAAATTGTTGAATAATAAAATATCAGCTTCTAAAAGTAAGAAAGTGAATTTAAATAATTATATTTAGAAGAATAACAAATAAATTTAAGACTAGGTAATTAAATAAATGAATTTACTCAACGTATTGAATTATAATAAAAAATTAATGATGATTTAGAATAAAAATTAAACGATTTCGAATCATAATTTATAATACTTTAAGAAAAATGTAAAAATTAATAAAAAAATAATGAAGAATTGTAATAAAAATAGATTACCTAAGAATAAAATAATGAAATTCTTAAGTCTATAAATGAAAATCAAGCACAATAAATTACAGATATAAATAATGCTCAATAGTTAAATTTACAAAACCTTTATAATTAAACTTTAAAAATAAATTAGCTTCAACAAAAATTTGACAAATTTAGTCAAAAACTTTTAAATAATTTACCAAAATTAAAACAAAAAATGTTTGTGTAATAAGATCTTTTAGAAATTGCTAAAAATTAATCAAGCAATTAAGTCTAAGAATTAACTCAAAAATTATTAGAAAAATAAGAATAATAAAATTAAATGAATAATACACTTTTCCAAAATGAAAATGAGATTAAAAAATTAAGAAATCTACTTGAAGAATAAGAGATGGAAAAAAATAAAATAACAGAAAAACTTGCTAATCAACTAAATTAAAATTAAGAAATAAATTCAGAAATCTAAATCTTATAAAATTAAATTGAAGAATAAAGAATATAATTGAAATAAATCGAAAATAATACATAAGACCAATTATTAAAATACAACATAGATGCTCAAAAAAAATAAGAGGAAAATTTAGAAATAATAAAACAAAACTAAAATTTAAAGTAGGAGATAAATAAGAAAGATGAATAAATTTCAAATTTAGAAATATAAATTTCATAATAATATATCTAAACTTAAAGTTAACTAGAAGAATTTATATTAAAATAAAATGATGAATTAAAAATTATTGAAGCTTCAATATTTGAACAATAAAATAATTTTGTAAATAATATTATGCTTAAATTATCATAAATTACTAAAAGGTAAGATTAAATTCAAGATAAATATTAAGATTATCTTAAACATCTTATTAATGAATTTAGAAAAAAATAAGAAATAAATAAGAAGTTAAGTATTGATTTTAAATAAATTAAAAATTAATTGTAATTAATAGTAGATGAAAATTAGATTTAATAAAATTCTTTTAATTAAGAGATTTAAAAATTGTAGGATAATCTTTAAAATGAGAGAAGAGCAAAAGAAGATTTAAATTCTTAATTAATTGAAATTTAGTAATAAATTAATGAATTAGGAAATACTATAGATTCAAAAAATGTAGAAATAAACTCTCTAAAAAGTATAAATGATAAATTAAACTTATAATTCTTAAATGATAAATAAGTATTAACAAATGACTTAAATATTATTTAAGATTAAAATGCCTAATTTAGACATGAAATATAATGTTTATAAGTTTAAATTAATAATTTGAGGGAAAATATTTTGGTTAAGGATTAAGAAGTTCAAGAATTGTAATAGAAATTAGAAAATTAAGAATTAGAGATTGGTTAAAGAACTAAAGAAAATTTATAATTATAGAATAAATTAGAAGAATAAAGTTTGAATAATTTGAAATAATAATAGGATAATTAAGCAAATATGGAAAAAATCAATATAAATCTTTAAAATAAAGTAGAAGAATTAAAACGAATTTAATCCATAAATGAGTAATAATAAATAAGTTTAAAAGAATTTGATAATTAAATTGTGATTTTGAAAGAGGAATTTAAAAATTAATTAGAGAATTAAAATTTGAAAAATTAGAATTTAAAATCATTAAATGAAGAAAAAGATATTTTGATCCAATCTCAAACAAATGAGTTAAATGATTTAGGTTAATAGATTAATAAATATGAAGAAGAATAAAATAATAATAGATAACATATTTAAAAATAATAGTAAGAGATAGAAAATTTAAAAAAACAAATAGAAGATTTCAACAAAGATGAAGAATTTACAAAATTGGAGTTTGAATAAAAATTATAAATCTAAAATTTAGAATAATTACCATAAAATAACGATATATAAGGGGAAGAAATTATGAGATTAAAGAAACTAATTGATGAAAAGGATAAGCATATTGAATAATAGAAATAAAATATAATTGATTTAAGGGAAGGTAAATAGAATAAATCAGTTATTAGTAATAGATCAAAAAGAAGTTTGAATTAAATATAATTTGATTAGTTTGATGATATTGAAATAAATAGTTAAAATTCAGCAGATGAAGATGAACAAATTTTAGAATAAATATAATAATAGAGAAGATATATTAATGAAATAGATTAAGAATAATTAAATTAAGAAAAGGCAATTTCATCAAAATTGAGAGAAGAAAATTAAATATTAAGAACAAAACTTGAGGGTTAAGAATAAGAATTAATTATCAATAATTAAACAATATTTGATCATGAACAAACTATTTCTAATTTAAAAATGGAACTATAGGAACTAAAAGATAAAATAGAAAATCATGAAAACAAATATTTAGAAAAATAGATGAATAAATCCATATTAAGTAATAGATCAAAGAGAAGTTAAAATTGTGCATAATTTGATTAATTTTTAGATTTAGAATAAATTAGTCATCATTCAGATGATGATAATTCAGAATAATAATACTTTTTTGAATAAAAAATTTAAAAAGATTTATAAAAACTAAAAGAAGAAAATGAAATTTTAAAGAAGAATTTTAAGGATTTATAAGAGGAAAATCAAATAACTAATTCAAAAGTGATTGATCATGAGTAAACAATATAAAATTTATAAGCTGAATTATTAGAAAAAAAAGAAAAAATAGAAAATTATGAGAATAAATATCTTGAAAATTAAATGAATAAATCAATATTAAGTAATAGATCAAAGAGAAGCTAAAATTAATGTCAATTTGATTAATTCTAAGATTGTGAAGATGATGAATAAAATCTTTCAGATAATGATTCTTTACAATAATAAAGGTATATAGAGTAAATAAATTAATTTCGTTTTAAGGAATAAGAGTTGAACAAAAAAATAAATGAACTACAAGAAGAAATTAAATCATTAAAAGAATAAAATCAGTAAAATAATATTAATTATATTATAGATCTCTTTAAGATTTCATTAATCGAGGAGGAACTCCTAGTCCAATATAAAATAGAGAATCAGATCCTAACAAATATTCAAAAATAATACAAGAGAGGGAAAAACAAATATAAGATTTAAAAAATTAATTATCTGAGAAAGATTAGACAATCAATCATAATAAATCTAAAAATTAATTTTTATTTGAAAATTACTAAAATGAAGAAAACTAAATTGTAGATGATTTAGAAAAAGACTTATAATTAAAATAATAGGCAAGTATTGATTTAAAAAATGATCAGGATGAACATATAATATATATTGAAAGTCTAAATAGTGATTTACTCACAAAAGTCAATGATTTGGAGAAAGAAAATAAGTATATATATCAAATTAAAATTATAGAACCTATTCAAACCTAATAGATTAATTATAGTAAGATAAATAGAAGTTGGAACAATTCATTTCTAATTTATAGAATACTGTGTTAGAGTTAGAAAGGTAATGTATTAATTTAAGTATTAGCTAAAATAAAGAATTAATATAATAGTTGTAAGAATAAAAGAGAGCTGAAGAATCTTAATAAAAAATATCATCTGATTAGAGAAGATAAATGGAAGATTAATAAAAAGTATTTTAGTAGAGTCAGCAACAAAAGATTGATTAATCTTAAGACTTGATCACCTTAAAAAATTAATATGAATAATTAAAAGGATTGTGTTAATAGTTCTTCTAAGCAATTTAAAATAAGTAAATACAATACATAAATATTTTAGAACTCCTGAGATTGCTGAATCCATTTTAAGTGTAATTTTAAGCATGATAGAAATGCAAGATAAACAAAATATATGTTAAGAATTATTTTCTAAGTCAGATGAGAAGAAGGATAAAAAAAATACAAATAAGAGTAAAGGAATAAAAGGATGGCTAGATAAATTTTGAATGAATTATTATTTTTGATTAAATTTTGATTATTTTTATATAAAATTGAATGTTTGAGGGTCCTTAAATAATAAAATATCTTTTATATCCTCTAATTTTAATCAAACGGCAAGTTTTGGATTTTTTATAATTTATTTTTTAGATATATTATTTTATTTTAAACCATTCTGATTTATGTCATTTTATAATATTATATCTTAAATTTAGTTCTTTTAAACTTTTGCTGATATAAAGATTTTTCTGTTATTTTTTATATAAATGTAGCTACTAAAGTTGTAAAATGTTAGTTAGTTTATACTTAGATATTAACATAATACTTTAGGTTTCAACAAAAAAGCCATCATTTTAAAAATTCACTTGAGCAAGTCAAATAAAATTTTTAATTTTATTTAGTTATTAAGAGTTTTTTTCTCATAATTTGATATCTTTCTTCTATATTAAGTTTTAATAATTTATATAGTTTGTTTTAAGATATTTAAAAGATCACAGACTTAATATTGAATTCTTTTTGAATAAAAAAATAACTTGAGAATTATATATATTATTAATTTATCTATGATGTTAATGAATTAATTAATATTATAAAATCCAAATATGCAAGTAATAACAAAATATCAAAGGATCAATCATATAAATTTTAGTTATTGCAAAATTGTTTTTAGTGCTAGAATTTAGAGAGGTTTAGCTAAATGTAAATCTGCACCTATTTTTAAAGATTCTTAAAGATCGCTTTCTCCTTAGAAAGCCGACAACATGCAGATTTTAGATCTTTAGAATTAATTATTTTTTTCAAATTATCTGATTTATTAGGTAGCCTAGATGCCATTCATGGTTGGCATATTGATATCCATAAAAATAATATCAAATCTAGTGCATTAGACTTATTCTAATGCTTCTTAACCATTATGAGCTTCAGAAATATCACATTGAAGAATGATTTGTTTCAATAATTATTTTAAAGCATAAATATTAAAGATTGTATCATCTACAATTAATATTTTTAATTTTTGATATAGAGATGTAGATATATCTACTACGGTTTGATATCTTCTATTAGGTCTTTTAATTAAAGGATTAGGAACTGGATGAATAGGAGATGGATCATTATCAGGAATTCCATTTTCTAATAATAAAGGATTAATTTAATTGCATTCTTTATGCTAAGCATTCTAGTATATCGAGAAACTAAAATTCGATCCTTTATTTTCTGTTGAGCTCATTTCTATAAATTCATTTGGACCTAATAAACCAACTAAATTTCTAGATATTACTAATCCTAATCCTACTCCTTATGAATTTTGATTTCCTAAATTAAAAGTTGANAGATATATTATTTTATTTTAAACCATTCTGATTTATGTCATTTTATAATATTATATCTTAAATTTAGTTCTTTTAAACTTTTGCTGATATAAAGATTTTTCTGTTATTTTTTATATAAATGTAGCTACTAAAGTTGTAAAATGTTAGTTAGTTTATACTTAGATATTAACATAATACTTTAGGTTTCAACAAAAAAGCCATCATTTTAAAAATTCACTTGAGCAAGTCAAATAAAATTTTTAATTTTATTTAGTTATTAAGAGTTTTTTTCTCATAATTTGATATCTTTCTTCTATATTAAGTTTTAATAATTTATATAGTTTGTTTTAAGATATTTAAAAGATCACAGACTTAATATTGAATTCTTTTTGAATAAAAAAATAACTTGAGAATTATATATATTATTAATTTATCTATGATGTTAATGAATTAATTAATATTATAAAATCCAAATATGCAAGTAATAACAAAATATCAAAGGATCAATCATATAAATTTTAGTTATTGCAAAATTGTTTTTAGTGCTAGAATTTAGAGAGGTTTAGCTAAATGTAAATCTGCACCTATTTTTAAAGATTCTTAAAGATCGCTTTCTCCTTAGAAAGCCGACAACATGCAGATTTTAGATCTTTAGAATTAATTATTTTTTTCAAATTATCTGATTTATTAGGTAGCCTAGATGCCATTCATGGTTGGCATATTGATATCCATAAAAATAATATCAAATCTAGTGCATTAGACTTATTCTAATGCTTCTTAACCATTATGAGCTTCAGAAATATCACATTGAAGAATGATTTGTTTCAATAATTATTTTAAAGCATAAATATTAAAGATTGTATCATCTACAATTAATATTTTTAATTTTTGATATAGAGATGTAGATATATCTACTACGGTTTGATATCTTCTATTAGGTCTTTTAATTAAAGGATTAGGAACTGGATGAATAGGAGATGGATCATTATCAGGAATTCCATTTTCTAATAATAAAGGATTAATTTAATTGCATTCTTTATGCTAAGCATTCTAGTATATCGAGAAACTAAAATTCGATCCTTTATTTTCTGTTGAGCTCATTTCTATAAATTCATTTGGACCTAATAAACCAACTAAATTTCTAGATATTACTAATCCTAATCCTACTCCTTATGAATTTTGATTTCCTAAATTAAAAGTTGAGTAAGCTTTAAATAATTTAGCCTAAATATTTGAAGGAATTCCTATTCCAGTATCCTAAACAGAGAAATGAATAAGTTATTAATTAACAGAAATGAGTTTTTGAATCTTTAATGTAATAAATCCATTATAAGTAAATTTAATTGCATTTGATATTAAATTAAATAAGATTTACTATAATCTAATTTAATCTGTAAACATAATGATTTATTCATCTAATCCAACTATTTTGAATTATAATTATTTTAAATCCATTTACCTTTTAAACATCTTCTATATTTATTATACACATCCAAAAAGATCAAATTAAGTATAATTTAATCTTAATCCTTATTTTTTAAATTATGAATAATCTATTAAATCATTTATCATTGTTAATAAAATTTATTGATTTGAAATCATATCATCGACATGAACAACAATTTCTTTTAATATTATTTCATTATTATACCTTAAATATCACTTCTAATCATAGACTACTTATTTTCCATCATAGTTTTTATTAAATTAGCCAGAATACTTTAACCATTCAATGGAGTTTTCAAATCATGAGATACTGCAGCCAATAAATTATCTTTATAATTATCTAAATCTTAGAGATGTTTGATTCTTAATACTCTGTCAGTAGTATCATTTAGTATTAACATTATACATTATTTACCATCCCATAAACAACCTTAAGCTTATGCATCATAGTATTATACTTTTTATTGTTTTATAACCTATAAATATATTATTTTTTTTACTCTTTGACACTACATTTTTTTGTTGATAGAAATTATTTGATAATCAAAAGAATTTATTGAATTGAATCTCATCTCAGTCTGCAATGTAGACTGTAACCCCTATATTTTATCTAAAAGCTTATTCTTTTCACAATTCAAAACTGAATTTTCAGAATTCAAAATTTCTATTTCTGACAATCTTTCAGTTAGAACATCTTCTTCAGCTGTTTCAAAATGAATAGAAGCACTTTTATTAAAGTAAGCTACATTCATAATTTTACCATCCCATGTATATAATTTTTCTTTTTAAGTAACTACTGAATTTAATAATTCATTTTTAACTCCTTCTTATTGTACATTCTCTTCCAATATTATTATTGATGTTGGAACTGTTTCATCATAAAGTTTCTTACAAGCTTCTAGATTCTTATGAGACTTATGAATTAACAAAAAATTCAATCGATTTGTTTTCTCATTCTATCTTAATAAATAACATGTAAAAATAAGAAGGAGATATTATGTCCATAATCGATAATTTAAAAATTAAGTAAAAATTCCCATCACTATTAGGAAGAAACTTAGCATAGTCAAACTCTGCATAATATAGTTTGACTAAATTAAAAAAAAACTCATAGCAAATAATCCTTATTGCAAGCCAGATATCAAAGAAAGACTCATAACATCATTTATGTTTGTTTAGGCTGTATTCACAAATTTAGTAAAGAAAGCAAACAATAAGACACTTATCACACTATTAATAAAATTCAGTATATTAGTAGTGATATTCCAATATTTCCGAGAAATTTTCTATAAAAATAAACATATGAGCATCCATCCAATAAATATTGATCTAAATTTCACAATTTCTGGTGAATTGTACACTACAGCTGAGTTGATAATAAATCCTATGTTTATCAATATCTATAATAATATAGATATCCTGAATTACACAATTACTTTCGCCATTTATCTATTTTAATAAGACAATTCTAATTCTTCTGATTAAAATTAAAGAGTCAAACTGTTTAAAGAATCCTCGTATTTATAGAGTTCTTGTATTTAAGCTTGAAGAAAGAATTCTTTATAACATTGTTTAAATAATTTCATGAGCTTTTAATAATAATTAATATACAAACAAATGATTTGAGAATTTGCTTGTGTTAATTAACTAACAAATTAATTCTTCTCAAAATATCTTGTCCTTGGATGATTTTATTTTCGATTCAATTTTTATTATATCATTTATATCTAATGATTTATACTTTCAAAAAAGTTATAACTAATTTTTATATTTTGTATATTCAATCATTAAAACTCTAAATTATTATCAAATTTTCTATTATTTGAATTTTGGAATAAGGATAATAATTGATATATGACTTTATAGCTCATTATATTTATCTGAGTAAAAGTACATACAATGCTATGCAACCTTTTTAAGAAAATATTAAATGATAATAACAAATAAATTGATAATTTTATTATTTAATTGGAAATTTTCGAAAACCAGAAAAGTCCAAGTTTCATAAAATTTATGGGTTCACCTATTAAATATCATCAACCAATATAATTATTTGTAAATAGTAAATATGTTATTATTTATAAAAAACATAAAAACTTTAATCTATATTTACCTAAGAAAACAGTTTGATTTTAAAAAATTGCTTTGATAAGGAGGCAAGCTTACGAGTATCAATGTTGAAAATTAAGAATTATTACTGAATAACTATTATTACTATGATATGTTGTTATTCTAGAAAAAAGTTAATTTTAATATAGAAATAATCAAAAAAAATTAAAACTTATTTTTAAATTATATTTTTATTCATCAACTGTGTTTATCACAATTTTAATAAATTTAGTTATTTTATATATAAGTATTAATAAAAATAAATGGATAGATTTATAAAATAATTATAATTTTTATTTTTTTATTCTTGAATTGATCTTGTAATTAAAGTTCTGATTTTTCCATTTATAAATTTTTCCTTCATCCATATACAAATATATAAACTTAAAGATTTTTTATTTACAAAATCTGTTGATTTATGATTAAATTGAAATTTGATTATATTTTATGCAAACAGTTTATAATTAGGTGTAATTAATAATTTCTGATTTTAATTACCTAAGTTTGAATAAATTTAGTATTAATAGCTTAAGGATCTTTAATTAATTTATATAATTTGATACCATCCTAAATCACAGTATAAAATGAAGAGTATTTTCAAAGAGTTTTCTACAATGATCTTTCGATAAATGTATATGATAATTGTTAAATTTGAATTAAATAATATTATTAGAATTAAAGATCAGAGAAGATAATTTATAGAAAGTATAATAATAATAATAATAAATGAATAAATATAAATATAAATATAATATAAAAAAAATAACTGATGGATTGGAGAAACAAATTAGAGTTAATTTAGAATAAGATTAGAGGATAATTGCACGCTCGTAAAATAGATGACTTAGAAGGAGTGTACTAATTAATGGCAGAATTTGATAAAGATAACTCTGGTATTTTTAATAGTTAATTTAGGATATTTGGATAAAGATGAATTTTAGAAATTCTTATCAAAGATAGGTGTATTTTTAACAACTTAAGAATTACGAGCAGTATATGACAAATATGACTAAAATAAAGATAGTAATATAGCATATGCAGAATTTGTTAATTTGATAAGGGAAAACATGAGTGATAAGAGAATAAATGTAGTGAGAAGCACATTTTAATTTTTGGATTAATAACGATAAGGGAGATTATAATTGGAAAGTCTTTATAGATTGTATCAAGCTAGAAACCATCCAAGAGTAAGAACAAGGTAAAAGACAGCTGATTAAGTAACTAAAGAGTTTGTTAATGCAATATCTAAACGTAGTAAGGATGGATAAAGTATAAATGAAGAAGAATTCTTAAATTATTATGCTGATTGTAATGCTACACTTCCAAGTGAAAAAGAAGAGTATTTCACAGATGTAAATATATAATAATAATTTTGCATAGTTATTAACATCTACTTGGGGTGTGACATCAGGTGCTGATTATGTCTCTCCAGAAAGATTAGCCTAATTAGAAATTATTTTATTTGAAAAAATCAGATAAAAGACAGTAACTAAAGATGATGAAGGTAAGACAGCAAAAAAGGCATTTATGTATTTTGATTTAGAAAACAAAGGAACTATAGATATTTATTAATTTGCATAAGCATTACAAAAGTTTGGTTGTGTATTCAGTGAAAAAGAAATTCAAGCTTTATTTAATAAATATGACTCAGATAAAAGTGGAAGATTATGTTATGATGAAATTTGTGGATTGATAGCATTGATAGGATCAGGAAATAATGCAAATGTAAATCCAGTATTTTAAATTGCCAGAGCACCTCCCCAAGAAACTTTAAATAGAATTAGAAATGATTTAATCAAAAAAGGATAGCATTCTGTTATCAGAATGGCTACTATTTTTACAAACTCTGATAAAAATAAAAATGGAACTTTGAATCGATAAGAATTTCAATGGGCCATGAAAGAATCTGGATTTTTATTAACTAAAACAGAATATGATAATTTATTTAGATATTTTGATAAAAATTGCGATGATGAGGTTTCCTTTGTTGAATTTATTGCTTTCTTAAGAAGTATATTTATTTTAATATAGAAGAACCACTTTCTTAATTTAGATCAGATTTAGTAAATTAACTTTGGAATAGATTGTCAAATGGGGAATCATAAATCAGTTTCTAACAAATTAAATGTAATATTTAATTTAATTAAAGAATTTTATGATGCCTCAAAGAGTCATGATGTAAATACAAATATTAAAACTGTTGTTGATGCCAATAAAGATTTTCAAGATCTATGGAAAGATGTTAAATTTGTTACACATTAGAATTTTATTGAATATATGACAGATATTAGTGCACTCATTGAAAACGATTAAGCTTTCGAGAAGTTTGTCAAATAAGCATGGAAATGAAGAAAAAAAAAATATAATCAAAAATATTTAATATTTATATTTTGCCAGAAAAGTATTTACAATATTCTACTAAAAATTCTAAATTTTATTTGATTTTAAGTCCTTTATCAATTCATAAATTTTATTGGCAAAAATTAAATTTATTCTTTACCAATAAAAAGGAGAATAATTTAAATGAACGATCAATTTTAATATGAAAGAATTATTCAAATAAGATGATGCAGTGTACTTTTCTGACTAGATGTTAGGAAAGCGAATTATTTATTTACAAAAAATAAGATATAGTGAAATAAAAGAATAGACTCTTTTCTTGAAATTGTCCTTCCTCCAGTCCTATTAAATTGAAAAACTAACAAAATTGCCTAATAACATATGAATATAGAAAATTCCTCTATATAAATAGAATAAGAATTTATTAGTAACACACTCAAAATATCAAAAATAAATATCATTTTATTATAATTAAATCTGAAATGCTTTTGCACCATGCCATTCGCATTGTTGAAAAAAATTAACCAATAAACGATTCTAGTAATTTAACCAATCTTGATTTTAAACTATTTAATCAAACTACTGGAAAGAAATATGATTATCCTGTAAGTATTTTTAATAAAGTAGGTTTTTGGAAAATAATGTAATCATTTTGGTGACAAATTCATCGATCTTTAAAATGCAGTTGATGGATTTAATTCCTAAGAAAGACAATATTAATGTCCACATTGTGATTAGATTTATAAAGAAATCTCTGACTTCACACCACATGATCTCTTTAAGAAAATTTAAAATGAATTCCATCCTTAAACAAATACAATTTCAATTGTACATGGAATTTTAGTCAGTCATATTAAACGTAATAAAAAAAGATTTGGTGATCCCTTGATTTCAGATAAAATTAAAAACTCAATAATAGATCTGCTAACTTAAAGAGAAGATGATCCTTTTTAAAAAGCTTCCTAATCTACTACTTTAGCTTAACTTGATTAAAGATTGAAAACAGAATTTTAAATATAATTTTAATCAATGTGTTTACTTGATAATGTAAATATAAACATTCCTGTCAGACATAAAGATTGTAAACACATTTAAGCTTATGAATTAACAAGTTTGATTAGCTATCAGATTGAAAATTATAGAGATTAAAAAAATAATTAATTGAAATAAAGAGATACTGTTAGGTATTTAAAATGCTAGTAAAGTGGCTGTCACTCAATATTCCCTTTGTATTCGGAAATAGACCTGATAAATTCTCTTGTAGTTGATTTTTAATTTTTATAAACGATTAAAAAAGCATATCCTGGAAATTAACTCTATATAATCAATAAGACAATTAATAATGAGATTTTACTCACCGATTGGATTTCAAATAGCACAAATACTAAAGACAAATTTATATATTAATATTGGGCTTAAAAGGAGAATAAAATAGAATTAGAAAAATTATTTTCTTATGATGAATTTTAAAGAAATGTTTTAGAAAAAATGGCAACAATTATGAATTTGGAATAGCCCAAAGCTATCAAAGAAAAAATTAATCAATATAAAAATTCAATTTGTTGGATGAAATTAAAAGATTACTCAAATCAAATGGTGGAATATCCTACCAGATGTGTTAATTGTCCAATCCCAAAACCATTAGGCGAAAAATAACAAGATATCATAGAACCATAACAAGATAACATAAAACCATTAAATAATTGGGATATTAGAACTTTTATAGCATATATTATTCATAAAAAGAAAAAGGCGGAGGTAAAAAAATAAAATACAGAAAAATTAAAGTGCCCCTTATGCGAAAATGAATTTAAAAAGAATTTAGTATAGATGTAATTTAACAATGAATTAATTTTTTATGATGCTTAATTGTATTAAAAAATGTAGAATAGATTATCAGATATAAAATATGAGCCAGATAATTTATTTGAGTATAGAGGTAAGGATTACTTGCTTGAGAATTTTAAGAATTTATGGAAATATAGCGTTGAAGATTTTTTAAAGTAATGATATAAATTTTATATTTAGTGATGAAAATGTAAGTGAGAATGGAAAGATATAATATAAAACAATCAAATGTCACAATTTTAGAGATTTATATTTAAAAAATCCATTAATAAATTTTAAATGCAAGAATTAGATAAGGTTTAATTTTGATTATTTTTATAAGAAGTTTCAAGAGAATAATTTTTAGTTTAAGAATGGCATAAAATTATGTTAATGCTAAGAAACAGAATGTGAATTGGTGACAGAAATAGAGGGATAGTTATATTATGATCATGTTTATAATGAAGCTTATAAAAATAAACCAACTCATTGTAATTGTGATTAAGGATTTGAATATGATTTAAAAAACAAGAAGTTCAGAGAATTGAAATAAGGAGAATATGTTATGATGAAATTGATAGCCCCAATAGTAAGACATTTTAAAGAGGATGAACAATTGGAGAGAGGGTTGTCATTTAAATATTAATAATAAGGATAAAGGCAATAGATAAGATAATAATCTATAATGGAATAATGAAATATATAATATATAAATATAAATATAAAAGAATGTAAGACAGATTCAATTTTTAAACATAAACAGAACATTTACATGCTCGTTATGTAGGTACAGGTAATCCTGATACTCCAAAATATGTGTGGAATAATCATATTCATAGAGATACATTGGCATCACATATAGGCCATCATAGTAGAATGGTATAAATATAATAGTAGAAGATAAGGTGTATTTTTGTACAGCAGAGAATGAGCCAATGTGTAGATTGCGTTATAAATTTTTAACAAAGATGATATAGCCATGTGGTCCACCTCCTCCTGATATTGAGAAAGCAGAATTTTGATATTATAAATCACATATATAAATATAATTAACTGAATATGGGTAGTTGCTAGGTGAATTGTTGTGCAAATAAAAATGGTGAGATAGTATCAAAAGAGGCTAAAAAGAATGAAGTAGATTTAGAAGATCCTGATTAAAATGATTTTGACGATAAAGAAAACAGTGTGTCATCAGTTTAATAATAATAACAATAAGTATCTGAAACTCCAAGATAAAATAATAAAGAAAGAGAGAAATTTTAAGTAGATAACGAGAGTATGTCAATGAAAAAGAATTTGGAACCTTAATCTGTAAAAGAAGTAAGTATAACCTATTTGAATTGTACTGAAAGGCAAAAGTTTGGTCCAATATAATTAGATAAAGGAGCTATATATGAAGGTGAATGGTTATTAGGAAAGAGGGATGGGAATGGTAAATAATAATGGCCAGATGGTTCATGTTATGAAGGATAATGGAAAGATGATAAGAGTTGTGGTTGGGGTAAATTGATTCATGCAGATGGAGATGTATATGAAGGAGAATGGCAAAATGATAAAGCGAATGGTAAAGGAGTTTATGTTCATATAAATGGTGCTAGATATGAAGGAGATGTAAAATAATCATTCAATTATTAAGTGGGTAGATGATAGATAAGATGGTATAGGAATTGAAGTATGGCCAGATGGAGCTAAATATGAAGGGGAATATAAAACAGGGAAAAAAAATGGAAAAGGAATTTTACTCTTTGCTGATGGTTCTAGATATGAAGGTACATTTGTTGATAATGAAATTGATGGATATGGAACATATTAATGGCCAGATCAAAGAGTTTACACTGGTTAATGGAGGAGAAATAAAATGCATGGTCATGGATAAGTTACATGGCCAGATGGTAGAAAATATATTGGAGTAATCATTTTTATATAATGTTATAAAGGAATATTTTGAAGATAAAAAACATGGAAGAGGATCATTTGAATGGGGAGATGGTAGAAAATATGAAGGAATATGGGTTAATGGTATTTCTATAGTTACAATTATATAGGTAAATAATAAGGTATCGGAGTTTATTATATGTCTAATGGAGAAAAGAAATATGGAGAATGGAAAGATGGTATTAAAAAAAGATGGCTTGAAGCTGAAGAAATAGAAGTATATCTCTAGTAGAATGCTTAGAATCAAAAATAATAATGAATGACTCATAGTTAAACTTATTAGATCTTACTCATTATATCCCTTCATCTTCTTCTGTTGAATCTTCTACATTTTATTATACTTAAGGCTCTTCTTGTTCATCTTCTCCTTCTTCTTCTTCATCATCAAAATTAAAAAAGTTTTCATCTAATCCTAGTTAAGGCAATTTCTCTTTAAATAATTATTTTATTTCTGATAACTGTTTCTTTATTTTTTCATTCTCATTCAATATTAATTCTTTCTCTTTCTATTATTATTATATTAACTCTTTGAATTTTCCTATCAAAATCTCTTTCTTGTTAATCTCTCCTGACATATCCTTCTCTTACTTTATTAAACTCTATAATAATTATTCTTTATCATTTAATTATTCTTTCTGTTATTCTACCTTTTAAACTAATAAACTATCAATCTTTTAACAAATTTATACTTTCTCTATCCTTCCAATTATTCTTTCAATTATTTCATCATTTCACTAATTTAGTCTTCCTATTTTGATTATTATTTAATCTCTGTTATAGTACTCTCACTCTTTTCTACCTTCTCTTCGAATACACCAATCTTTTCACCATACTCTTTCTCCAATAATTCTAATTATTTCTTCCATTTGTTCTCCTATAAATTCAATACTTATTCAAATTATTTTATTTCCTGTTCTATCTATTTTAATTCCTCTTCCTATTATTCTTATTTCTCCTATTTTACGTATTCATTTTATTATGTCTAATATAATATCACTGATTCTCCTGTTCGTATCTATTAATATTAATTATTTTGTCTCATTTCTTATTATATAACATATTACATTGTAATGAACATATTTCTGTCTTATGATTCTAATTCTAACTATGTATTTCACCATCACAATCATAACAAAATCTAACTTAACAATTTTAACAAAACACTGTTCCTGGCTTTTTTTAACATTGATCACAATTTTTGAATAATTTCTTCATTAATAATATTTATACATGAAAATCAAAGAATGGCTACTTGATAATGATAAAAGAAAAAAAGTTATTACTCTCATTTACAGACTTGCTCTTAAAAAATAACCATTTCATTCGAATTTATTAAGATAGTCTATTGATTAATACAAATTCTCTGATGATATTCATCATATATGGAATTAATTCGATACTTTAAGAGCTTATTATAAATTATTATTAAATCAATCTTCCTTTGCAAATTAAGTTAAATTAGTCAGAATTATCCATTAAAATACAATGTTTCATAATAAACCAGAATTAGTTGCAATTTAAAGAATCAGAAAAGAAAAATCATATCAATAATTAAATTCAATTGATCAATCTTTTCTCATTCAATTGCTTAATCATGCAATTAAAGATAATAATGATTAAAATATATAACGATATCCTACCTTGCTCCATTATATTATTGATAAAAATAGCGAAAGTATAATCATTTTTTATTTTAAGAATTTGATTAAAAATACACTCCGCCACTCCCTAAATGTGTTTAATGTTAAAATTCAAACTATCTTAGAGCTTACGAGTATTTATAAGATAAATTATTATAAAAGTAATCAATTAAAAACATTTGAATAATAATTTATTATCTTAAATAGAAATCATTTAATTTGCTAACTTTTCCTTTCTTAAATTCTTGGATCTACTCTCTTTCTAAAAAATAGAATATATGGATCTGGATAATGTACATCATAATTGCACCAACCCTTAAATAATTTTATCCCTAAATCTCTCCACTCTGGCTCTCTTAACAAAAATCCTTAAATTATTATGTATCAAAATACCTCTTTTGTTTGCGGGAATCTCTTATAATACTTTTTGATCTAAATATACAATTCTGTAATCATAAAAATCATCCCTATATTAATCAGAATAACTTATCAAGATTTATTTTTGTTCACAACTCATTCTTAATTAGATTAATGAATTCTAACATATATTATAACAAGAATATTTTAAAGGAAAATTATTAGCATCCATCAAAACTAATTACAAAAACTCATTTTTTTTAGTTTTATTAATCAATAAAATCTTTGTTAAAGAGTAAATAAATAATTTTCAAAGATTAGTTTAATTTATTTCATCTTTGTATAAATTAAAAGATCCCATTCCATTTACTTATTCAGTATTTAATTATTCTTATGATGATTTGTCAAATCTTAAATGACTTTACATTACTAAAGTACAATTTCTTTACCTGAAAGAAATTGTTTAAGTTTTATCTCTAACTGTACTAATATTTTTACCAAATTAAATAAATGGATTCTTAAAGAGAGTTACCATTTTTTATTTCTAAAGACCAATATTTTATCAAATTCATAAATTGATATCTTATTTAATTTATAGAATTCTACTTCACTTTCTAAAGAATCTTCAGATACAAAAACTTAAGTTACAATAGATTATTTGCTGACCATTGAAATGCTGGATTTTCAGATAACATTTTCATTAATAAATCTTTTTCAAGATTATCCAATAAGTCTGATGGAAATTTTGTCAAGTTAATTTAACATTTTTCTGTTCAATTCTAACTATTCTTTCCTATCCTTTTTTTCAAAAATGGGCTCTCCAATCAATCTGAATAAAATTTAAAATCATTAAAAGACCTATAAAATAACTCCTGCACTAAAAATATCAAAATTTACAGTATATTTAGCAAACTCAGAATCTTATTCAAGTATTTCTGGAACAAGAAAACCAGGTGTTTCACATTTAGAATAAGTATAGGATGAGAATCTACCGATTATGCTAGACCAAAATCAGCAATTACTAATGATTCTAAATCTTTATTCATAAACAATATATTTTCTGGTTTTAAATCTCTATGCATAATATAATAAATATGGATAAATGCCAATCCATCTAGCAATTATTTCATTATCAGTTTGATGTCTGATCTACTAAAAAGAGTTTAACGTTTTTTCATTAGAGTTAATAATGAACCACCTTTTGCCATATCTTATTATAATTATTTGTAACCATTCTTCTTTTCATTTATTCTTTGTTAATCTACAAATTTAGCAGTTTATTATCTATTTGTATGTTAATTAGTTAATTCTAAAACTGTTGCATATGATCCTTTTCCTAAAACAGATTCAGCTTAATATTCATCTTAAATTTTTATTTGGAAAACAAGTAATGAACATTTTTATTTAAGTTCCCTTAACTAATCATTTGCTCCATGATATTCATATTTCTGGCCACCTATTTAAAAAATTACTGATTTTAATTTAAGTCCATTGAATTCTTAATTCTGAGTTGATTTTAAATTAGCGTTCAGGAATCTAAACTTAAAGTGACTCAAAACCTAAACATAAAAGGATAACTTTCCTATACAAATTAAATCCTTAAACATATAAAAGTATCTCAGACCTCTTCCAATAAATTTCTATTTAATCAAAAGGCACTTTTAAATACAGTTATCATAATTGAAGAATGGTAACTTTTTATCTCCGCTTTCATGAACAGTTTAGGATTTTGTCTTATTTTATAAATATATAAATTTAATTCTTATAAAGTTTTCATTTTAAATTCTTTTGTTTCAAATCATTCAATTTCTCATAAAGTATTCAACTATGTTCTTTAAAATTATTAGAACGAATAGATAGTTATAGTATTTTGTAGATTATTTGATTTTTCAATCGTACATTTAAATACAAATTACAAAAATTTAATTTTATAAATGCTAAGTTTAATCATAAATTGCATTGTATTGGGCTCCAAAAATGAGGATATATTAGATATCAATTTGAATAAAAGGAATTAAATTTATATATAATATTAATAAATGATCACAATTAACAGTCCTCTTCTTATAATTTTGGCTAGAATGCTAATTATAATTATTCTGCTAGTCCTTTAGTGGAATCTTTAGCAAATCGATTAAAAAGAGCATTAATAACGGCTACATCAAAATAATGTCCTAGATTCTAAATATAAGACCTTAAATTGTTAGGTTGGTTATTTGAAAATATTTCATTGTATATTTAGTCGTAATTCAATTGTCGGTCAAATTCTTTTTATTTTGAGATTAAATCTTACCTAATGGCCTCATAAACACTTTCAGCATTTAATAAACAAACGAATAAATATCTAATAAGTTATTTAGTTTCTGGGAGTAATCTTACTTAATCTTGTTAAAATGCTAGACTAAACTTAAGAACTGTTTATGGAGTTATCATGTTTATAAATTATTCCCTATTTATCATGTCCTACTATCCAAATTCTTCAAACAATAATTTAATATCAACAAATTCAGGTTATAATGAATATGCTTTAAATCCATTTAATATTTCTTCTAGGGAGAGTTGTTGTGTTGAATTTTTATCGAATTCTGAAAACAAGGTATCAACACGAAAGTCTTATTAAGAAAATACCTACACTTTTGCTTTTTCGATTTTTTCTTCTTATGTTGCCATGTCTATAAGTGCTTTATTAAAATAATCCATAAGATCCATAGATTTAAAAGGATATTCAGGATATCTAGGTCTATTATCAAAATTCTAAATGTAACTTACTTAGTTAGGCTAATAATAATTATTAGTATTCTGAGGAGGTAGTTTGATTGTTTTTAAAGGAGGGGGATAAAAAATTGGTTCCTCATAGTGAATAGGTTCATCATAATATATTGGAGGAGGTGGTGGATAATATTCTGGAATTTATACTTCAGGTTATTTATAGTCAGGTTATAGTTATTGATTAATTTTTATGATCCTTGGAGGAGAACTTTATCTGAGTTGTTACTACTAAGCATTATAAACAACAGGGACAATTTATTGTTGAGGTTATTAAACATAAGTTGGTTATGTTTAATATACAATTTAAACTGTTTAAGGTTATGCTATGTATTTAGATTGAATAGTTTAAATTTATGGCTGTTGATTTGAAAATTATGGATGCATTTACTTTTACCATTAAGGAGTTGCGTAGTTTTATTCTTGTTATGTAGATTAGCCTGGTAAACTCTAAGAAAAGCTAAGTTGTTGACTTAGATTGATTGGTTTATTGTATTTATTGGTAATATTTTCTGGTTAGTTTAAATATGGATGCTGTTATAACATATTTATTAATAATAAATTAAATAAGAGATCTAAATTATATTTACACTATGCTATAAACTAGATTCATTTCATTGAAATAACTAGTTTTTGATTTTTGAATTCATAATCAGAGAAGACAGCTATCATCTTTAAAGTTTCAGAGATATTTAACATACTAATCTCTAAACTATCAGATGTAATTATTTTTATTTCTATATTTATTATTAACAATTACCAGTTACCTTTACAACCAATCTAATCATTTCAGATATTTCCATTGGTTCTAAAACTCCACTCATTATAATTATTTTAGAGAGTGGTGCAATTATTTTTGGTCCATTTGGATTATAATATATCATATATTCATCTTGAATAGTCATTGGTTGTAACTATTATAAAGGAATATATGATATACGCCACTTATATAAATACATTCGTTACTTATTAATCAAAGAAACTTAAATTATTTAAGTATTCTTTAGCTATTTAGGCAAACTCTATTATTTAGTATCTAATAAACACTCTCCTTAATTGTTTTTCATATAGGAGTTCTTCAATATTGCCAAATTTATTAAAAATATTATACAACATCTTTGCAGTTACTCTTTCGTCAATAGGTTGTATTGTTATTATTTTAGATGCTTTTTAAGTAATCATATTCTAAACATCTAAAGAAATTTATGGCATAAAAGTTGTTTTTTAATATATGATATCCTTTTATTCATCTTCAGAATCTGAATTTAGTAAATTATTTATCTCATCATTCCTTTATGGAGTTTATGTAAATGTTCGAGTAAATTAATCTAATTATTATCTCAATATATTTGGATCATCACTATTTGAATGTTTCATAACATCAGAAGAAGTGCTACTTGTTTATGTATAATCAGTTCCTCGAGATTTATCAACTACTTCTAAATCTAAATTTTTTAGACGTGAAAAATGTATTGTTAATCTAAATTATTTCTAAATAAATACTTTCCTTCTCCTTCTGCCAAATATTTACCAATCTTATCTTTTCTTGCCTCTATCGCATTTTTTATATCATAGTATTCTACAAATGCCTTATTTGCTTTCCCTCTCTCAAAAATTAGAATCTTTTTTACCTCACCATATTTTCCAAATTGTTCAAATAACAGATCATTACACAAAGGAAAAGTGGGAGATAATTAAGTTATTACTAGAAGCAAAATTTTGCTGGGTGGATCTCTTGAATTATAATTATTCATTAAATTAAAAAAATATTTTCTTTCTTTATTCTTTCTAATTTATCAGACAAAACTTTCGATTATATTATTATTACAAAATTATTTTCTACTCTATTCTAAATAAATAATTTTATTTATCATATCATTCATTGTAACTTTAATATATGATTCTTTAAAGAATTAATTTTGTCATAAAAATAAAATGCACCAAAACTTGCTTCATTATCTGGATAATTTGTTTCTAATATGGAGGATCATTAACTAAGAAACTATAGATGTCATTAAAACATAATGAGCTTCTTCATTTACACTTAAAATTAAATGATTTCCATCATCGAATCTTGCTGATCGAATCTAATTTATATACATTTAGCTAAAGAACCTAAATACTTTTAGATAAATACATCCGAAATCCTTTTTTGAAAACCAAATAAAAAGATCTCTAGATGAGTATCTATTGTTTTGCTTTAACCATGAATTAATTGTCATTGGACTTGTTATTCCATAAGAATAAAAAATCATAGCTATTGAAGAAATCAAACTTCCATTTGATAAAATTGTACTTGAATCTGTTCCCAGTTTTTCTGAACCCAATGTTGAATCACATTGTTATACTAAGTACAAAGTCTTGCATTTGCCATTTACAGAACTAAAATCATTCATAACATTTATTTCATTATTATTATTTTCGAAAACTATTTATA
>CAJJDN010000071.1:296005-355550 GCA_905182985.1 Paramecium sonneborni
TATATATAGTTATTTGAAGTTTTTCTTTAATTTATGAATAATTCTTATTCTATAATGACATTTATAATATTACCTTATTTAAAATTATGATTGTTACTTAGAATTATTTATTCCTAAAATCTCACTCAAATTCTAATAGAGCTAGCTATATCATGGTAATAATTCTTTATTGATCTTTCAAATGATTTTAAATAGTATTCAATCATTTTTTCATATTCTTAGAGTTATTAATTACTTATTTATAATTTGAAATTAATAGTTAGGAGTTGATATTATTATTTGATTTCTTTAGCTTGCATAATGATAATTAATTGCTTTAACATTATTATTAAGAATTTAAAATTTGATATTTCTTTTTATTCTGCTTCTATAATTAATTTTGCTTTGCGAACTAAATCGTCTTTAATTTTTATATGATATTAGATTCGCTATTTAGGTATTGAAAAAATACGTTAATTATTTATTAATAAATAATATATGAACTAAAAATTATTTTATACTAAACACAACAAAATGGAATAAAGCTAAGAAATTCTCTTGAGTTCTAGAAATAGAGTTCGATCAGTTTTTTAAGATGTTTCAAATATGAACTTTACATTTTAAAATAAATTGGATAAGTGTTCTAAGAATTAAAAGGAAGAAACCAAATCATAGAACAGTAGAAGAAGAAACGCAATAATCCCTGTTTAAATAGAGAGAATGTTAAAATAGATAGAGAATGCTGAATTTCAATTTCAATTTATGAATTTTTAAGTAAGGTCTGGGAATGAGATCGAGAAAGATATCTTATGTTATTTTGATAAATTCCGATGTGAAATTTAATAATATGAATTAGTAATAGAATAAAAAGTATGATGAGATATAAGATTAGTCTAATAAATTAAATATTGATAAGCATGATTTCAGTGATGAGTAATTAGAAAGAGTATTGGATTGGATGGTATATAAGATGAAAAAGTTTAAAAAAGTTTCAAATGAGTCAATATTCAAAGCAATTGAATTAGTTTACTAGTACTTATAAAACACTAGTCATTTGACATATAAAGAATTGGAATTGATATCAGGTTGTAGCATATATATATCTTCAAAATTTGTAGATTTATATCCTATATACATTGATGATTTGAGTTATGAAGTAATAAAAATTAATAATAAAGGTGTTGCAATAGAAATATTATAATAGTGATATCTTATAACAAGAGAGAAAAATATGCTAGAGTTTAAATTACAATTTATGTTTCACAACATCATTGTAATTAGTGCATAGAATATTAATGGACTTAAAAGATTTAATTGAATAAATCTATGATAAAGAGAAGATGGATTTATTAATATAAAAAATTATTGAGAATTTGTTTTACATGGAAATAGGTTAAGAATTTAGATAAATCTCAAAATGCAATAAGGCCTTGGCTTGTATTTTATTAACTTTGATAGAAGAAAATGTTGAAAGTAGAGTAGTAATTATTTCAATATTATTTAATGTGTTAAGCTGTGTTGTTTTGTGTGAATCATTTCAAATTGAATATAAATTGGATTGAGAGACATATTGAAGATTTAAGAACATTCATTTTGGCAAACAAACACTTGAATTTGTTTAAGAAAATCCCAAATAACAAATATTGATTTTTTATTTGTTCAAATATAAGTTTATTAATATTTTAAATGTCAAATTAATGTACCAAGGGAATACTTCAAATAAATTAATAATAAAAAGTTTTCTTTCAAATTTTATACTACAAAGATAATCTAATTATAAAAAGTAATAGTTACATATTATAGTTATTAATATGATAAATTTACAAATGATTATTGAAATTAAATTCTAATTCGTTTCTAAGATAAGGTAAAAATTAATATACAAATAAAAAGAAAAAGTAAAAATTGGAAAAATTAAGTTTAAAAATTCAAACAAAATAATTATTTGATGATATAATTATAAAAAGACTTTAACGGTGTCATTAAATAAAATATTAGAGCAGATAGCTTAATAATAAAATAGATTGAAAAAATAATTTTTTGAAAGAATATTTTGAAATTGTTGATTGGATCAACAAATTTCCATAAGTTCTTTTATGTCAAAATTGTTGAGATAAAAATCAATTATTTAGTATTGAAAAATGGGGAATAAGACAATTTAATTCAATATTTCTTCTTTTAAAGAAAAGTTTAGAGTTTAATTAGTTGGTAGTATTAAATGAAGATCAATATAGTTTAATGAATTATGTATTTAAAGGAAGAAAACTAAAGAAGAGCTTTGTAATTTAGATTCAAACAAGGAGAATAACGATTTTCAACAAATAGATGTGAACGTAAAAGATGAAGCTATAATTGTAATTACAAATCTAGAAGTAGTCATATTACTTCATTAAAGACGCTATACTAAAATCAATATATATTATTTAATATAATGCTCAAATGATTGATATTCAATCAACTGATCTTTATCTCCAAGAATTAACCATTCCTTAAACAAATACTCCTCCAATTCCAAAAAATGATGCCAAACTGTAATTAAAAGATTAATCTGTGAAATTGTATTAGAATGTATCATTAATGAAAACTCCTGCAAATAAACATACATATCCTGCTAGTATTAATAGAGCCATCACATATGAAAGAGCACTTATTTTCAAAAATGGTTATATCATTCCTACAAGAAATCCTGTTAACATTAAAACAAATGCTGAAATTGCAAGGTCTAAATAAGTTCTATATTTATCTTGATCAGCTGTGCTAATATTTGTAATATAAGAAAATTAAGTATAATCACCTCCATCGTTTTCTTTCAAATAAGAAACCATTGCTAAGTTAACAACCACTACCAAAGACATAAATGTATTGCTTAAAAGTAGTCTTATCTTTAAATCTCTAATTAGTTATAAATATAACTACTTACAGTCCCATATGCCTTTTTTGTTCTTTTTAATAAAAATAATAATAAAATAAATTTGCATTCATTCCTTTTAAAATCCTGATTCTATACTAATCTTTCTCTACAATATATGACAATTATCCTTATTCTAAATTATTAGTTATTTANTAATTATAAAAAGACTTTAACGGTGTCATTAAATAAAATATTAGAGCAGATAGCTTAATAATAAAATAGATTGAAAAAATAATTTTTTGAAAGAATATTTTGAAATTGTTGATTGGATCAACAAATTTCCATAAGTTCTTTTATGTCAAAATTGTTGAGATAAAAATCAATTATTTAGTATTGAAAAATGGGGAATAAGACAATTTAATTCAATATTTCTTCTTTTAAAGAAAAGTTTAGAGTTTAATTAGTTGGTAGTATTAAATGAAGATCAATATAGTTTAATGAATTATGTATTTAAAGGAAGAAAACTAAAGAAGAGCTTTGTAATTTAGATTCAAACAAGGAGAATAACGATTTTCAACAAATAGATGTGAACGTAAAAGATGAAGCTATAATTGTAATTACAAATCTAGAAGTAGTCATATTACTTCATTAAAGACGCTATACTAAAATCAATATATATTATTTAATATAATGCTCAAATGATTGATATTCAATCAACTGATCTTTATCTCCAAGAATTAACCATTCCTTAAACAAATACTCCTCCAATTCCAAAAAATGATGCCAAACTGTAATTAAAAGATTAATCTGTGAAATTGTATTAGAATGTATCATTAATGAAAACTCCTGCAAATAAACATACATATCCTGCTAGTATTAATAGAGCCATCACATATGAAAGAGCACTTATTTTCAAAAATGGTTATATCATTCCTACAAGAAATCCTGTTAACATTAAAACAAATGCTGAAATTGCAAGGTCTAAATAAGTTCTATATTTATCTTGATCAGCTGTGCTAATATTTGTAATATAAGAAAATTAAGTATAATCACCTCCATCGTTTTCTTTCAAATAAGAAACCATTGCTAAGTTAACAACCACTACCAAAGACATAAATGTATTGCTTAAAAGTAGTCTTATCTTTAAATCTCTAATTAGTTATAAATATAACTACTTACAGTCCCATATGCCTTTTTTGTTCTTTTTAATAAAAATAATAATAAAATAAATTTGCATTCATTCCTTTTAAAATCCTGATTCTATACTAATCTTTCTCTACAATATATGACAATTATCCTTATTCTAAATTATTAGTTATTTATGTTAAATCATTTTTATGATCATATTCAATAATTTAAAAATACTATATTTTATAGAACACAAGTTTAAAAGAAAATAATTCCAATCGGAATTCCAATTGTTTATTGTATCATAAGAATTTAAATTCATTCATTATAAAAGTTAGTAAAATCATTTCAATATCATTCCTCATCTTTCTAAGCAAATATATAAGAACTTTTCTGATTCATTTCTAGATTTAACATTTAATAGAAATTAATTTACTATTCAACTATTTTATAAACATAAACCAATATTAATAGAAAGTCTTAAAATATTGTAATAATAAAATTATGAGATATCAAAAAATGTTAATTAGTATAAAGAACAATCACTACTCTATTTTATTTAAAACTTATTTCGTTTTTAAAGGACTAAATATATACACATTTTTGGCTTTTTAAGCTATCTAATAGAGTCTATTATTATTTTATCTATTAGTTTATGCTTCTTTTATATCAGGCAAATTTGATAGAGATTTGATATGAGTAAAATTAAGAACAGTTTGGGTTATTTTGATAGGCGATGAAGTTTCTGTTTCTGTAAGGCTTTGTAAATTTTGATATTGAAAATGAATTTATTTCTATATAAAACCAACTGATTTAGCTTAGTTAATTTATGAATGTCCATTAATATAATTTTGAATAGAGGTAAATGTTTTTCGTTTTTTCTTACTTACATCTAATACAACTTTTTATTACTCAAAATTTCTTTCTGTTGATTATTTTTTGATATTTCTGTTAACAACAGGAGAATTATTTAGAGACTAAGAATATTTTTTTAGTTTTTCTTATAATAATTGTAGTTTTTGTGAATCTCCATATTTGAAAATAAATCTTAAATTTCTTTAAAGCATCCAATTTATTATTAGAATTACTTTAGAATTATTTTAGATGATTATTCATCCAATTTGGTAGGAATTTCATCTTAAATAATCTATTAGGATAGTCTATTACTAGTTTAAGATTTAATATTATTTGAATGTTTAATTAAAATACTTGACATTCTTTTAAATATAGTTTTCTTTCTCATTTCATTTCTTTTGTTTTATTTTTATAACTAATGAAATGCTATATATGTATTTGGATAAAGAGTTGCAAGTCTAACCTTGAAATATGAAATTTAAGATACTTATTTGTCACTAAGGATTTCACAACCACTTTTTCTTCGAATTTTAGTAAATTTACTTGGGAATTACAGAGCTTCGATTTAACTATGACTTTTATGTAATTTATTTGTTTATTTCATAATTAGTTTATGATTTGAGAGTGTTCTTGAAATAATTTAAGATTTTAAAAGTGGAAATTAGATATATTCATGGTTAAGTTTAAAATGCTTGTTTGAGTATAAAGAATTTAGTTATAACTAATTTTGAGTATTCAATCTAAGATTTTAAATAGTACAAGTAAACTTCTCTAATTTAGACATTTCTAATACTCTATGAATTAATTTTGCTTTAATGAGATTCAAAATTTATACTCGTATCAAAATTTGATTGATCTTCAGATAGTTGAGTTTGAGTAAATCTTTAGTATTCTATTGATGATAACATAATTATATTTATATAAAATAAGATTTATTTTAATCAAGCACCAAAAAGTTATGGTTTAGATTCAACATCTTCATATTCAGATGTCTCCTCTTCTTCATTTTAATGATTAATTTATTATTTTTTGTTTCTTTTTAATTATTAAGTTAATTTTTCTATTTATTATTATTATGATGTGCATTATTCTTATAATTTATTAATTTTATCTTCCAATATTTTTTAATTTGTTGATTTCATTATTTACAAATCATTAACTCTTTTTTTAAGTGCTACCATTTACTTTTCTACTTCTAACTTACTTTCAACAAGCTTTAAAAATATAATGAATGGTAGTTTACAATTTTAATTTCTTTTTCATATTGATTATTCTTTTCCATAAATCTTCTCCTTAATGTTTCACTTTCTGTTAATCTTTCACTTAGTGTAGCATTTTCTTCTAAAAGTTTACCCATTTTCTCTAATTTTCTCTCATTATCTGAGAGTTAGTTTTATTTTTATTAATGTTAATTGATAATTCCTATTAAAAATCATTCCATACTTTCTTAATCTAATCTTTTATCTATTTCACCCTTCATTTAAAATTTTCTTTTAAATTCCTCATTTTCTTCTTCAATTTCTTCAAGTTTTTCTTTTAGATTATCAACTTATATTTTATTTGCTTTCTACATTTCTTAATATAATGCTTATAATTTAGAAATTTATTAAGTCATTTCTTCATTTTCCTTTTTTTCTTACTCTAAATCCTAATTTACTCCTCCTAATTCTCTTTTAGTTTTATTATATAAATCTTTAATTGTATCACATTGAGATTATAGAGATGCTTTAACATTTCTTAAATTTTCAATTTCTTTGATTGCTGTTTCAAGCTTTTTATTTTATTAATCTATATATTTATTCTATTAAGCTATATCTATTCTTAAATTTGAATTCTAAACATTCACAGTTTCAAGTTCCATTCCTAATTAATGACATTATTATCTTAAAGTTTCAACTATTTCTGATTCTATATTAGATTCAATTTGTTTAAATTTTTAATTCATTTAGGTATTAATCTCTTTTATTGTAGCTAAATTAGGAGAAGGCTAATCTTAAGCATAACACCATAAACCATCCTTTAAAAAAATAAATATTTTATATTACTCCTGGTTATCCACCTACTAAAACTTATCTAACAGCTGCTTATTAAAAGGATGAATCTTTTCTTGATGCTGATTATGATTTTTTAGTTATAGTTGATACTGATTAATCTACCTTTTTTGTAGAGGTTGAAGGTGGCTTTTGTTAATTCATTATAAAATTTATATGAAATAATCACTTACTCCTAGTACTTCTGAAACTAAATACAACTGTTCTCAAAAAATACATTTACTAAAATAAAAAAGAAACAAAGATATGTTAAATTAAGCTATTTAAGAATTGAAAAATCCTTTTGATCCTTTATAAGTTTCTAAAGCTTTAAAATTTCTAGAAAATTAAGTTTAAAGAAAGGCTTTATTAGATCAAATCATTTATATTAGAGAACAAAAACGTAAAAAAGAAGAATTTGACAAGTTATCTTCTATGAGAGGAATACTCAATAAAGTTTCAAAAAGATTTTCAATTGTAAAAAATTAAGAAGTTAAATATGCTAGAGATCATAATGATTTTAAAATTATGTAAGAAGAAAGAAATAAGTTTGATAAACTCTAATATGAAAATTTAAATATTTAGGTAAATGAAAAAAGACCATAATTAAGAAGAATGTCTAGTCTAAGTTTCTTAACTAAAGAAAGTGATTAGATTAAATTCTAATAAGAATAAAACAATGATTAAAAAGCATTGATTATTCGTAGATAAACCTAAAGGAATGCAACATTAATGGTTAATGCAATTCTAAAAAAAGAAATGTATCTATTTTAATATTATTAAGTTCAGCCCAGTTAGTCCAGGAAGATCAGAAAAAATGATAGGAAATAAAAAATTTTAAAAGTTATTATCATAAGATTAAATCCTAGAGTGAACAGTAAGGAATAATTTAATGAATGTTCTTATATTATAAATTGAAAACATGACAGTTTTTCATATTTAATCTGAGATCAAAATCTTAGAAGATTATTATAAATAATTGAATTTAATTTTGAAATCAGAATAAATAGAACTACATAAATATCATAGATTAAATTCAATATTTTGAAATTCTTAATTAAATTTTTGAATAAGTGCTTTGTCTTACTAAATAGAATTAAAAGATTCTTAATAATAAATAGTAAAAATACCTAAATTTAAATCTTCTGGTTCGAAATATCTAAGATCTAATGGATCATTTAAGTTTAATTTCCAAGTTTGAGTAGTTTTTCTAAGAATTTCTGTAAAATTAATATCTTTTAACCATAAATGAGCTTATAATTCTGTATAATCTTTTTTATATCCTAATCTTTCTTTAGGTTCTTTCTTTAAGAGATTAGTAATAAAATCCTTGCATTCAATAGAGATAGTAATATTAGTAGAAAATCTTACTTCTCTTTCTTAGATAGATTCAAACATTTAACTTTGATTATCACAATAAAATGGAGTAATTCCATAAATTAATTCATATGCTAATATTCCTAACATCCACCAATCTATCATTCTATTATATCCAACAGCTGTAATCATTTCTGGAGCTATATATTCAACAGATCCAGTAAAACTATATGACCAATTATTATTTTATAATTATTTGCACAATCCCAAATCTGTTAACACTATATATCCATTAGAATCTAATAGAATATTTTCAGGTTTCAAATCTCTATATAAATATTCACGATCATGCATATAACCTAATGCTAAAATTAATTAAGCAATTATAAATTTAACTCTATCTTCTTTTAATCTAGTTTCTCTCTTTAAATGAGTATAAAGATCACCTCCTTAATAAAAAGGTAATACATATATTAATTAATCATCAGTTTCAAATGCTTAGACTAATTTTATAATAAAAGGATGATCAAATATTTCTAATAATTTCCTTTCTATCTATGCATGATGTAAATGATCTGTAGTTATAATATCCTACTTTTACATTAACTTAAACACATAATATTTATCTGTTTATATGTTTTAAACTAGAATTACTTATCCTAACATCCCTTAATATATATATTTTAAAAGTTTATATTTTTTAGTGTAATCATAACTTGATCTTACTTATTACTTTTAATTTTAATTATCTTCTGGTTATTTTGTTGTTGAAAAATCATAATTTGGTTGAGTTTATAAATCTATATTAATAGGATTTCCATGCAATCTACATATTCCTTTCTTAGCATCTACTTTTGTTGTTGTATATGGAATTAATGTTAAATCATCTGTTTAAAATATTGGTAAATTCTTTTTTAATAGTTTTGAATAAGCATCAGCAAGTGTAGATAATATTTTCTCTCGGCTTAATATTATATTTAAATTCTTACAAATCTAATGATGAATATCTATAATCATATTCATCTGGTACATGAATTACAAATTCGAATCCACATTTACTTATTGTTATCCCACTAACATATTAAATTCCAATTTTTCTAAAATATTTTATTTAAACCAATACCTCTTCACTCTAACACTTGAAACAACTTTTGAAAAAAAATTTACAAGAGTACTTTAAGGAGTTATATTGTATATATTTTTGTTTGTTATTAACAATATTCTTTCTTATTATTTATTAATATGGCTAAACTTCCATAAACATGTAGAAAGTAATATTGATTCTATTTAAATATCGCTATCTTACCTCCACTTTCTAAAATACTAAGAATTCTTGAATCTTTACCACATTTTTCTCTATCTAATTTTTACGATTAATAGTTCATTTTAATTAAACTATTTTTCAATTTTCTAAATTAATCTTATTCTAAAATGCCATACAAAAAATCAAATACTAAGAGTCTAAACTAATATAATAAAAAATATGTTGATTATTAATTTAGAAATATATATAATTTATAAATTGTTACTTTTAGATGCATAATTTCTATTTGGATATAGAATTTTGATTATAATGATTTTGATCTAAAATTTTTTGATTAATAGAATATAATGATTATAAGAATAGACATAAATAAAATTATGACTTAAAGTTCAAGTTTGAATGGATAATTTAGAAAAATATAGAAATAAGTTTAAAAAAATAATAATGAACCCCTGTTAAAAATAATGTTATTATGGTTATAATATTCATTCAAACTCGATTTCATCATTAGAGTTTTCTTATTCACTATCAGAATTTTCATTATAAACTATTTAGTATGGATTTTAGACACCAAGATAAACTCTTCTGATATAACAATAGAATCTATTTTTGACCATATTTTCCTAAAGATGAATATTGATAAAAATTACAGGCCTCCCTTTGAGATGAGAAGAAATAATACTCCACTTTCCTCCATATTCTTTATATAATTTGATGATGGTTGCATCTTCAGATTCAGTCCAAGGTCCAGTGTTAATTTCTGGGTCAATTTTATTTATATAACGTTCTCTAATTTGTTTACTCAAAATACCAGGAAAGTCTAAGGCACTATAGTTGAATTAATTTTTACGTAAAGAAATCAATTTCCAATTTTTACCATGTAATTAGACTAATTGAAGTATTTTTTCATCTTCTATTTAAGTCCATTATTTTCTCTTAATCTAGAAATAATAAAAATATAAATACAATCTTAATTGGTTGCAATCTTCTCCATCTTTAACAACATTATGAAACATTTCTACCTGGCATATGTTTAGCAATATCATTCCATTTTCCATTATGTTTTTCATACTGAATACGTAATTAAGCATCTTCAGTGGCATCCCAAAGTTTAAGAACTCTTTTCTAATAAATATATAAATGAATCTTACTTTTCTTATAGTATTTTATTCCTTTTTCATACTCTATTTAACTTCTTCTTTGATATTTTAGTAGTTTATACTTTCTTCTTATATCATGAAGTCAGAAGGTTATTAAGTAGATGGTAAATCACTAGAAGATTGAAAACTGATTTAATAACATTGTATATATACTCCAATTGTTCAAAATAGTTTTAATTGTCTAATTGAAGGTATTAATCCGTTTCTATAATATCATTTTCTAACACTTAACTCTATGTATTCTCAGATATTATAGGTTAAATAGACATTGTTTAAGCTGTTTTTTAAATTGGTCTATTTGCTTTATCAGGTTTCTCTCGATTAGAAAAGCAACAAATCGATTAAAAAAAATTAAGCATTAATAAATTAAATTATTTTCAAATTCATACAAATATGATGTTAAATATTCTCTTATTCAATCTTGGAAAGTTCCATCACCATAATCTAAAGGTCTTTCTTTAAGATTTTATATTATTACTCAATCAAATCATTCTACCTTACTATTTATATACTTAATATTTTAGTTAAAAGACAGGCTAATCATATTTTTCCTTTTAGAATAAATTTATTGAATTAATCTACAATTTATATTTTCATTTCTATTGTATTCTAAACTAAATGATATTATCAATACTTGGTTTCACTATTTATTCTAACACATTTAATGTAATTTTTAGAATAGAATTTTCTATTTAGAAATAGTAATTAAAATTTAATACTCAAGATTCTTATTATCAATCTTATTTAAATCTAAATGTATTTGATGAATTTTTAGTATATTTTAAATTGTTGCAAAATCATGATCTAATTTTTAATAATCATCAACATTTATAAATGATTTATTTATCTGTAAATATCAAGATTATACATTTAATAAAGAATTATATATTTTAAGAAACTATAATTTTTATAGTTTTCTTTATTTTCTACTCATTTATAATATTTACCTTTAATTATACTCTTTAAACCACTTTAAAAATCTATCTAATTATTTTATCAACAATTATATGATATTTTTATGTATAAATAAGGTCTGTTTATATATGATATAAAATCATCAATTTTCTTAGGGATTAGTAAATTGAATTATCGATAAATTTGAGTGTTTAGCTGAATTTAATATTATTATTAGTTTATGGTAAGAAGAAGATGTATTAAATATAATTTGATTAGATATTTAGTATTATTTCTAATATTATTATTTTATTGATTCTTCTAACCTTTTTAGACAATTTAGAAAATAAGAAAGCAATCTTGAACAATATTTCTTTTTTGAATTGATTGATAGAAATGGAAAAAGAAAAAAGGATTTTAAATATGATATATATAATAATAAAATGTACAAAGAAATGATGATCAATAAAATAAACTTTTAGATCTAATTAATGGAGATGCTAATAATTTATTAGTCTTAAAACTAGCATAACTCTTAGTTTTGAATTTTTGAAATTGATTATCATGATCTGAATCTTCATCACTACTAGATTCAGATTTAGTAGTTTTAAGCATTTTCTTCCTCAGAAGGATCTTCTGGATTAATAAAATCTAATATCATAGATCCTTTTTTATCAAAGAAATATAATGAGAGTGTAAATATGATTCCAAAAAAAGATGTTCCACCTATTACTACTATTATTGCACTAAATAAATTAATTCCAAAAATCTTACACCTTTTTAATAAAATAAGAACATTTACCTAAAAAATCAATTATTAACCCTCGAATTGATGTTAAAAATATATTTGGAAATGAAAATGCAGAATATAATAAGTTATAATTAGTTATTGATATATCTAAATCTTTTGTTAATTATTTTTATAATGCTTATGGATTATCGAATGAATAATTATTTTCAAACATTAAAAGACATGCAAGCATCATTATTATATATTTTAATCTAGAATTCTCATACTCATCTTCATTCATTTCTTCATTACTCACCTTACTTTTCTTTTGGATAGTTTTGTTGATATCATCCACTTTCATATAATACAATTTAATTATTGTTAATATATTTACTAGATTCATTCATATCCAACCATAATATTAATCAGTCTCATTCATTATCTATTAATTATTATTATTAATTTATGCACTTGAGTCCTTCTATTTAAAAACGAGACTCTCCTAATGAAATTATTAAAGCTAGAATGGAAAAAAAACCAAGTGGTAGATTTACATTTCTTAAAACATCATAAGATGATCATCAATAATAAGTATAAAATAATAGAGATCGCATTAAATCTAATTTAAGGGGTATTTAGTATAATTAACATATAGGATAGATTCTACATATTTTAAATAAACCATTACCAGTTAACAAAGATTAAATTGAATAGTTATAAGATCTTGCAAAAAAATTAGATGTGGAAATTAATTCAGTTGATTCAGAAATTATATGTCCTAATACTAAAGAATTTGATAATAATTATGATATTTTAGAAGTATTAGGTGAAGGTTGTTTAGGATTAGTCAAAAAGATTATTCACAAAACTACTTAAGAATTATTTGCTGTCAAGATAGTATAGACTTAAGATGATGAAATTATTAGAAATGTAATTTAAGAATTAATTATTTTAGATGATCATTGAATTTAAGAGACTTATTAAATTATCACATGAAAATATTGTTAAAGTACATAAATTATATGTTGATTTTGATAATAGCTTTCAATCTGAAAGTAAAGCTTATGTTGTAATGGAACTGATTGAAGGATAGGAAATGTTTGAAGTTTTAAATTCATTAGGTCATTATTGTGAAGCAGATGCTAAAGAAATATTTAAATAATTATTAAGTGCAATTGAATATTTACATAGAAACGGTATTTGCCATAGAGATCTAAAACCAAATAATATACTTTGCGTAAATAGTATTTATCATTTTGTTATTAGATAAAAAGTAAATAAAAGTGACTGATTTTAATGTAAGTAAATTTAGTGATTCATATAAAGAATTTGGAGATTTAAAAGATAGAGATAAAATAGAAATGTGGACATATACTGGAACAGTAGCATTTTCTGCTCCTGAAATATTTACAGGAGAAGGATATAAGTAATAAAATATATGATATAAATTAGTTAGATGGTTGACATGTGGAGTGCTGGTTGTATTTTATATTCAATGTTATCAGGATAATTACCATTTAATGCAGATTAGTATTTATTAAATTAATATTAGCTTGAATGATTTAATTGATAATATTAAAGAAGCTAAGATTTAATTCCCTTAAGAATTATTTGAGGGAGTATCTGAGGAAGCAAAATAATTGATTACTGAATTATTATAAAAAGAATGGAATTTAAGACCTCATCCTGATACAGCATTAAAACATATATGGTTCAGTGAAAATTAATAATTATTAGAAAGTCAAAGAAGTCTTTTAATAAGATTAAATCATAGAAAAAATGATCCAAGATTGATTCTTAAATAAAGACATAATAGAAGATAATAATCAATACTTTTAGGTTCTTAATAATTAATAATTAATCTTCATTCTATGGAATTAAAATAAGAAAATATATTTTAATAAACTTAATAATAATTATCAAATATGTGTTCAATGAGATTAGATTAATGTCCAAAGAAAAGCTAATTTAGTTTTACTTCTTATAAAGTACCTGAAAATGAACTCAGTATTTATTAATATTTGCCACCACCTTCACCTGATAAACAAAATGAAATAGAAAAATTTGAATTTTTTGAATCTGAAATGATGGATACACTTATGCAATGTTCAGGTAGATTATAGGAAGATGAAAAAATAAAGAATCTCGAAGAAAATTCTGATTAAGCTTGTTGATATTATGAAACAGCAAATAAACTAATAATTTATAAACTAATTTAATGCTATAATACGCATTTTTAATTTATACTACGAAATATATCTTAATTTTCCTACGTTCAAAACTATCCAACATATCCTATATTTTGATTAATAAAAATCGACAAAATAAAAATGACACTTTTTGAATAATTAGGAGGAGAAGCCGCCGTCACAGCAGTCACAACATAATTCTATGCTAACATCTAAGCTGATGCCACAGTTTCTAATTTCTTCAATGGAATTAACATGGCTGACTAAACAAGCAAGACAGCTTCATTTTTATGTGCTGCTCTTGGAGGACCAAAGGCTTGGGGAGGCAGAGTATAAAAAATAAATTAACATTATATTAGAACTTAAAAGAAGTCCATGCCAATATGGGAGTCACTAATGCTCAATTCACTACAGTCATTGGACATTTGAGAAGTGCTTTAACCTCAGCTGGTGTTGCTGCTGATTTGGTTGATTAAACCGTAGCTGTTGCTGAAACAGTTAGAGGAGACGTTGTCACCGCCTGATTTATATCATATATCATGAACATTTATCGAAACAGCATCTCTACAATTTTCTTTCATTTTATTTTTCATCAAACCCTACTAAATTATTCACTTCTTTATTATTATATTCTAAGAAGTATGCTACCATTTCTATTATGTTATCCTCATACTTTAAAGAATTTGTCCAGACACGTTTTTAAAGTTTAGATACAATTTGTGATTCTTGATTATTTTATATGCAGAAATGTAAAAATGGATATAAATCTATGATAATTTAAATAAATCAGGTTTAGAAACTTTGTTATTCAACTATCAGTAAAATCTATAATTATATAAATTTATTATCACCATATCCAATTATTATTGCTATCAAACAAACATTTGTTGGAATCCAATTTAAAGAAGCATCAGATCAAAATATTTTTATGTTTATTACAATAATTCAGATACCTGGTTGCTGTTATTCTGTTATATTTCTTATATTTTAAAAGTGATATTTTCACTTTATTTTTATAAATTTTACACACACTGCAATGTATAATAATTGATTTATATATTTTTTGGAGCCTAAAAAAATAATATTTGATAATATGAGTTCAGTAAATATATAAATGTGTTTACATGTGATTTAGATTTAACAACATGAATAAAATTTATTATTGAATGACACTTTTATTTAATTCTTTGAAATTAAAGAATAATTCATTATATTAATTATATAAATAAAATTACATGATGGATTAAATAGATTTACAAGATATGAGAAAGAAACTTCATGCTTACAAAAAGACTGGAAAAAAATAAGTCATTAGTATACTTAATCAATTAGAGGATCCGAAGATTGATTAAAAGTATGGTAGATGATATAGATTAGGGCACTTGCTGAGTCTAAAATTCACAAAACTGTGAGGACACTTACACAAATTGAATTAATAAGTGAAGGAAATTTAAGTGAATAAGATATGAAATAAATAAAAGAAAAAGCAACAGAAACTTTATAAAAGTTAAAAAGAAATGAGAAGCCAGGACCATAAGAAAAAATAACAACAATATCTGTAACTCCAGATAGAAAATAATCAGTGGAAGTATAAAATACAGGTGCAATTAATTAAAATGATTTTATGAATTAATTGGGACTTCCATAAAATTTTGATCCAATTAGATTGAAAGTATTGCAGACAATAATTCAGAAATTTAACAATGAATAAATTTCATAGTAAGAAAGTATTACATTTTGTAAGAGATTAGAAAATGAAGTATATAATAAAATTAATGTTAGATAAGTATGAAATTTAAGGATAAAGAAAGATAATATTAAACAGCTATAAAAGAGATACTGAAATATTTATAAAATGATAAAGATGGAAGTGTTAGAAATAGATTATTAACTGGATTAATTGATATACCAACAGCAGCATAATTAAGATCAGAAGACTGGACAAGTGCAACAGTATATATATGAGTCTAGAAATAGAGATTAGCCTTAGCAGGGGGAGTAGGTAGAGAAATTCTATCAGCTAATGATATGAACCATAATAAATATATAGCTTAAGCTATTAATAAAGATGTAGCATTAGCTATGTGTAATAATTGCAATTAAAAATAAATGAAATTGGTTAATGAAATTTAAACTAGAGCTAGTGATGAACCTTCTACCAAATTTTATGAATGTTTGAATTGCGGAGTTGGAGAAACTACAAATGGTTGATTTTATTGGTTATTGAATATAAATATAATATAATACACTTTTCAAAAGACATTTATAATATTAATAATGCATATATCAACATAAGAGGAATTAAAATTAAGAGCAAAACAGAATGAAATATCATCTGGAGAAGAAGATGGATTCTCTGATTCTAATGATGAATGTGATCCTGAAAATTATAATTTTTATATGTCCTAAATTGATTTTGCTGCCTTAGCTAATGGAATTGCTTAAGATGATTAGAAAGGATAAGAAATCAATTTAAGAGAAAGAGTCAGCACATAATAATTAAGATAAGAAGTTAATTAAGTAAATCAACATATCAGTGGAAATCATTAAAATATTACTAGTGTTCCTAATCCAATTAAATTGTTAGTTTCCAAATAAAAAAGAAGATATAATTACAATGGATTTAATTTAGATTTGACATGTAATCGAATTCATAAAATCTTAGATATAACTGAAAAGATTATAGCGATGGGTTTTCCTGCTGAAAATTTAGAATCTATTTACAGAAATTCAATGTAAGATGTGCGAAGATTTTTTGATTCTGTACATCCTGGTCATTATAAAGTATACAATCTTTGTGAAGAAAGAAAATATGATCATTCTAATTTTAATTAGGTAGCAGAATTTCCATTCTAAGATCATTAAGCACCTACTTTCTCACTTATATATGAATTTTGTATTGATTTAGTAATTATTTTATAATTTCAATAGGATAATTGGCTTAAAGCACATGAAAAAAATGTTGCTGGAATTCATTGTAAAGCAGGAAAAGTATTTAAAATAATTTACAAATATAGGGACGTACTGGTGTCATGATTTGTTGTTATATGCTTTATGCTAAATAATTTGCCAATGCTTATGATTCCATGAGATATTATGGTATGATAAGAACCAAAAATAAAAAAGTATTATTTATTAAATGTATTTTTTAAGGGTGTTACCATACCATCCCAAATTAGATATATCTTTTATTTTGAAAAAGCACTCAATAATAAATGGGTTCCAGATAATATGCCAAATAAATAAGTTGAATTAGTCAAGATTAGATTGATTCCAGTACCAAATGTTAATTTCTTTGGTGGCTGTGCACCTTGGTTTAGAATCTAAAATAAAGACAAAGAATATAATTCTAAAAATTAATTTCCTGTCAAAGAATATAAATTAGAACCATATATTGAATTTAAACTTAAAGATATATTTTTGTAAGGTGATTTTCTCTTACAGTTTTTAAATTAAGGATTTTTGTCTGGGTATTTATAAAAAAAATATATTTCATAGTAGTGAAAAACTCTTTTAAGCTTGGTTTAATTGTGATTTCTTTGATTATACAGGTGTTCTTATGATTGATAAATTTATGCTAGATAAAGCTTGTAAAGTATTATTTTTATCTATAAATTAGGACAAATCTGGTAAAACCTTCTAAAAAGATTTTCGTATTGAATTACATGTTGTTGAAGTTAATTAAGATAATAAATCACTACAATCTGTTTATCATAATTCAATGAATTAAATTACTCATAAAAACTTTGGATTTTGATCATTATATTAATTTCAATAAAATCAAAACTAAAAATGAATAACTCTCAATCTACTTATAGTAACAATTCAAGATTTGTATCTTCTAACAGAGATCCCCTCCAGAAATACAAAGAAAGTTTAAAGGAAAAATTTAAACTTATGTATGATTAAATTGAAGAATAAAAATTTGCAAACCCATTTTTACCTCATGAAGGAACAATATTTCTTACTGAATAATAATCCTTAAGATCTTTCTTAAATTCAACTTAAAAATTAGCTGAAATTTCTCATTATCAAGATGAATTAATCTCGATAAAAAAAGAAAATGAAATCATACCTCTTAATGCAGAACCATCCTATTAAACTATTAATAAAATAAAACCAAGAATATTTGATCAACTTCATTTTTCAATTCCTCTTTTTAAAAGTTTAATAAAAACATCTATCTTGCCAAATACTATTTAATAATAATTACAAGAAGATAAGAACTGCCAAACCAGTTTTAATCAAGATAAACTACCTCATTAATCTTTATTTAAAAATATAGATATTCAAAAACCTAAATCTACAATTGGAGTCTAAGTTAATTAAACTTTAGAACATGTTGAATTAGAGAATGTATCTATTTAATATACAATTAAATCTGATTAAAATGTATCATAAATTCACAGTTTTCAATCTTATATCGATAGATTTTATGATTATTAATAATTGGAATAGTGTGTAAATAGAAAATAAAATTATTCAGATTTAAAATTAGTTAATTAAAGTGATGATTATTACTATATCTTTTGTAAAGAATGTTAATAATTTGTAAGAATGTATAAAAATAATCATAATTCATTTCATTAAAAGCACTGCAAAACTTTAAAATATGAAAATACATTTTAAGAATTAATAGGAAAATTTAAATACTTATTAGTTTATGAAACTAATTAATTAAGAGATTATGATGATAAATGTATCAATATTAGAAAATATTGTCTTGCAGCTTAATAAATATGTACTTTATTAGAGAAAACTCCTTGTGAAAAGAGAATCAATTAATTGAAAGTCGACTTAATAAAGATTCATAATAAAGTATATTAGCTACACGATGTTCATTCTATGAAAATCTATTAACTATTTGAATAAATAACAATAAAATTAAAAGATTGATTTAAAAAATTTAATCATTATTATTTATTTTTACATTAATATACATATATGATTATATAATCACTTTTTTTTTAATATTTTATCATAATTAAACATAGCCAAAACTAATCCAAAAATTATTAATGGAGCAAATACTTGACCTATTTTATTCTATTCTTTTGATGGGGTTTCCTTCTTTATGGCAAATATGATCTAAATAATTATAAAATATAATACTGGTTGAGTAGTTATCTATCTATTGAGTAATGAAATTTTTGATATATTTTATTCGAAATTTAATTACTTATGAACATTTTCTCCTTTTTCCTTAGTTTTCTCAACAACTAATTATAATTTTAGAGTTTTTGCTTCATTTGTTTCAACTTCAAAGTAATTATAAAAACTCAATGTTCTACCTTAAAGTTATTCTAATAACAATCCTAAATATAATACCATCTTAATTATCAAAAACTTTAAAAGACTTAATATAATATAAATTTTTTTCTGCTTATGTAAAATCTCCTTCAAAAACTATTTATCCTATTAATCTAAAATGATCAAATGATTTTTCATCAATATCTGAATTCAATAATTCTTCCTATATTTCATCAGTTTACACTTATTGCTTTTCTTATTCCCTTTCTGTTACTTATTCAATAAATGCTTAATCCTATTCTTATTAATTAGTTTAAGCCTCTATATATTCAATGTTTGTATCTACTTCTGCTTATTATGATAATTTCTCAACATTATCATCTTAAAATATAGTTTTTTCTTGTTGTTATTGTTATTACTTTTATTGTTGTTATTGTTATTATTATTATTATTATTATTATTATTATTATTATTGTTACTAATATTACTATTATTATTATTATACTTTTGGCTCTTCAACTGGGGCTCTCTTAATAGAAAAATTCAACTATTTATTACAAAAAGAGCTAGCCTCATCAAATGTTTTGGATTGAAATTTTAAATTAATTTAACTTGGACTGGCCACAAATCCTTTTACTTTTGGTTAAATAAAAATGATGTAATCAATTAATGAAGAAGCATCATCTTCGATTTCTATAGAGTAGAATCCATTTTCAGATATCTCAATATAATCAATAAATTAGTTATTTGTTCCTAAAAGTTTCATTTCTATTTGATTCACATTAATATCTTATTTATCTGCTTTTGGAATTCTTATAAAACCACTACATATAATAGCATCTTAAGCTACTACACTCAATAATGTCACCAATCCAAGTATTATTTTTATCATAAATATATATTATTTTAAATTCAATAAAAATATTATATTGAGTCAGGGCTAGCAAGATATGTTCATCATTATAAGCAGATGTCCCTATCAAATTTCATCATATTCATTATTTAATTAACTTATACTTCATTTAATATACCTTTTCCATATTTAAAATTTATGGGATTATATATTAATTTATATGCAGCAAACTCCTTTAAGGGGTAGAAAAAGTCTATTCGATTATTTACTACAAAGTAGAAGTTTGAGTTCTAAGTAGAAGTCAAGACATCTTAGTGGAATCTATATTGAAGGAAGCAGAGCACCTATTGATTAAAGAATTCAAAAAACAAGGCCAAATAAACTTTAAATTAAAACTGAATATATGGATTATTTTGTTTTTCAGACTAATGAAAATATAATCATGCCTTAAACTAAAATATGTTCATAAAGATAACCTGCTATTTATAATTTACAATTCACAATTAATAAAAAACAATCTAAATTGCAAATTATTAACAGAAAACCAAGTAAATCATTTTATACAATTCAAATATATTCCAAATCTTAAGAAAAATCTGAAAGTAGATAATTCAAGTGAAAAACCATATGTATATAACTATAAATATTATAAATTGTATAAGAATATTTAGATATTTTATAAGGGTTTCCATATATATTTGCATATTTTAAAAGAATTTTAATGAAAGTAAACTAAAAACAATATTTAATATTGAAGTACCAGTTTATCTTAAATAAAATACAAACAAAATCACATTATGGCACAGTAATTAAATTTGCTGAATTTATCACATTCATGTTCATCTTGCATTCTATGTTTTAAACATACATTTCTTTTACATGAAGTACAATAAAATTTATTAAGATCATTTAATAAAATTTTGCATTTGGGGCATTTAGATTTTTGAACATTAATTTTTTAACAAACATGTTGCTTTAGAACATCAATTTCAAATTATGATGAAAGGTAATTAATTACTTAATTACACTGCTTGCATTAAAGAGCTTTTCTTTCTTGATATTGAAATGGACATTCATGCTATTTTAATTCCTTATGTTCAAGACAGAATTTTTGATTACATAAAGTACATTTAAATGGTAAGAAATCTCTTCTTTTACAATAATCTACATCACATCTTTCCATTTGATCATCAAGATTCATTTTGTATTTTTAAGAATGCTTTATATTTTGGAAAAGTATTTTTAATTTAAATTAATATTCTAGAACCTTGATAAAATAGAATGAACTAAAATCAAAACTTTTATATATCAATAAAGTTCAAACAAAAAAAGATCGATTTAATAGAAGTACAAGATAAAACAGATGCTGCTTAATTAGCCATAGAATTTTGTTAACAACACCCAGAATATTTGGAATACAGGTACCGATTGATGAAAGTAATTGAAGCTATAATTTTACTTCATAAATTTAAATGAATTAAGTTGAGATCATTAATTTTTCTTCTTTCCCTTTTTCATAGGGCAATTAGAAGCTTTGGGATGCCTTCCCGTAATTCCACATGAGGGACAGAGTTTATCTTTTTTTTCATCTTTATTTGGATCTTCTATTGATACCATTGTCCTAGTATTATTACATACATCTTCGAAATGTCCAGATTAATTACATTTCTTACAAAAGACCTATTTCATCAAGAAACCTTATTTAGATTTTGAATTTAATAAATTAGTTTATTGAGATTCCTTATTATTATTTTTCCATTCTGTTTTCAAACCTTCAGAACATCCAGGATGTAAACATAAAGTTTGGGATTTTTGTTATAATTTTGAGTTTTCTGAAAATTCAGTTTAAAATAATAAAGAATTACATTTCTTACATTTTTTATCTGTTCTCAATATTGATTTTATATAATCAGGTAAAAATATAGCTTAATTGCATTAAGGATAACCAAGACAACCTAAAAAATAGGTACTTTTTATTTTAGATTATCTAATTTTCATTTAATTTCTACACAAATTACATTAGAAAGTCTCTTCATTTGGGAATGTTTTAGATTAAAAATTAGAATTTAGATTATTTTAAGATCTATCAAAATCTTAAAATCTTTATTATTATTATTATTATTATTATTATTATTATTATTATTATTATTATTATTATTTTCTATTATTATTATTTTATGGTTATTAAAATTGTTAATTTAATTATGTCAGATCTCTATTTTAGGTATTTTCATCAATATTATTTTCATCATAATCTTTCAAAGCTTCTAAATATTGTCCAAATGTTTAAATGATTAATTATTTTTTTTATTAAAGTTCTTTTAGTATAACACCCATTTCTTCAATAGTAGTTTAAACTATATCTTATTTTTATTTAATTCCTAATGCAACTTCATTCATTCTTTATTCCATCAGAGCTCTTAAATGAGGTTTATGAAGTGTAAAACCAAGTACTTCATAAGATTCTACTAATGCTAATCCAAGTTTAGTTGGTTTAATAACTTAACCTTTTTTTAATGCATATTCTCTCTCTTAAATAGTATTTATATGTTCATGAATAGTTGCATCTGTTCCAATACCATTTTTATCCATCATTCCAATTAATTCAGCTTCTGTTAATGGAGATGGAGGAGATGTCTTTCCATTTTAAACTTTTAATTAAATTTATATCATATCTCCTTTATTATATTTTGGAATCTATGATTATGACCATTCATCATAAGGATAAATTTCTAAAAAGTTTTTTTCAAGGATAACTAAACCTTATTTATAGAAAGATTCTTCTTAAACTTATAAATTTAATGTAGTTTCAGATCCTTTTGCATTTTTAGAGCAACATGCTAAAAAATGTCTTGTAATTAATTAATAAACAGCCCATTCTTATTATGATTAAGCATCTGATTCACACATCATTTTAACTGGATGTATTGGAGGATGAGCTTTATCATCTTTATTTCCTGCTCTAGGTTAATCAAAATTATAATTAATTAAATTTTATGCAAATTCTCCCCATACAGGATGATTTATCTAATCCTTTATAATATTTTATAAATTAATTGTTGGTGGAAATTTGTTAGTTTCTGTTCTTGGATAACTAATAAAACCTCTATTATATAATTTTTCAGCTAATTCCATAGCTTTATGAGCAGATATTTTAAGTTTTTTAGATGCTAATTTTTCAAATTCAATTGTAGATAACGGATAAGGTTTCCATTTTTAAACTTCTTTTTATTAAACATCAGTTACCTTTGCTTATTCTGTAAAGCATCTTTCAAAAAGTATCAATACTATCATTTCATCAAAGATATTTCCTCTACTCCAATTATATACACATCCACTTTAATCTTCACATTAAATATACCAAAACTTCTCTTTAACAAATGAATCAATTTCTTTTTATCTTTATACAACAAATCCTAATGTAGGTATTTAACATGGACCATAACTAACAATAGATGTTAGATTGAATTGCTTCTATAATAATAGTGTTTAAAATCTTGTAAATGATGCTCCTATTCTTAGATCAATTTCTTATCTAGCTAATACAGAATTTGATAAATTTTCATCTGGCTTTTTTAAATTGTCTAAAGCCTAAAAAATAAAAATAAATTGATATAATATACTTTCTTTATATCAACATAAGTAACTGCTGAAAAATGAGCTCTATGTACTTAAATTTATGGATTTGATTCTTTACAAACATCTAGAACTTCAAATGCTATATTTTCACCCTCTCTATCACAATCCAACCACAGAATTAATTGATTACATTATTTTGCAAATATTGATAAATTTTGTTCCAAAGATCCTATAGTTAATTCCATATTATACTCTTTTCATTTGATATTATATTTTCAATTTCTGCATCTTATAATATTGTTAATGGATCCCATTATTCCCAACTCTTATATTTCATAGGATATCTTAAATTTTTTAAATGACCTGTAACAGATGTCATCCACATCTCAGCTTCCTAATCTCCGAAATTAAAATCAAATTTGAATAATTTATTATAAGGAGATTAGGTTTCTTCTACAGAGTGACCACGAGCAAGCACTGTTGCTATTGACCTTGCTACTGAAGGTTTTTCTGCCACATTCAGTATCCTGACTTTTTCAAACTATCATCTTAATAAATAAACATACCTTAAATCCTGTTTTAAATTTTTTCATTTATTCAATTAAACTTAAAACATCTCTTTTTTAAATTAAACATAATTATATATACATATAAATATTTACTCTCCTTTATATCAATCATTTTTTACTCATTATTCAATATTACTATATCAACATAACCCATTCTTAATTTCTATTTACTTATATAATTTAATCAAATATTACTCATATTTCTTTTTTATATAAATCAAATTTATTATATATATATTGCAATCATTTTATAAAATACTTTCATAATTCAAATAAGTTAAACTTCTAAGTTACTCATTTTGATAAAAAATACATAATCTGATGTATCATCATTCGGTAATTATATAGCATATTATGTATTTTTCATTAAATCTAAACAAATTAAATTTTTTTCCTCTTTTCTATATGCAAATATATATGATTAATTTAAAAGCAATCTAATCGATGACTTAGTTTAACTAGATAAACATTCTAAAATTTAATTAATTAATTACCTCCTTTTTCATTCAAACCATAAACTTTTGGAAATGCATATTTTTATTTTATCTATGTTAAATTAATTATTCCTGCTTCAATTTCATAATTTTCAACAGAAGATCTAAGATATATATGAATTTAATTCTATTCTGTTAATTTAAAAACCCCTTCAACAACAGCAAAACACTCTTTAATACTAAATATAGTACTAAATTTATTTGAATATTTCATATGCTTTTCAGATTTATCAATATCAAATCTTTTTGTAGTTATTAATTATATATCTTTGATTTATTCTGTATCTAAATAATTTCTTTTATTATCATTAGATCTTGTCAATTTTACTACTTTTTATTCTTCATTTTATCTATCTTTATAACCTCTTAATGGAGGAGGTTTTGGTGGTGACATATAAGATTCAGAATTGATTTCTTAAGTTTTATTAATAGATTATTCATTTTATGCTTTACCATTAATATTTTGATTCGATTATAATATAACACTATTTTATTATTGTTAATGATCTTTATAACCTCTAAGTGGTAATACTTTCACTTCATTAATAGAATCAATAATTTATTTTGTTGAATTTTCTCTAATAATATTTTCTGATGATTATATTTATTTAATTTCTGGTTATGGTTTTTAATTCTAAAATTGTTGTTCTTAAGAATCCTATTTTTAATTAGTATATTATTCAAAATGTTAATTTTTACGAGAATCTTTCTACTTTGTTAAAACAATATATTTTTAGGGTTTTTCATTTATTTTATTGTTTGTATTTGTATTAACAATAACACTATTTCCATTTTCTTAAAGATCAAAACGATTCTTTTGGGATTGCTCTCTTTATTATTGAGAATCTATAAAATTAAATGAATCTTTTGAAATTTGAAAATCAGTTTTTAATTAAATTTCCTTGAGAGTATTTTTAAGTTCTCCATTTTGAATTACTGATTTATCTTTTTATTAAATCATCTCTTATTAAGTATTTTGTAATGTAATAATTTATCTTTTGTTATCATTTGATTGATATTATAATCTTGTTTCTCTTTATTTTTTGTTTTCTTATATTTAATTAAATAAAGATTATTAGAGAATCTTAAATTCTTAATCAGTTTTATTTAAATGCATTTTAATTTATTTCTATAATTCATTATACTAATTTTCTGTTTAATAAAGACAATCTTTAAAAAAATGAATTTGTTCATTATCTAAATTTTAATAAACATCTATAAGTTTAGAGACTGTAGTATCTAAATCAATTTAATTTGGAAGTAAATAGTCTTGGAATTGTTAATAAGATTAGATTTATTCTTTCCAATTTTTATATGTTTCAAAAAATGTTTGATTAATTAATGAAATTAAAGCATCTTCATGATTAATCATAATTTTATGAATTCTAGCTAATAAATCTTAAAGTAAAGTAGTTTTCTTTTTATTTAGTTTAAGATTGATTGTATTAATAAGGTCTTCTTTTTCTAATACTTCATGACCTTCATTTTGATGAGCTACAATTGATTCCCAATCATTTAAAATTCTGTCTTATTAACATTGAGCACTCACACAAATAAAATAAGCTTCTTATAACATTATTTATTTAGTGTTTAGTTGATTATCATTTAAAAAGATCAAAAAACAAGATAATCCTGTAAATATTATGAAAAGAAGTATTATTAAATTTTAAATAAATTAAAATGATAATTAAAACATCACAATTGAGTGAGTATAGGTTAGGATGCAGTTTTTGTGTATTATTTAATATCTGTTAAATTTCTGATTTCTACGTCTCTCTATTATTTAATTAAATCTTTAAATGAATGATAAGATCTCTTTTTATTATTATCATTAGTCTATTATAAAGAACGTAATTTATCTTTATTTTCTATGATAGTATCATAACCGATATTGAAATCTTGAGAACCATTTGGAGATATATAATTACTTATTTATCGACTATGAATAGCAGTTTTGAAATGTGAAGGACTTTTAAATTCAACAGATTCTTAAGTAGAATGTCTTAAATTATTAACATAATAATTTTTATCAATATTTTTAGGAGTATAGGTATGCTTCATATTAGATTTGAATATATTCTATTTAACATAATCATCACCTTAATATTTTAATTAACTATCAAACAATCTTATTTAAATCATGTTTTATTTTTGTTGTTCTCTTTAATGTTATTTATGTATCATCATTTTATATTATGATGTAAATTTATCTTCTCCAGGAGTTATAGGTAGAGTTTCTGTTCTAGACTATCTAGAATCACTTTTTAAAATATCTGCATTTTTTGGATCACTTAGTAAAAACAATTTATCTTTCTTAGTTAATATTCTCAATGGTTGTTAATCCTATTGTGTTTATTGTTTTTACTTTCTAAGTAAACTATGTATTTTTTTTAGATTTTAATGTGCTATAGCTTTTATATATCTAAACTCTGGTTTAACATTATCTAAAACTTTATCTAATTCTTATTGATAATGAGTTTCAGGACCATAAAATTCTGCAAAACAATCTTATATTTTTGATGATGCCATTTGAAAATGATTTGCTGTCTCTACTATACCATTTACCATCTCTTATCTATGATTCACTACTTCTACGAAATCATTAATGATTCTTTTAGAATAAGTTATCTTGTTCTTTTATGAATATGGTTTAGGTAATTAAATGTAATCAAGAGGATTCTTTTTCCAATACTTTTTTAAATTCACTCTAACTGGAGCATCATGCCAATTATGAATTACTTATACATGTTTATTTAAAGGTTTCATAATTTTATATCACTTTTTATAAATAAAAAAGACTAACTTATCATTAACACATAATCATAATGTTTTACATTTATTAATTCTATAAGATCATCATCCTATATACATATCTTGACAACTTAGCAATTCTTAAAACAATTTAAAAAAAAACATAAACAAATATTTTTATTATTACTTTTGAATAATTCAATGATAACTAGCAGAAAATATAATAGAATTTTCTAAAACTTCATTAATTATTTTTTTTACTATTCCCATATAATTTATTGAAAATTATTCAAAACGTTATTTTCATTTTCTGATAAAATTAATTCAACAAACTTCATTATAATCACTATAAAAATGATCAATAAAAACTTCTATACAAATTATCATTTCAATAAAATGGAACAATAAAAAAAAGTTTAGATCTTCTAATTCTATTATAAATCTAAAATAAATCTCGAATAATCATACTGTTGATTTTAGAATGTTTGGATGTTATTCAACAAAACATAATTTTTTGTTATGAACATACTGATAATCAACATAGAACTAAATAATCAAGTATTAAGTTATTTATCGGATTTCTATATACACTAAAATGGAATAAGAAAATGAATGAGGAAGAAAGTTAGAGGATATGCTATGTAAATAATAACTAATTATAATGATTAATTAATTTTATTTATTCTGTCATGAATTTTAACAGATAAGATAACCTTAATAAAAAAAACCCCATATTATATCGTCCAAATAGATTATATTCAATTTAAGATAGGCATAAAACTGAAGATCTTAAAATTTTAGTAGAATTATCATGTAGAAAAAATTCTATCCAAGATCAGCCTTCAACTTTTAAATAAACAAATTCATAAAGAGTCTAAATATAAAAATATAGAAATCTTTATTTATATGATAAAAAGCTATTCAAAAATAGAAGAGAATCAAAATCTTCCAAAGAAAATTGTCATGAACATAAAGAATCTAAATTCTCAATCAAGCCATAAAAACCAACAACTCATTTGCCTTAAGATGAAGAAATGATAATATTTAAACTCAAACTTATGAAATCAGAATTTATTAAAAATAAGATTCCAGACATCCAAAAAGAAGTAAAGGTAAATTAATTAAGGAATATAAGAAAAGTTTCTAATATAAATATTGAGCCTATAAAATTCAATAAATTAATTGTTTTACCTTCAGTTAGAGGATGGGATAATAACAACTAAAGTTCTTACAGATCTAATTGATGATGTTTTTTTATACTTTTGTTTCGAATAGATAAATTTATTATACATTAATCATTTAAGGTATTTTTAAATTTTATTTATGTTTATTGAGTATTAATAATTTACTTAGTTATTAATTTATCTGTTGATAATCTAAAATATAATGTTATTAAAAAAATATAAAATTCGCTTATATTCTAAATAGTATAAATTATTAGATGGTTATAAGATAAATATATTTAATAATAATATCCTATGATTAATTAGATATAAATATATATATAATCATAATCTCTAACCATTTTTCCATTAAAATATTATAATTTGATTATTTTGAGTTATTATTTTTGCTTCCTCATTTAATTTACCATTTAACCAATAACCTTCATATTTATTTCCATTTTCTATCTGGCCATATATTTATATTCCATTTCTATGCATCAAATAATTTTCCCAATATCCTTCATAATATCTTATATCTGAACATGTATATTTACCAAATCCATTAATTTTATTATTTTCCCATAATCCATCATATATACTACTATCAGCTTCATTCCATTATAATATTATCCTTCATATTTATACCATCTATGCATATTTCACAACCATTTCCATGATAAAGATCTTAATCCCAATCTCCTTCATATCTAGATCATATAAACTCCATATCCTTTAGCTTTATCTTCCTTCCAAAATCCCTCATAAATATCATCATTAATATGATAGAATATATCATAACCATTAACTTAATTTTTTTTCACTCTCCAATATAAAGAGCACCATCTTTCCAAATTTATTCACCAAAATCATCTCTAACTTCTCATAACTATAATCAGATTTTTATTATTTTTATAATATGTTATGATCTTTTCAGTTACCCAATAACCCTATCTTCATCATATAGTAAATTACTATCCGACTTTTTCTCTTCTGTAACCTATTCTTATAACAAATAACTTAGTTCGAATTTCTAATTAGTATTTTACAATGAATTATACTCTTTATAACACTTAATACTTTAAAAGTAACCCTAAACACCATTTCTTTGTGAAAATTTCTAAGATTTATATTAATCAATTATTAATTGATTAATATATTGTTTCAGTATTATGTCTTCTTTAATTCAACAGTTTTCTTTCGCTAATTAATTATTTTCTTATATCATATGATCTCTCATTCTTTATTATCTATATTTAAGTTGATTCTTCTTTTGCTTAAAAACATTTACATTTATTTCTCATTATTTTATTTATTACAATCATTAATACTTCTAAAACACTTTCCTACTTATTAGTTATATTTTACAATTTGTTATTAATTATCTTCATTATCTCTAAATCATATAATTCACATCATGTAAATAATATCATAATTTAGTTTTTAAAATTGACATTATTTTAAAGGTTTAAAATGGTAATCACATTTATATTCATTATTATAATATAATATAAAAATCAATTTATTTTTCATTCCAAATTATTTTAATGAAAATATGTTATCCATCTAGTTCACAATCAATTATCTTATCCTTTTCATTTGAATCTTAATTAGATTGATTAAATTCTATCTAAAAATAGATTAATAAGAATTTTTAAGAATCCTTATTAAGTTTTTCACTAAAAAATGAGCGAAATTTATAGAATCAAAAATATTAATAATTATATTATACAATCTAAATGGATTCATTAGAATCAACTGTGAAAATAATACCTCTTACTAGAAGAAAAGAAAAAGTTATAAAAGGAAACACTAAAATTTTAAGTTCTAGAATAAATTTTGAAGATCCAACACCATTATTATAAACAAGAACTCTACTNATAATTTTCCCAATATCCTTCATAATATCTTATATCTGAACATGTATATTTACCAAATCCATTAATTTTATTATTTTCCCATAATCCATCATATATACTACTATCAGCTTCATTCCATTATAATATTATCCTTCATATTTATACCATCTATGCATATTTCACAACCATTTCCATGATAAAGATCTTAATCCCAATCTCCTTCATATCTAGATCATATAAACTCCATATCCTTTAGCTTTATCTTCCTTCCAAAATCCCTCATAAATATCATCATTAATATGATAGAATATATCATAACCATTAACTTAATTTTTTTTCACTCTCCAATATAAAGAGCACCATCTTTCCAAATTTATTCACCAAAATCATCTCTAACTTCTCATAACTATAATCAGATTTTTATTATTTTTATAATATGTTATGATCTTTTCAGTTACCCAATAACCCTATCTTCATCATATAGTAAATTACTATCCGACTTTTTCTCTTCTGTAACCTATTCTTATAACAAATAACTTAGTTCGAATTTCTAATTAGTATTTTACAATGAATTATACTCTTTATAACACTTAATACTTTAAAAGTAACCCTAAACACCATTTCTTTGTGAAAATTTCTAAGATTTATATTAATCAATTATTAATTGATTAATATATTGTTTCAGTATTATGTCTTCTTTAATTCAACAGTTTTCTTTCGCTAATTAATTATTTTCTTATATCATATGATCTCTCATTCTTTATTATCTATATTTAAGTTGATTCTTCTTTTGCTTAAAAACATTTACATTTATTTCTCATTATTTTATTTATTACAATCATTAATACTTCTAAAACACTTTCCTACTTATTAGTTATATTTTACAATTTGTTATTAATTATCTTCATTATCTCTAAATCATATAATTCACATCATGTAAATAATATCATAATTTAGTTTTTAAAATTGACATTATTTTAAAGGTTTAAAATGGTAATCACATTTATATTCATTATTATAATATAATATAAAAATCAATTTATTTTTCATTCCAAATTATTTTAATGAAAATATGTTATCCATCTAGTTCACAATCAATTATCTTATCCTTTTCATTTGAATCTTAATTAGATTGATTAAATTCTATCTAAAAATAGATTAATAAGAATTTTTAAGAATCCTTATTAAGTTTTTCACTAAAAAATGAGCGAAATTTATAGAATCAAAAATATTAATAATTATATTATACAATCTAAATGGATTCATTAGAATCAACTGTGAAAATAATACCTCTTACTAGAAGAAAAGAAAAAGTTATAAAAGGAAACACTAAAATTTTAAGTTCTAGAATAAATTTTGAAGATCCAACACCATTATTATAAACAAGAACTCTACTNTAAACTCCATATCCTTTAGCTTTATCTTCCTTCCAAAATCCCTCATAAATATCATCATTAATATGATAGAATATATCATAACCATTAACTTAATTTTTTTTCACTCTCCAATATAAAGAGCACCATCTTTCCAAATTTATTCACCAAAATCATCTCTAACTTCTCATAACTATAATCAGATTTTTATTATTTTTATAATATGTTATGATCTTTTCAGTTACCCAATAACCCTATCTTCATCATATAGTAAATTACTATCCGACTTTTTCTCTTCTGTAACCTATTCTTATAACAAATAACTTAGTTCGAATTTCTAATTAGTATTTTACAATGAATTATACTCTTTATAACACTTAATACTTTAAAAGTAACCCTAAACACCATTTCTTTGTGAAAATTTCTAAGATTTATATTAATCAATTATTAATTGATTAATATATTGTTTCAGTATTATGTCTTCTTTAATTCAACAGTTTTCTTTCGCTAATTAATTATTTTCTTATATCATATGATCTCTCATTCTTTATTATCTATATTTAAGTTGATTCTTCTTTTGCTTAAAAACATTTACATTTATTTCTCATTATTTTATTTATTACAATCATTAATACTTCTAAAACACTTTCCTACTTATTAGTTATATTTTACAATTTGTTATTAATTATCTTCATTATCTCTAAATCATATAATTCACATCATGTAAATAATATCATAATTTAGTTTTTAAAATTGACATTATTTTAAAGGTTTAAAATGGTAATCACATTTATATTCATTATTATAATATAATATAAAAATCAATTTATTTTTCATTCCAAATTATTTTAATGAAAATATGTTATCCATCTAGTTCACAATCAATTATCTTATCCTTTTCATTTGAATCTTAATTAGATTGATTAAATTCTATCTAAAAATAGATTAATAAGAATTTTTAAGAATCCTTATTAAGTTTTTCACTAAAAAATGAGCGAAATTTATAGAATCAAAAATATTAATAATTATATTATACAATCTAAATGGATTCATTAGAATCAACTGTGAAAATAATACCTCTTACTAGAAGAAAAGAAAAAGTTATAAAAGGAAACACTAAAATTTTAAGTTCTAGAATAAATTTTGAAGATCCAACACCATTATTATAAACAAGAACTCTACTAGCAAATATTATTATGGGAAATCAAAACTCATAATCCAATGTTTGGCCTAAACAGTGAGGAAAGCAAGGATTTATCAATTTTGATTTATTACCTCTATATTATTAAAATTAGAGCTAGATTTTATTTATTAATTTTTGTTCTTCTTTAGAATGAAGCATCATACTATCTTTATATGACTCTGATTTCTATTCAATATTTCTCAATTTGTTTTTAAATAAAAAAATTATTTATTATCAAAAAATCAGCTTTTATAATTGAATTTTTAAATAGAACTTGATTTATGTAATTAATTAATTTTTTTATCTATTAATAATTATCAATACCATTGTACTATAATTTAAGTTAAATAATGTACTACAAAAAAATATCCATTTTTAATTTAATTATGAAGAGTATATGATAATATTAATATTTTAATATGTAGAATGAATTCTTGGAGTATTCAAAACCTATTAATGTACTTACAAATGAAGCTTTTTAAAGGGCTAGATATTCAAACTAACTAAAGAATTTGTCTGGATATTAAAAATTTTAATCTATATCTGAATATCAAAATCTTTTATTTCCACTTCTTTAGAATGAAACTTATTGTTCATTAAAAAGGGAAGAAAGTAGATTTCTTAATTGCTTGAAAAATCGTGATTCATTTCCTTTAGTTTTTGAAATAATTCTCAATGATGAGATGGATCCTAGTAGAGAATAAGGAATAAAATTTGATATTTTGAAAGAATATGAATAAATGAAGAATGAATCAGCTTCTTAAGATGAATTATGGAAATATACTCATTTTGCTCAATATTTACTTTTTAAACAAAGTTCATAATATTTTGGAGTAATCTACACTAAAAAACCAGATAGAGTAGATTAATACTTTTCATCTTTAGCTATTTTCGTTTACAAAGAAAAACAAGAAGAAAAATCATTTATTTTGCCATTTACTAAAGAGGCCACTACAATGTTAAAATTTGAAAATATTTTTACTACTCATGAAAAATTGATAGAATATCAAAAGAAAATAATATAATATGAAGAAACTCTTAAATACAAATCCTATAGAAATCAGAGAATTTGGGATCAATAATTAATTGTTTATTTTCAACCTATATGTCCATTAAGTGCTTATTTAAATGAAAAGGAAACTATTTTTTAATTATCTAACTGTCCATTTTGGAAGTTAATACTTAATCCTTGTTAGATGGAAAATAAATGTGATAGCACAATATTTAGTATTTAAGCAAGATAAGAATAATAAAAATATTTCAATAACAATGTATATAGATAGTATTTTAATGAGAATTAATTAGATGCAATTAGAGAAGCCTTAGATTTTACTCAAAAAGTAAATAGATATTGATTATAATAATAGATTACAATAGTTAAAGGACCTCCTGGAACAGGTAAAACATAAACTACTATTGGTATTATAGCTATAATGTCGGAATTATTAATTAAATCTAAAGAAAATCCTTAAGGAGCAATATTATTATTAGCAAAATCAAATAGTGTTGTTAATGATTTAGTTAGAAAGATTCATAACAATATTGAAAATAAAAATTCAATTATTTTCTGTTTTGATTATAAACCTGATTATTTAAAGGTTGTTAGATTTGGCAGACCAGAAAAATGTGATTCAGATATTTATAGAATGAGTTTAGAAATAAGATCATAAAACCATTTTTTTTAACACAAATTTAAGAATTTAGTAAGAGAATATGAAGCTAAATATATTACTTCATAAATAAAATCTAAATTAAAAAAGAAAAGTCTAGAGGAATTTAGGGAATATTTATAACTTACTGAGCAATAATATACTCTTATTTCTTTATTAAGCTATATTGAAGATTTGAATTTTAAAACAAAAAATAAAAATATATTAGATGCTTATGGAGATTTATATTGTTCATTATCCTAATTACTAAAGCATAATAAGAAGTAATATACAGATATTGAATAAGACTACTTAAGTTAAGTATAAAAAAAAGTTAATAATTTAGTGTCATGTAATAGTCTCCACTCTAAATAGTTGTTCTAAGGAATGTTTGGAAAAATTCTTTGAAACTGTAAAACTTAGAATGTGCATAATAGATGAAGCTCCAACTGCTTTAGAACCATCTTTATTAATACCATTTGTTAAATATAAATCAATTGAGAAAGTTGTTTTATTAGGAGATACTAGATAATTAAATCCAATTGTTATATCTTCTGAATCCAACAATTATAATTTTAATAGATCTTTATTTTAAAGATTAGCTAAAGGATTGAAATAGAATTCTTATAAACTTACATTCTAGTATAGATAAATGCCTAATCTTGCTGAAATTACATCAGCATTGTTTTATAAAAATAAATTGATAAATGGAATCGAAAATATGTAATTTCCACCTTGGATTAAATAAAAAATCTCAGATGACCGAAATAGACTTTTTTTTAGTGCACCTTCATAAAGTGAAAGTTGTGAAGAAACAAGTAAAAAAAATGATATAGAATGTTAAGCTATAATATTATTAGTTTAATATTTATTAAATGAATTAACTTTAACAAATCATCAAAAACCAATAACTATTATAAGTGCTTATAGAGCATAAACAGAAAACATACACTAAAGTTTAAAAACAAAGACTTTTAAGATGAAAAAGTCTGAATAGGAATATAGAACTGAAAAATTAATAGATTATGTTGAATTAGACACTGTTGATTCATTTTAAGGAAAAGAGAATGACATAATAATTTTATCACTTGTACGATCTAACAATCAATAAGGGTTTCTTAAAGATAAAAAAAGAACAAATGTAGCATTATCTAGAGCTAGATTTTGTTAATATATATTTGGAACTCGTTATACTATGAAATTAGATTTGAAGAATTGGAATAAAGTAATGAAATTGTTTGAAAAAAATAATGAAATTATCAAATATAATGAAGAATCACTTAATAATCCTAACTTTTTTAAGGAAGAGTTAAAAAAGGATTGAATGAATCTATTTAGAATAATTTAAATAGTTTAATTAAATATATTTAATTCAGTATAAACATTAGAGTGATTCCTAAGTTTAAATAAAAATATTATATAATTTAAATGTTAACAAATATAAAATACAGAGTTGTCAATTGAAATCAAAATCTATCATTTTCTATATGCATTTTTGAAGAGTTTCTACTTAATAATTGTCTTTCCATCATATTTATAACAGTATGACGAACATTATCACTTTGAAATCTTTATCTTTTTTTAATGTGTTTTCCCACTAATGGAATTTATAATCCTTCTAATCTTTCATCTTCAGGTATAATTGTTAATGGCATCTTTTTAAAGCATTTTGGTGTTTCATATGTTAATTATAGTTCTGGTATTAAAATTGAAGAATCTTTTAATGGTCTAAATTATAGTAAATATATAATTACTTTATTAGAGGTGCCTTAAGGATAATATTTGTGTTATCCATATCATCATATGAATGAAATCTTTTTCTTTGATCACTCATTATATTTTTGAAAATAAATAATTAATATGTTCACCTCAATTGTTTTCGACTTAAAAACTCAGTTATTAAATATTTTCCTTGTTAAATTCAACCAGAATTATCTAGAACTTGTATTTTGATTATATTTTATTTTTGCCAATAATTTTAATTTATATATATAGAATTAAGTATGAATAAGAATTATAATGTAGAGGATAGAAGTACATATATATATATATATAAATATATTTACATAGCTATATAAAAATTTAGAAGAATAAAATTTTAGAAATGATGTAAATATATATAATATATATATAATTTACTATAAAATTTGAAATGAGTGTGCCATATCAGTAAACAGGGAATTAGTTAGATTATTAAGAGATAAAATAAACAAAGGCTGATTTAAAAGCAGAAGTACACTTTATAGGATAGATTGTGGGTGGATTAGATTTTCAAACAGATGATGGATTATTTTGTGAATTAGCAATAGATTGTGGAGATGGATGGGATTTATTATAGCCAGGAAATAATAAAGGTATTTAAACTTAAACGAGTTATGCAAATGTATAAAAAAATATTAAATAATAATTTATAGCCTGGATAACTATTTTCATGGTGTCATCCATTTGATTTACATTTTTCAGTATCAAATATAATAGGATGGCCTAAAGCTTTATTAAAAGTTTGGAGATTAGATTCATCAAATAAAATAGATGCATGTAGTTATGGTACAACAATATTCCCGAGAAGTTCTGGATATCATTAAATGACATGGTAATTATTATATAAGTAATAATTATTTAGTGAAACATGGACACCAACTGGAGAAAATTTAGATCTTGAAATAAGAAAACCAAATGAAGATTTAGCTACCAATACAGATTAATTCTCTAAATTTGATAGATCATTAGATTGGAGATTTTAAGCACTATCATTTTACATGGAAAATCCACCAAGATTAACAACATTAGCTCCATTAACAACAGATAAAGGAGATTTTGCAAGAAGAAAAATTTTAAATAGTATTTCAAATGGAAAAGTAATTATCGAAGTTGAAGTCATCTTAAAAAATTTTAAAAGACTTAGTTTTTCAGGATAATGAATTTTATTATATTTATTATTTATTTTATGACTGCTTAATCAACTCAACTTTTTTTATTCTGGTATAAACATTTCAATAATCATATAGAAGTAAGTTAGTTAGAATAAGTTTAATGATGCTTTTTCTCAGTTTTTATTATACTATGGATCAAAATTATTTTGAATGAAGAATTATTATTATTCATAAAAGAAATTTTAGATTATTCATTACAGATATATCATTAAAATAGGAGATTATATAATATTTTATGAATTCTATCATTGTATTACTAATAGTAAAAAATACAATCTAAAAGTTAAGTATTATTCAAACATCAATGTATTTTGTAGAATTTTTTAAATTCTTAAAAAAACCAAGGTTTTATTTGATTTCCAGGTTAATTTAGAGATATTTAAATAACTAAGAATTGTTTACTATTGGAAATATATTAAATTGATTATTAAAAATTTTGAATGATTTTAAAGGGTAATCCTATATTTATTAAGTTAAAATGAACATCTGATAAACTATATTCTTAATCAAAGATAATTTAATACTTGTTAAATAATAAATTATTTTAGATGCAATTATGGTTATTAAGCTTAATTAAGAAACTTTACTCTAAATTAAATACAATTAACAAATTACTAAATTATTAAATAAAATTTCTACTTTTTAAGAGAAGTCTCATAAATACTTTACACTTCTCTTCTTAATAATTAAATTAATAAAAATCAATTTAAGATCACAGGATGTATAACTTATTAAAATTATTGAATTTATTGGAGTAAAAGGAAAAGTATTTAAACTTAATTGTAGTTAAGAATATTATAAGGATGTATTTTATAGTAATTCAAGATCTTAGTTTATAAAAAGAGCATTATATTATTAAATTTTAAAATAATTAATAGTTAATCTAACTGAAAAAATCAAATCATTGAAATCAATACATTTGTTTTATTAGCTAATAAAAATTAATATGATTGATACATACCAAGCAAATATCAGAATGCATATATATTCTATTTGGACCAATTCTATTCTAAATTCATTATTTTAGCTGAATATTTTATATCTTTTTTTACATATTAATAAATATATATATATATAATTAAAAAAACAAAATGGATTCATAAATACTTGTAGAGCAAAGTTGCCAAAGACAAACTAGGAAAAATCATACTTTTGGACCTTGTGCAAGCTTAGGATAATTAACAGCTAAAGAATTATATGATGAATCTAAAAAGAACTTGACTGTTTCTTTCAAATAAAAAGATGATGTTATTATTGTCGAAAATTGGAAGAAATATAACGTTGATGTTAGCAATCCTAATTTTCAAATTTAATATAATCATAAATCAAATACTGGATGTTGGAATATCTGTGTTACTTTTTGATTAAATTATATTATTTCTAAATATCTGTTTTTTATATAATATCATTTTTATAAACTGTCCAGAGTTTAAGAATTCTTAAAATTTAAGATCGATTTTAAGTAAGATTAAAAATGTATTCCAATCAAAATTTAGTTCATATTCAATATTCTTAGTGTGGATTAAATTTATTGTTATATGATTATAATCATTTAAATTATAAATTATAATGGAATTAATTTTTATTATATCAAAAACTAGTCGCCAGAATAAAGTATAAAGTTCTTTTTTATTCATTGTTATAAGAATTGTTAAATTCATTAGAAATGTATGATATATAATTTTTAATTAAAAATAAGCTAATAATATTCAATTTTAATAATTTGATTTATATCTTGATATAGTACTAGCAGTCTATTTGCATGAATTTCTAGTCATATAATCTAAAATTGCATCATTAATTGATCCTGTAACTTTTGGTGGAATGAACAATAGTGGGTCCTTCTAATTGATTGTACTATACATTTTACTATTGTTTTCTTCTATTGTTGAATATGCCATTTTCAAAGGTTAATTCTCATAACAACTATTATAATTATCTTTTAAATTAGTTGTTATTTAGATTTAAGAAAACTTTTTCTCAAATTAGCTACCTATCTATTCTAATTCTTAAATTAATTCTTCACTAATATTTGAAAACAATTTGCCTTATTATTTTGATTCATCCTTTGTTATTATTTATTATCTATTACAAATAATCACATTCTATTCACTAGCAACAAAGTATAAGAGAGCATTTTTTGAATCATTTTCAGCAGGAGTTATATAAATTGTGCAATCCTATTTAACTTTTTAACTATAACTAAAAATAGGATAATAAGTTTTTGCATAAATGGATTAAATAATCAAATTACCATATATTTCTTCTATGAAGGAAGAATTATAATATTGTAAAGCTCCTGACCAAATATCTATTTATTCTGAATCCACAGATAATGGAGAAAATGATAATTCATCTACATTACAAATCATTCCAATTGGATAATTTTTCATTTGTTAAATTATAGTTTTGCAATTTTCATAATTGATAGTAATTAATTTATTTGTTAAATTTGGAAGCTCTATTTCCCTCTATTATTGCATAGCTACTGGCTTCATGATAGTAAAGAAACCTTTTTCTGAATACGCTCCTACTATAAAATGTAACAATATTTATTTAAAATCAAAATTTTTTTCAATTATTAAATAAGTGAAAGAAAATTTTAAAATCTTTATATGTGATTTTGCTAAAGGTTTTAATGCTTTATAAACAATATCAATTGGAATTTAACAGCAAACATAGTTTAATTAAGAATTTAATAAACATACATCTTATTACATTTTTATGTTTAGACAACTAGTTTCTACAAATTTTAAATGATTTTCTCTAATTTATGATTAAAATTCATCAAAGAAATCATTATTTATTTAAGCAAAGCTAGCAGGCTTGTCTGACTTATTGAATTCATTAAATTTATGATTCTCCGGTATTTCTGAAAATTGTATTTCTTTTATTTAAAATCAGTTAAATACTTTCATCATCACATATAATAGTAGGGTAAGAGAAGATTTTGAGTATTTGCAAAAATTAATTTATTTTGAGTTTTCCCTCTAAAGTGAAATTCATTATAATTATATTATTTAAATATTCAAAACCACTTAATATAAACGCATCTCTAATATTGGGAATTATAATTATCTAAAATATACTATTCAGTAGAAGACTTTTAAAATTTATATATTTCTTAAATTGGATTGAAATATACATCAAAATGAAAAGTATTTCTGAGTTTTTAGGGATTCTTAAATGGTTCGACAGATTTAAGTTAAAATTTTGTAAGATTAGAAATAAGAAATAGAAAAATAACAAAAGAGTAATAAGTACAAATAATAAATATTAAGGATATGAGAAGGAATAATCTAAGAAGAAAGAACAAGAAGATTAAGTATAAGTTAAGAAAGCTACTTTTATAATGTTTAGATGGCAAATAAAAAAGATAGTTTATGAGAATATATTTAATAGTCACATATACTTTAAGATTATTTATATAAAAATAAATTGTAACAGAGCTTCTACTTATAAAGTAGGTTAATGTTATGAAAATTGTCTTATTTATTTTGTATATGTTTTATATTTGGAATAAATACTAATAGTATTAATAATAATATTTGATGAAACCATTTTTGATTACAGATGATCAACCTATAGCAAGATCAACTAATTTTTAGACAACTGCAAAGTTAATAAAGGTGACATTAGGATCTGGTGTATTTGCTATACCGTATGCTTATTCTCAATCTGGATTATTGTTTGGTATACTATTACAATTATTAATTTTTGCTACGTAATATAAATCATGGTGTACAATGGTTAATTGTTTAGGAGAAGATAAAAGATAAACACTTATTGAATATCTTTCGTCTGTTTATGGAAATAGGAGTTGGATATATATTTTAGCAAAAGTGATGTCTATATTATTAAATTTCGGATGTGGTTTATCTTACATCATATTATTTTAAACAACTATAGGAGAATATTTTGATGATAATTTATGGTGTAAATTAGCAATGTTCTTGTTACTATTTATCATTATTTTTGGATTCTCCTTTGGTAAAGACTTATAGATATTTACTCCTATATTAAAATATGCATTGATATTAGTCTATATATCATTTGCTTATCTTTCAACTTTGGCAGTTGTACAATATAACAAATGGGGTCTAGTTAAACCTGATACTGAAAAAATTATGATAGCATTTGGTATTATGATTTTTGCTTATGATATCAATGGAGTTTTAACAGAGATAAGAGTTGAAATGGAAAACACTATTTCATTTAAAAAATGTCTATTAATTGCTATGATATTAGAAACTATACTCTATTTATTCTTTGGTATATCAAGTTCATTATTATTTCAATAAAATACTGATTAATCAATTATTACTAATTATCAAGAAGAGTTTAAAGGAAATTATCCTATTGAAATCACTCTTTCAATCTTAATGATTTCCTATGTCTCCATTTTAATTATTAATACATTAATGGTTAATATGCCAGTCTATTAACTTGTTAATCTAAGTCCCGATAAAATTAAAAAATTCATTCTCAAAATTATTTATGTCCTTTGCTAAATGGTATTTTTTATAATGATATTTAAGCTTACTGCATTCTTGTATCCTAATTTTGCCATTGTTTTATCCATTGTTGGATGCATTTGCTGTGTTTCTTTAGGATATATCATTCCTTATGGTATGACTTTTCACTATGCTCTTAAACCAATTTATTAGATATTAAATACTATTGTTGTATTATTTGGTATTGCAGGTGGTATATTTGGAATAATCACTTGTTTCTATTGAAGAAGCTTTTTTTGTTTTAAATTTAAATTGTTAATCAAATTATTTTATACTATTTAAATCGTGATTTTTACACCTATAACTTATTTTATACTATCTTTCTATTCATTCTAATAACAAATAAAACAATTTGATTTATTAGTTCAATATTTAGGTTAACAATTTCTGTAATTTTAATTCAACATATTCACAATCATTTTTATGTACTCCATAGATTATCTATATTATATTTATGTAAATTATAAAATAGATAAACATGTTTAAAAATATTATTTTTTTTATAAAATCTAAAAATATTTCTATTTCGTATTCTAAATTTATTATTATCTCAAACCCTATTTTCAAGTAAAATTCATTAATTAATAGTTATATTAAAATTAAGGATAATAGATTAATAATAATGAAATTTTAATTATTTATCATCATTAAATATGTAAAATTCATTTCATTCAATACGTTAAGATTATCTTATTAAATTCCAAATCTGAAATGTAGAAAATCATTATAATAACTTTATCAATAATCTTTAAGAAATTCCCTAAATTTTCTTGTAGAGAGATATAGATAAATTGGATAAATTAATTTTAAATATATGAAAATTTAATGATTTATTCATAATAGAGAACTTTTTAATTTTTATGAATTGATAAGAAGAGATAAGTAAAATTTTATGAGTTAAATTAAATGGATTTTCAAATCATATTTAACAGTCCTTAATAACTACTTAAGAAGTTCTGGGTTAATTTGTTAATTAACCAGATTCTTAAGTAGTTACTTAGAAATCTTTGAGTATTCAAATTAGATATTATAACAGTAACATATATGTATGTATTATTAATTTAAGCATAAATATTATTAAATAATATAATTTCTAATAAGCATTTTTATTTTTTAAATAAGAAACTTAAGTATATTGTTATAGTTAAAAGAAATTATTAAAAAAAAATAACAATTAATGATAAAGAGTTATTTGATAATTGATTGAAATAATAAATTTATATATGGTATTAATACTCAAAAAACTTTATCTTTTTTTTAATTGTTGATATAAGATAATTCTTAAACTTTTGGATTAACGCTAAACCAAAAATGATGAATATTTTTCTTTTTTCTTTCTTGAAACTAGAAATATTATCTAGTAAGAATCTTTTTCATTCTAAAAATAATATAAATATTTGGATGTACTCAAAAATAAAGTATAGTGATTATAAGAATAATCCTGTTGCTGTAATTTTGACTAATAAAGGAACATCTCTTTATGGCCATGTATTCCATACCATATAAGGGACTAATGAACCTCTGAATATTATATATAAAGCTAAAAATAGAAAAAGCGTAATACCAAAGTATGTCCATTCACATGCTTCATAAAGTTTAGTATGACGTAATCCAACTTATCTAAAGATGACTCTCATATGCATAGGGAAATTGGATACTTCTGCTGACATTAATCCCCCTTGTTATTATTAAATAAGAATTTACAAATAGAAGATGGAGCACCAAATTTAGAAATAGTAGCTACAGCATATCCACAGATGGCTAAAGAATGATGAGATACTAAAGACATATCAGCAAGGTCATAATATAGACAGGCAAGGAAATCATAAATAAAGTATGACGTACTAATTATCATAGTAAATTGCATCATCTAAGAATTAGGTGCACCAAAACTTGGTTATTCAACTCTAAATGCTAATCTCATTTACCCAATATAATATATGCAGCAGCCCAAAATGTTAAACATCCATGAATGATTGACACTATTCTATTTTTGACATCATCTTAAACTTTCTTTGGATGATTCTTTAAATGGACTTTCTAATTTACTATTGCAAATATTGATGTCCAAATAAAGAACGAATAACACAATACTTTTATTTAATCTGAAGTGCTATTCACTAAATCTATATTTTCAAGATTTAACATATTTTTATTTATTTATTTATGGATTTTAGAAATATTAATCATTTTTATAATAATACTAATTAATTCAAATTCTCATTTATATATTATACATCCAAAAGCGTTGATTTTTTATTTATTCTTTCTTTATTTAAATCGACATAATATTTATTAAATACTATATATCCATCGTTTAGTAATTAAATCACCTTCCTATATGACTAATAATTTAACTGAAATAAAAATTAAAATCTGAAAAAAATTAGTATCATTAACTTGGTAAAAATTGTTAAATGATTTAATCAATAAAATAAATATACTCTATTAAAAATAGAATAAGTTATTCTGCATTAAATGAAGAATGTTTAGAAAAATAATTATATCAATATGTTGAATTTATTAGAAATAAAATATAATAATTAATAATATTAATTATGAAAATAAGGATGTACTCAAGAGATCTATAATTAAGAATCTAAGGTTTATATATAGTTTTTAATATCTTAAATGATATTTAGAATAAATTTATGAAGTTTAAAATAATTTTTAGGAGATAGATATCAAATTAGATGATAAATTTTATCTATATATATTAAATATTTAAAATCTATTATATTATGATTAATTGTCAATTCTGTAGGAAAAAGATTGATGAAGAAAAATTGATGTTACATGAAATGTATTGCGAAAGAAATTGTATCAAATGTGATAGATGTGGTTATATGTATGATTAAAACGATCCAGAATCACATGAAGAGGAATTTCATTAATTATAATAATGTCCTCATTGTAAAGAATAATTTTAAGGTTTTATATATTGTTATATAACTTTTAGATCTAAAAAAACATAATTGTTAAGAATTACCTATTTTATGTTAATATTGTAAATTAGAAATTCCAATCAAATCATTTTCATTACATGAAATTTAATGTGGAAGTAGAACTGAAGTTTGTGATTCATGCAAACAATATATTAAAATGAGTGAATATCTAATCCATTAATCAATTTGTCAATAAAAAAAATTTGATAAATTAGGAAGAGGAGAGAAACTTGATGATTTCCCATCAATATAAGAAGTATAGAAACCTTCTAAACCATAAACTTATGATGAGGTTATTAAAAATAAATAAGAATAATAGAAATAAGCCAATAATAAAATTTAAACATCATAACCTGCTGAATTTAAGCCTGGATATGGAAAAATTGAAAATCCTTATGACTTTTAACCTAAATTGTAAGATAACAATTTTGATTAGAAGTAAGAATTCTAAACTGGTTTACATAAAGCAAATAAGAATTATGTCAATAATTAAATGTAAAAATACACTTCAGAATCAATAAATAGTAAAGATTAAGAAAAATAATTTGAAGATCCGAAATATAGTCAACAACCTAAATTAAATTAAGGATTAAGATCCACTTAAGATGTTTATGATTATAAATAGAGATAAATTCAATAATAATTAAATCAAGATGAAAAATAATATTAATAAAATAATAACATTATCAATCAAGATAATAAATTAACATAGTCAAATAATTAAAAATAATATTCAAGATTTACTATTCCTTAAACTTAAAACCCATTTGATCCAAGAGTTAAACCAATTCCCAATTAAAATAACGACATCAAACCATTACCTTATCCTACTCGAGATTAATAAATATCACAAAAAAATTAATACAATTAATACTATAATAATGAAATTAAAAATCCTCCTAAATATTAAACATAAGAAAGAATTAGTTAAGACAAATATGAAAGACCTTTAAACAATCAAGAAAAATATTACAATGAAAAAAGAATTTATGAATAAACAACTAATAATTATTTTTAAAATTAAGATGATAGATTAAAAAAATATCCTGATGAATAAGAAGTAAATCAACAGCAAAGAACTTAAATAAGTTAAAGAAATTATAAATCAACATACACTACTTAAGAATCTCAAAAATAACCTTATGTTTCCAATCTATCAAATAATTAGAGTATATAATAAGACAATAGAAAGTTGTCTTCTTAAAAAAGTGGAGAAAATACTCAATTCTAATATGTTAGAAATCCAAAAGCACATTAGTAACCAACTTATTCACAATAATAACCATCACAAAAATTATCAGAATAACAATAAAAATTTTAGGAAAATTAAAACAATTCTTATTTAGATAAGTAAACTAAATCTTATGATTAACATATAAAAAAATAAGATGATTATTAATAAGTATAAAGATAGTAAAATAATGACTAAATTAAACAAAATTCCTATTAATAAAGATAATATGATTATCAAAATTATTAATAAAGTAAATTAAATAATAATAGAGATAATCAAACTAATAATCATAAGCCAGAGAATAATCCTAATTTTAACGATAGTGTAATTGCCAAAAACTTATCTGAATAATTTTTAGCTGAAGATTTGCAAATGACTTAAGAATAAATGTAAGAATAAAAAGAACTTTATAAAATGATGGAGGAAAAAGCAAAATAACAAAAAGAAATGATAAATTCTTAAAAATAGAATTAATAATAAGCAACTCGATTGCCAAATGTAGAATTACCTAATGAATTTGATTTTATGACAGAAGAGGAGATGTTAATATAGTAATAGTTATTAGAAAAATTTGAGTAATAAAAAAAAAGAAAATGATGAATTTTAATATTAACAATAATAAATTTAAATTTGTAAACATGTACCTTGAATTTGATGAAGACTTTTATTAAATTTAGAATTACGTCAAATAAGTAAATTCAAATCTTGTAGTACTTCCTTAAGACAATGTTGAATCTGAAATAGAACTTTTCGAAAAGATGATTCTACAAATTAAAATATATGGTTCAAAAATAATTGAATTATATCAATCACTAGATGAAATATGTCCAACAGATAGATAAATTGAAGCCTTTATTCCATAGGCAAAGATAGAATAAATTGATTACGATTAAGTATGGTTGGCCCTGAATAAGGGATTTGTGAATGATACTTATAAAGCAATGGATTTAATGTAGTAATTAGATTACACAATTAAATTGAATTAGAGTTAATAGGGAAAATTTATAGAATTCTTATAAATTACATGTAGAGCTAAGGATAGGGAATTAGAGAAATTAAGTCAATTATTTCCAAATCAATATCCATAATCTTATTTCAAATAGATTGAACATTTAACTGAAATGCTTCATTAATACAGTTAAATGGTACCATTATTAGTATAGGAAAATGAGAATTTAAGATAAGAGATTGAAAATTCAAAGAATTATGATAGTGAGGGAAAAAACAATGAAATTAGTTAATTACGTTTACATCTCTAAAATATAGAAAAACAATTGATTGAGACTTAATCATAAAATGAATATTATTAATAAATGATTAAGGCTGAAGAATAAGTGAGATAAAATAAAACTTAATTATAAATGTTATAAATTGATAATTAAGATTTACTATTTAAGAATAATACATTTTAAGAGGAGATTAAAAATTATTAGGATCAAATTAAGACATAAAATGAAAGTTTTGATAGAATGTAGTTGGAATATAAAAAGATAATTTAAAAGAAAAATTAATAGATACAAGAAATGGAAGAGAAAAAAAATAATTTAGATTTAACAATAAAAAATAATAATTAAGTAGACATAGATCTAATTTAATCAAAAATTTAATAATTTAAATCATTATATGAATAAAAAATTAAACATTTAACAGGGACTATAACTTATTTAGAGTCTGAGAATTTTAAGTTAAAAGATTTAGTTAGATCATCTGCTTAAGAAGTTGATAGTTTAAGATTGTAAATAGAGAAGATTATATCAAGTAATAATAAAAAGACTTTGAAATTACCAAAGAAAAGTCAATAAGAATATGTATAAGTAAGATATTGATAATAACATTAAGTTATACCAAAAGTATTAAGAGGTAGTTGAAAAGAATGAATAATTGAGTTAACAATTATATAGTTAGATATTAGATGGTAGCGTATTATCCCATATTTGATTTTTGTGTTTTTTACTTAATTAAAATAAATAATTGTAAATCTTAATTTTTGATATGTTGAAGTGCAAAAGACATTTTATAAATATTGAGACAATTTAAATGTTAAGTTATAATATATAAATTTATGTTTACTTTTATCTAAATTCTATAATAATAATGTAGCAATAATTTATAAATAATGATTAATTATCTTCAATATCATTTTATAGAGAAGATCAATTTACTATTTAATACAGTATTAATTAAAATAAAATTAATGGGAAGTGGGTAGTGTTGTTAGAAAATAGAAAGAGTTGAAACATTTTAATATGATGATGAAACCTCACATCATGAGACATCAAAAAGAGGATCTTTGAAATAAGGAGAATAATTACCATAAATGTTAAGTTAATCAGATTCAGATGAAGAATATCCAAAGCGAAAATAACATTAATTTGGGGTTATGAAGGAACCACAAAAAACATCATAACTTTCTACAATATAATAATATTCATTTCAAAGTTTTTCATCAGAACAATAATTTCAAAATTTTGTTACATTTTAAGCATTACCATCTTAACATGGAATATAGGGAAATCTATTTTAAAAGTTTTCAGCAGAAATGAATTAAATTGTCTAAACATAATAAACATAGGCACCAAAAAACTCAAAAAAAGTTTAATTTGCAATTTGATTAAGATTCTTAGAATACTCATATTAATTTAATATAAATCAAAAATCTTTTTCATAGTTAAATGTTTTCCAAGATTGTTTTTCTTATTTTAGCAATTCATGTTATTTAATAAAGCTCATAAATGATTAAACTTAATTAATTTAGATTTCTTATGGTGATGATGAATCATCGATTTCTATTTATTCATCTTTTTCTTATATATCTTTTCTCTAACATTTTTTATAATCAACACAATCATCATCACTTTCATTTTCATCATAATCTTCAACTTCTTCTTCAACTGCTACATTATCATTACTACAACTTTCATTTTCTGGATATTCATAAGCATCTTAATCAGTACGTTATGAGTCTTCACTATCAATACTTTAATTGTGATCACTATCAATATAATAATTATCAAAATATTTTTCTATTTGTTTAGCATCTATATTCATTACTGTACTCTTTTTTTCTTAATTCATTTGACTCTTGTTCACTTATTTTATTACATAATAATCTTATTCTAATTCTTCATCTTTTTTATCATCATAACATTTTAATTTATTTTTATCTTATTCTAATTGAATAATCAACTAGATTTAATCAGATAATAATCACTTTATTTCTATTTTCTTATAATATTTTCTCTCTTATATCTTTTCTATATTTATCTACAAATTATTCTCTTCTAATCTTCAAAATACTATTTTATTATGTATTCTCACTATATTAAGTAACAGAATCAAATTTTAGTTTCTCTAAAACTAAACTTTTATAATTGAAATTAAAATTTACATCTTTTGTGTTTCATCATTAATTGATAACTTTTCTGTTTAATTAATCACATCATCAATATTTAATTTTTGTTTTTTCCTAGAATTAATAAATTAAATGATTTCTTCATCGTTTGATAAATCTTTAATTTTACTTTTAAATTATACAAATGTTGTCAAATGATTAATCTCCTAATTTTCTTTTTATACTAAATATCAATTCTTAATCTTTTTGATTTTGTTAAACATTTTTTTTGACAAATGCCTTTAATTCTTTTCTTTCAAACATTTACCAAAAAATGACTTTATTTAATATTAATTAAAAAACTTAAATGAATAATTAATTCATATATCATCTATTCCAAAAATTAAAGAAATGGTTAATTTTAAACCATTTATATTCTTTAAATAAAATTTAACACAACATTCAAGTTCATCTATAAGTTAATCATCTTTTATATCAAATATATGTCTAATTAATTCTATTTAATACATATAAAAATACTAAACTTAAATTTAAAGTACTATAAAAAATACTTTAAGTATGTTCCAATTCAATTTAATCAATATCAATATCAACAATCCTATTATAAAATATCCAAATAAATTAATCAAAATAATTATTATTTCTAATTCTGCTAAAGATAATATTGTCTGCCAAACCTAAATCATCTAGATTCATAATCTAAAATATTATTGAATACAAATCTTCAGATTCAACTCCAAAAATATACTATATATCAAATTATATTCAATAAAATTAAAATTTGATTATCCTAAAATCATTTTTATTGACAAGGAATATTAAGTAATTATGATTTATCATAAAGAATTATTCATAAATGAGCGCTCAAAATTTTCCCAAACATCAGAATTATAATTCAAATATAAAATTCAATATTTTCAAATTCATTAATTAAATTTTAGATTTCAGGCATCAAGACTATGTAGATGATTAAATGCTTTCAGACATTACATATGCCTTAAATTTAACTATTTAGAGTGTGATTTACTAACTACTCACTTTCTTGAGTATTTTAAATACAACTCTAACCATACACTTTCACATATACCGATTGCTTTTGTGAAATTTATTCATTGTTATATCAATCATAAGTTCAATTATAAAAGCCATCTTAATATATATGTTGATACATTAATTTATCAACATAATGTAGATGGCTAAATAAAATCGGGGTTTATTAGCAGATATAAATTAAATATTTATTTCTGTCAGTCACTCTTGGATATTCAATTTAAAATTCATAAATTTGATACTTTTCAAAGATTTTAACATCTTTATAAATAATTTTTTAAACATATATATTTTTTATCAAATAGTTTTTTTTAAAAGAATGAAAGGTACGCATCATTTTTCTAATTACTATTATAATGATGATTTTATATCTTTTATAAAGTTAAGATTATAGGAATTAATAATAAATATTACAAAATGTCATGCGTATTAGAGGATTTAGGGAGAGTATTCCCAAAGAAATCAGTTTTACTAAAAACTTATATGTTGGGATGTTTTTACTTGTTTTATTAAACAATCAAGCCTGAAGAAAAAAAGAAAGATAAATAAAAAATAACAGATTTAAGACCAAATGTTATAAGAAATCAATCTCAACGAAATTTATATTAAATGAAAACAATGCATGATCAATAGAAATAAATAAAGAAATAGTAAAATACTTGTTATGGTTTAATGGAATTGAGTAAATAATTAAATTAAATTAGGAACGTCCATATTCTGTCCTCAAGAATAAAAATTAAGCAATTCAACTTTTTAAGTGGTATGAAAGTTACATATATGTAGCATATACTTGAAATACATTCTAAAAAATTCTAAAACTTTTGTTTGGATGACTTATCAACAATTGAAAGTGAATTTATCCCTGATCTTAAATTTGATCTTTAAAATCATTCACCAGTTGATATGACTCAAAGCTGCATGTTTTGAATGACTATTTTCATACTTCTTGCTTATTATACATACAAGAATATAAATATATATAAAACTAAAATTTATTTTAAAACCCTTTTTTTAATCAGTTATTTATTTAAAATAATGTCACAAAAATCAAATCCTTTGTTAAACAAATTACAATATCAATAACATTATCAAGATCATATCAATACATCTTTAGAATCCAATTATAGACATAGTTCATAACATAAAGAAAAGAAATTTGATCTAAAACTTTAAAAATCTGTTGTTGAACTTTATGAATAAATAAAAAGCACTTTACTAAAAAAAGAAGATCAAGTTTAAATAATTAATAATTCATAGTTACTATTATGTTAAATAAGAAAACTAGTTCCTCTTGATAAATAATAAGATCTATATACAGATCCTAGTAGTTTAATTCGTTATATTGGATGTATATTTACAATTGTTTTACAAAATAAAGTATTCTTAGAATGAGATTAGTTTAATTTAGAATAGTAGATAGAAGATTAAAACTCGAAAACTTAAAATGACTATGAAGTATAATTAATTAAATTGGAAGCAGAGATTCGTTAACATATAAGAGTAAAAAATACATTAACTAAAAAGATTGAATAACAAATAAAGTTATTTGCTGAGAATACTTAATCTAAATTGGAAGATGCAAACAAAATAAAAAAAGATTTACAGGAATAGTTATAAACAATTAAAAATGAATTTTAAGTATTAAATATGATATTAAGATTCTAAATGAAAAAAATAACATATTAAATGAAAAGTTAAAAACATAAGGAAAAACTACATAAAATATATAACTTAATTCAATAGTAGATTTAAATTCTTAAATTAACTAATAAGGTTTTTAATGTAATAAATCCGCTTAAAGAAAAGACAATATTGAAAATGAGTTTCCTAAACAATAGTCTATTTAATTAAATTTCTAAAAAGATAGATCAAGATATACAGATTAAGAATATGTAGATTATATAATAATTTTTAGGGAAATCGATTGCTTACAGAATCAGAGGATGAGTAAATTCGAAATGATTCTAAAAAAAGGTTATTTTCTATAAACATTTATAATAATAATTCTATTAAAACAAGCAATTTAGCTTGCAGAGTACAAACTGAAACAAATGAATATTTGGATAAAAAAAGAAAAAATAATTCATCCCAATATGAAACTTCATAAATTCCCATCAAAAATTATTTAAATTAGACATCATAAAATGGTTTAAATTTGATAAGTATAATATTTCATAATAATTAAGAAGATCAAGAATTCAAAAGATAATAATAAATAAAGGGCTAATCTGAAAATTCTATTATAAATTCAAATAAACCATATAAGCTAACTTCTTTATCTTAACATACTGATGTTAATAGATCTAATAATTTTGTTCATAGTTACCGTAAATAACATCCAGGTTTTATTCAAATTCCAAGACCTTTTTCATGTGCAGAATAGTTTGAAATAGATTAATATTCAGTAAATTTTTATCATAAATAAACAGTTAAGTAAAGATTTCAGTGTTGATTTAAATGGGTAGTCTAAATAAAATACTGAGTATTTGTAAAATCAAATACAAATAAGGAAACTTCTACAATAATATCAATTAAAACATTCTTAAAATGATAGTTTAAATAAAAAATTACATTAAGAATACAAAAGATAATTAGGAATGAATTGTAAGACAATAAATTGATTATTAATTAATATAATTTATGTATTATATGTGGATGAATATAAAGATGTGTAAAATGATTTGAATTGGTTGTGAATTTGGAATCAAATTAATTGATAAATAATCCTAATCTAATATAAATATAAATAATTTAAAATATCAAAAGATGGCTGATCAAAATTAACGTAGTGCATTAGAAGCGAAATACATAAAATTATTAAAGGAAGCTGAAGAGAAAGAAGATCATTTGAAAGACTGTAAATAAAGATATTAATGATTAGTGAGAGTATAAACTTAATAAAAAAAGGGTGATTTAGTAAAGTTTGAAGAAAATATAAAGAGTTTGAATATAAGAGGATAGGCAGTAGGAGAGATACTAATGAAAATAAATGATGAGAAATGTAATAAGATTAAATTAATGAAGATATTTCAAAATTAAATAGTGGTCCTAGATATGTAGTAGGTGCTAAACCAAAGCTTGATAGAGAGAAATTAGTAGTAGGAACAAGAATAGCACTTGATTAAGAAACATATACAATAGTTAGAATATTACCAAGAGAGGTAGATCCTTAAGTGTTCCATATGGCTCATGAAGATCCAGGAAAAGTTTTATTTGATGAGATAGGAGGTTTAAATGATCAACTTCGTGTATTAAGAGAAGTATGAATAAATATAATATAAAGACAATTGAATTACCAATAACAAATCCTGAGTTATTTAAGAGAGTAGGTGTTAAACCTCCAAAAGGATGTTTAATGTATGGTCCTCCAGGAACAGGAAAGACTTTAATTGCAAGGTAATATATGATAATAAATAAAGAGCTTTAGCTTGTAATGTTTAAGCTAAGTTTTTGAAAATAGTAGCTTCAAGTATTGTAGATAAATACATTGGAGAAAGTGCAAGAGTTATAAGAGAAATGTTTACATATGCTAAAGAGAATTAACCTTGTATTATTTTTATGGATGAAATTGATGCAATTGGAGGAAGAAGATTTAGTGATGGAACATCTGCAGATAGAGAAATATAAAGAACACTTATGGAATTATTAAATTAATTAGATGGTTTTGATGATTTAGGAAAAGTTAAAGTAGTTATGGCAACTAATAGACCTGATATTTTAGATCCAGCACTATTAAGACCTGGAAGATTAGATAGAAGTATTCATTCTATTATTATTATTATTATAGAGGTTGAAATACCATTACCTAATGAATAAGCTAGATATGATATCTTGAAAATTCATTCCAGAAATATTACAACTAAAGGAGAAGTAGATTTTGAATAACTGGCTAAATTATGTGAAGAATTTAATGGAGCTGATCTAAGAAATGTTTGTACTGAAGCAGGTATATTTTTATTCTAATTTTAAGGTATGTTTGCTATTAGAGCTGATAGAGATTATGTTATTGAAGAAGATTATTTCAAAGCAGGAAGAAAAATTAAAGAAGCAAAAAAATTAGAATCTAAACTAGAATATTAAAAGGTTTGATTAATAATAAATTTATATATATATTAAAATTTAAAGATGTAAACCTCCCTATTTTTAGAAATCGAAAAGTTCACTAAATGTTAGAATTGGATTGAAACTTAAGACTCTACTGCTTCATCTAATAATGATCTTTTCCTTTTTGGTTATAGTACTTTATTTTGTAAATTCTATTTCTACAGAATCTAAACTACTCTTTTCTACAGAAACAGATTCTTCCTCCATTGAGTAATTCGAAGCCGTTTCTACCATTTTTAATCAATTCCCTGATAAATAAACCAAAGAGAACGATAACACTCAAAATTAGTTCAATATTTCATTACAAACTGTAATATCAAATTAACAATTAGATTGCTTAAGATAAAAGAACCACTATAATGATTAAAAACATTCCTAATAATTATTCTGTTCAAAGACTATAAAATGAGCTAAATTTTAAATTTTATTCAAAATACGATTATCTTAATATACCTTGTGATTTAGAAGGAGGTTTTGCCTTTATCAATCTTAAAAATAAAAAATACCTTCATGAATTCTTTTTGACATTCAACAATCGACCTTGGAATTTCAATAAAAAATAAGTTTATCATTTTTATTATTTTAGAAATGTGTATTAAAATATGCAAAAGTATAATATAATGAAACTTTGATGAAATATCCAAAAAAGATATGTCCAGATATATATTCTAATTCACAATAAGTTTTTGATTTGATAAAAAATCAAAAAAAAGAATTAAAATTATGAATTTCTTTTTTTTAATTAAAATATGATGTTAAATATTTTTAATTATGTTTTTTTCAGAAATATAATCATCAGGATATATGCATTTAGGCTATTATCTCTGTGCATTTCGTAATTGAGTTTAATTTTTATAGCCAAAGAATCAAAATATATATTGCATTGTAAATCCATATAAATTAAATGATAAATTAACAATAGATCATGTAATCAAATTTTATTAAAATACAAAATTAGGCCTTCTATATTTAGTTACAACCTTAATAATCAATAGATTCGATGAAGTATTGCACCTCAAAATTGACTTAATAAAATGATTTAATATTAGTATAAAAGAAGGATTACTATTAATAGCAGTAGATATTATACTTTATCTATATAAAATAAAATATTATATAGGGCTTAATATGAAACTGTTGGTTTAGATTAGAAAATAACATATTGATTTAACAAGAGATTATGTTTAAAAATTAAATTTATCTTTTTATGTTGAATATTATTGAACCATAATATTTGGAATTTAATTAACAGATGTTATCATAGCTACATGTTCAAAAATTATGAGTCTTAAAGATGCTAATAAAATAATATCTAAATTGACACTAATGATGGAAATAGAATTAAAGTAGAAGAAATCTAAAAATAAATTTTAATCAAAGATTGATTCAATTCCATAAATTTATTTTGAGGAAGAATAAAGACTTAAAATATTAATATCTTGAGAGAACATAGAATTATAAGTATGGAAATAATTATAAATAGGTATTTTACTAAAACTACAGTCGATTTAAACAAGATTTATCTGAGTTGATTGCTAATAATCTTATTAAAATTGCTGAAAAAAAAACCAAATCTTGATAATCAAATGAATTAAAATAAAACTTGATATAAGGAAATTTTAAAACTAAAAAAATAGCAAACAAAAATTTTAAATTGATATAAGCAAATGTAGAATTATGAGTTTGAGTTTTTATATATTAATTACACAAATCATTCACCTTCAAAATCGATAAGATATTCTTCGCTTAAGCTACCATATTGAAGAGCCAATTTTTGATTTTCTGATGAAAATGAACCTGGCCAATACTATGTAGAGGAAATTTCTTTTGATATAAGGTTTAAATATTTATAACAAGCGGCTACTAGTTCAGAAGAAAAAAAAGTTCTTGTTTATTATTATTAAGGATCTTGGAGCATTGTAGATCTAAATTTGAATAATTTAGAGGGATTAAAGGAATATTATTTACCAATATTATCAGTAACGAATTCATGCATTCTTGATTTAAAGTTATCATCTCGAATGACTTGTAATTTTCTATATATAATTCTATTTAATAATAAAGTTTATTATTACTTATGATAAAGATAATTCCATTTACATATAATAAACTTACTCCAACGACATAATCCAACTCCATGTAAAGGTAAAGCTTCAAATAAATATAGTTAATTTTCATCTAAACGTATCAAAATTCCAATATGATCAAAATTAGACTGTGTTAAAGTTCTTTAGATATGACAATTTATATCTTTCCCTTAAAATAATAAAATGTCTCCATCTTCAGCGTCTTCCATAATCTATAATGTGGAAATGCGTTCAAACTAAAATAAACATAAATAAAAATTTAAATACTCTCCAAAAACGTTCATATTAACTTAATGATTTCAAAACCTTCAATGCTCCTATAGAATCTTATAAATGTTATTTTATCAATTAAACCCATGTTTTCGTCTGATCAACAGTTCCTCCTTTAAACTGAAAAACCTTTTAAGTTTATCCTAATGGTTTTAAACTAGAAGAATAGAAAAATTATTACATAAATTCAATTGTATTTCCATTTTTATCCTATAACTCTTATAATTGAAATGACTAAACATCAAAATTTAAAACTCCTTACAGTTTCTTATTTTCCACATTATAATATCTAAAAACTCTATTTCTTAATATACAGTTTCTCTGTGAATAGCCTTAAAACCAATGAGGACTTTTTTTCATTAAACTACCTTCAATCATTCCTAATTTAGGTCTATTCTGAACAATATTGATAATTTCATTTTCATTCTGCTATATTACTTCATCCATTTTCAAAGCCTTATAATAATAAATTAGAGAAATTTATTCTCCGTTTTAAACCTCTATAGCTTCAAATTCCTCTTAATCATTCATCTAATTTTGCTTTCTAAATAATTTGTCCTCTTCACTCCTTTTTGCTGCATTCTTTAGATTGTTTTCATAATCAGGACTTAATATTTTGCCTGTACTAGTTATAGAAGAAGTTTGAACAATCCCTAATGGAGAAGGTAGATCAATTGAAGTTTACATTAAATAATTAATGAATTATAAATCATTCTTCAAAAACAACCAGATATTCTGGACTCAACGTTGCTCCTTATAATAATTCTAACTCTTTTTCTTAAGAGAAATCTTTTGGATAATATTGTGTACAAGATTTTCCTTAATCAAGTAGACCAATTACTTTATATGCTTTAGCGACTAATTCAGAACAAAAGAAAGATCTTTTTTATTCTACTTTTTCTCCATTATTTGGTTTTTTTATCTTAGATGTAAATGTAAAAATTTTCCCAACACTCAAGTTATATTCATTGCCCAAGTTTTCCTCTAAAAAATTCGAAAAGCGCACTCTATAATCATTTTTTTTATTATAGTTTAGTTTTCTTATACAAATTTTCTCAAAATGTTTATACCATTCTTATAGCTTTAATTAATCTATTTCATAAATTACCAATTTTTCTTACCCCATTAAAACATTTAAACTCCTTTTTAAACTACTTCATAAACTTAAAGTTCTTCATTCTATTTATAACAAATTGCAACATGATCAAATTCAGAACACACAAGTTTTCTATAAGCGACAGCTAATTTATGTTTTGATTTAAATAAGACTATATCTCCACTATCAAATTACTCTTAAACCTTAAGATGAGAAATTTGATAGTTCTTCCAAAAATTTGGTATTTTACTCAAATATGTTAGTTTTTGTTTTTTCCCATTTGATTACTCTAAATGATTTTAAATTACTTATGCCCATTCTTATGTTTAAATTACTTTCTCGCTTCAAAATATAAATTATTTATCGCATCCATTTGGAATTAATCTAAAAAAAAAACAATGCATTTACTTAAATTCTATTACTTAATTATATGCATTTTTTATGTCAAAATATTGATAGTCTTATAAATCAAAATTTAATTAGCCTTCTAAACGATCCTTTTCCTCAAAATTGTAATAAGAAAGTATCCGACTTTCTATAATACAATATTTTTTTTAAAATCCTATCAAACTATAAGGGCTTTTCTTCAACATCATCCCTTATAATTACTTTAGCTGCTAACTATTTTCATTAAAATTTTTTGGTATTCTAGATATTTATATATTTTGATTAAGATCTATATAATAAGTTTCAAAAAGCATATCATCTTATTTGGGAACATCAACTTTTTGTGATTTGATGTTTTCATTTACAATAAGATGATTATTCATAATATTTTGATTTATTTACCAATCCATCATAGGCATTTAAAAATTTGAATTGTCTTAGAAAAGTTCTCTA
>CAJJDN010000071.1:356743-482058 GCA_905182985.1 Paramecium sonneborni
TATTCATTTTTATTCTAATAAATAATTTCTATATTATATAAATATTTATTAATTTTCTAAATATGTTTAATAAGGCTGAAAATATCATAAAAAGAGAATTCAATGTTTTATTTTTAAATTTTACAGACAGAATAACTAGGATGATTTCTGTTATCCTTTTTCAAATTTTTAGTAGAACGATAAATATATAAATAGGAAAATATTAGTTAGATTATGAATAAAGAATCGTTAAATTAAAATAATAATAAATTTCGTTTGTTTAATTTTAAAAGTAGCGGGTTAGCCGTTCCCCGAGGTCGTGTAAGTCAGGGTCGACTATGCTGGGACCGGGGCAAGCCCCAAGTAAACCCAGCCCCATTTAAAAATTGCAGTGATATCATTCTCCTCGTAGGAGATATCAGATATCACTCTGATAAGAACAGATACTACACTTGATCTTAGCCAAAAGGCCGAGAAGGTATGAAATTTAATTGTAATTTTTATTCCTTTATATATTATTATTAATTTTCTAATTTTATGGGTTTAAAAACTTTTTAATATTTTTCAAATTTAATACAAACCTAATACCTATACTAATTTGTCTAAATATTTATTTATAAAAAAAATACTTATTTTATTGTTTATCTTCATCTCTAATAAATAATTCTTGATCAAAATAAAATTTGTTAATTAGATCTTAAATTTTTCTTAACTGAAAAACTATGTCATATTATTCAATCAATAATTATATTTTATATTAAATATGTTCATAATACATGAATAATAGGGAATATTAATAAAATAGATAGATGTTAAATTTTATTTTTTATTTTATGCAAATTTTCTTCCAACAAAACTTTATTAAATAGTTAGCTATTTGATACAATATTTATAAATTTAGTTTGTGAACATAGTAATGGCTTACTGCTATAATCTTATCTATTTTATACAATAAAAAAGTGACTATTTTTTTATAAATTTAATTTTAATAATATGAAATGAAAATCAATACAAATAATAAGTTGTCAAATCAATCAAAGCAATTTAATACTTGATAATGATAGTTAATATTTTCTAATTTTTGAATTTCTGTTGAACTTTTATTCCAAATATTTTAGATTATATTTGATTTTTCATACTTATTTATTCAGTTCTATTAGATATAGTATTTATATATTAATTGTATTATTGATCTTGATTTACATAAATAGAAATCAAAAGTTTATAGGAACCTATTAATTAGGTATAAGTAGAGTAGATAATTTAGAAACAAAAATAAATTGGCATTTGAATAGATAGAGTTTAAAATATTTGGTTTATGATAAGTTCTTAAAAATAGAGATATAAAATATATTCAATATATTCAATATGTAATAATTTGAATGCAAGAATAATAATAATAATATAATCCGTTTTGATGAAACAAGCATTATTGGTATTAGCAATCATTTGCTTAGGTTTTGCTGGTCATAATATTCGTCATCATAAATAGAATACAGCAAACTCATAAAAATCATTGGTTTAGACTTAAGAAATTGAATATATTGATGATGATAAAAGTTATTAAGAACATGCTGAAACTGTTACGAATGAAGCAGAATTAGTATAAGAAACACAAATTTAATCTGAATAGAAAGAATAATAAGAAATATAAGAGCAAACTGAGTCTGAAATAAATTTAACAACCTAAGAGCAAGATTAATTAGATTTAGAAGAATAAAGAAGATATGAAGAAGAAAAACAAAAGTAATTAACATCAACAAAGGGTTCTGATGATGACTAATATTTGAATGCTTTAAACGTTGAAGTATAAACTTAAGACCCATCTGATCAAATGCCTGTTGATGTTGTAGAAAATCAACTTAATCCAGTATTTGAAAAGGATACAATTCCAGATTAAAAAGGAGTTGATTCACCATTTTAGCCTGCAGATGGTTCATTGATGATGAATCCAGAAGAATCTGAATATGAAATTAAATAAACTCAATTAATGCCTGATGAAATACCTGCTGAATAACTTTAAGAATATATGGAAAAAATAGAAGCTTAAGAAGCATAAGAGATGGCTATTCTTGCAGCATAAGGACCAAAATGATTAATATTATAATATAAATAAAATATATATACCCAAAATTGAATATAATCTAATTTATTTAAAGTTTATATCATTCTCAATTTTACATTATTGATCAATCTAATTATATTAATGTAGAATTGTCTCTAAATTGATACTAAATTATTTTCATTCAGTCAATTTGTTTTTGAAAAGATTAAAACAGTAGAATAATTATATTAAAAATTATAAGAAAAGGTGCTAAATTATATTTAAATATATGATTTTATAATAGAGTAACTTATTGCTCATAGATTATTAAATAAGCTTAATAAAATTTAATTTTAAAATCCAGAAAAATCAGATTTTTAATTTATTTTAATAAATCTAAAGCTATCAAAAAAACTTTTTAAATCTTAATAGTAATTTTTTAAGAAAGGAACTTTAAAATTAAATTAATTTTTTGTAGATGTTTAAATATATTGAATGTGCATTTCAGATATTTTATTAAAATCAGTTTTTAGATATATATTTATTAATAATGTCTTAAAGTGCCTAATTTTTAATGATATTACTTTGATTAGTAACTTTTCAGAATGAAAGGGCATACATTATTTATATTTAACCGTTTTAGTAAAGCATACCTTTCGAATGTATGTCCACAAGAAATAAGTTATGCTACATCAATTAAATATAAAATCTTAATTTACCTGCTACTATTATTGGACATTAAAGAGTTTCAATAAATTATTCTCCATCAGAGGTTATTTATGGGGCTGTTGATTTTAAATCTATATATCTCCTTTATTATTGAAAGCTTTCATTCCAAAAAATGCTCTAATCGATCATTTTGTAATCCATCTAAGATATACAACAAAGCATCCAAATTTTATTTTTTTCACTTTTTTCTATTATAAGATTTATTCAGAATCGAGCAATTAATAAAACAAGCTTTTTAATTTATATTCATTATCCTGAAGTTTTAATATAATTTTGGATGTTAGATAGTTCTATTAGTTAATTGTTAATAAAAGCTTATTATATGTGGATAAATGATTTATTCAAAATCCTATATGAATAAAGATATTTAAACATTTTTCTGTTTTTAATATTGTATTTAAGAATGTGCATAGATAAAAGAATATGAATTGATTTATTAGAAATGAATAAATAAGTTGAGAAACATTTTGATAATAAGTTTTTTATAATTTGCTATTATTTTAAATGCTATCAAAAATATTTGTGGCATTTAGTTCCACAGCTAATACTTTTAAGAATAAGTCAAAACTAACAGAATTTTATAAGGCAATTCATCCAGATATGTTGTAAAATGCACCTGACAATGTGAAAATGGAGAATACTAGATCATTAAAGATTCTTAATAATTATTTTGATGCTGTGTCTTAGAATGAACGTACAGAACCATAAGAATTGGTGTTTTATATGGCTGAAAAACAGAATACAAAAGCAAGGAAGTTTTTACCATTTACAATTGTATTAGACGCATATTTAGGAAAAGATTAATAAGGTGCAATCGATAAGTATATATGTATAAATTAATTTTAGAGTTACAACTTAAATAAAGGAATAGATAAATTAGAAATATTATGAAATCAGAAAGGAATTTATAGATAAGCAAAGTAATCCATTTGTTACTTACACAAACTAATATGAAAAAGTGAAGAAAAACTTTTTAGATACAACAACATCATTAAAGAAAAGATCAACAACATAAGATACAGAGTAATTAGCATTAAGAGCATCAATTTTTTCAGCTTAAATGCAATCCGAATACGATAAATTTTTAAAGAATGCTAATTAATAAATGAGACAAGCAAATATGCCTTAAATAAAGCCTAGATTATGGGCTAGTATAATGCTAGATAAATGTGAGATGATACCTAATTTATTTCAAATATTTGATTAAATGATAGATCCAAGATTGATATTTTTTGATTAAGAATTAACTAAAGAATAAAGTGATATATGTATGGATAATAATTTATGATTAAAATTAGTTGTTGAAAAAATCATACCTAAAACAACAAATTTGATAAGTGTTTAAGCATTATCTCCTTTTTTTAAAAGATTGGAAAAGGCTGATCCTTAAATATGTTTATATGTAACTAAAAGATATGGTGCATCAGACATACCAGGATATTTTAGTGTATATTAAATTTGTATTTAAATTAGATTCCATATAATTTTGATGTATAAGAGATTTAACAATAATTTGGAGTTTATTAAAAATAAATAAAAAAGGAGAGAGAAGAATATGATTAGGAATTGAAAAAGTATTAATAATCTCTATATAATTTGGCAGATCGTTTTTTCATAACTAACATTTAAAATGAAGTTGTAAGAATTTATTGATTTAATTAAGTTATTAAAAAATACAGATGTAATCAGAAAGCTAAATATGAGTTTACTTATCTTATAAAAATAATTAAATGAAGTTAATACAGAGAGATTAAATAATTTAAGAATGAAATAATGGGTATTAACTGAGAGTGTTACTAAGACAGTAGATAGTATAGATCATTTTTATATTCCAATACCTTTTAGTGGAGTAGTTTGAATTGAAATTAATGAGTGTTTATTTATATGATTCTAATATCATTAACTGAGTCCAGGTCTTTTCTCATTGATTGAGTCAGCCATTTTAGCAGTTTAAAATGCTCCATTCGCTAATATTATTATTAAAAATAAATATTACAATCTTTTATGCTATCTAGAAGTGTTTTAGGAATACGATTATCTGGACAAGCACCTTTAGTTTAGACTAGACTTTCACTTTGTTATCTTAGTCCTTTTTGAATTTGCATCATTCTAAATACAAATTTTATTTTGCTTTTCAAAAAAACATCTTTATTTTTATGCTATTGATCTCCTACTAATTCTTTGAATTTTGCAATATCATCTTCATCAACAATTTCATCTATAGCTTCACCATCTCTAGGTTAGATTATATGGAATAACACTTCAGTGACTTTTATAATAGTATTTAGAGTTACCTTTTTCTGCAACGAAAGGGATAGACCATGTAAAAATATCCATGAAATTCGGTAATAGATATGGATGTTAACTATAATTATATTATTGAATGTTAAGATCATTATTCTAGAATTATTAAAAAAAGATACATACTTTAAATTTAATAACAGCTCCCTTATTGTTGTAGACATCACAATAGTTAGGAGCTGAAAATATAGTTATTACCATAGGAAAATCTTATCCACCATCCCATCTATGCATTTTATAACCTTCTAATTGAGCTTCATGGGCTCTTATAACAGATATCAATTTATTTCTTTCCAAAAATCTGCTGACTGCTTCCATTCCATAAAAGTAAGAACAGCCTCTGACTTCATTAATTCTAAACTATCCTTCACATATTCCATCATCATTATCGACAGGATCTGCCCAAAGAATATCACAAAATAATCCATTTTTTGGTGGTTCTCTAAATCTCTCAACTTAATTGACATCAGCAACCTACATATAAATTATTTTATACATTTCTTAATTCTGGAGATATTCCTCCATGAAGTGCAATAAATTGATTATTAATAATACATGCTAATGGAAGATTATCAAATGAATCCATGAAAACATCATACAATTCTTAATCATATTTATATTTGCATTCATCCATGAAATTAAAGAAAGATGTTAGTTATCTACATTCATGATTTCCTCTAAGCATATATATAGTTCGTGGATAATTAATTTTTAGAGAATACAACAAAATTAACACCTCTATTGAAAATGGTCCTCTATCAACATAATCACCCAAAAACACATATTTCTATGATTCTGGATTACCACCCACATCAAGAATCTTAAGGAAATCATAAAATTATCTAACTTATTATTTTCAAAATTATACCCATGAATATCTCCTACTACTGTCAATGGATCTGACAGATGTATCAAACTGCCCTCATTCTCTTTATTATAATAACGATTGCTTACTAAAAATTTTGTTTGCCATTGTTACTAATTTTATTACTTCCTTCTTTGCAATTCTCCCCTCTCTTTCTAAATGCTCCTTTATAAGTTTCCAGTCAGGTTTCCCTAATATAATCATATTTCATTTACCTTGATTCTTAGCTGGAAACATTAGATCATTATCTAAAGGACGATGAGGTGGTAAAGGTACTTGCTTAACTACTCTATCCTATGCTGGATCACAAAGTGGTTACATATTAATTTTTATTATCGTTTTTATACAATGAACATTATCCTATACTCTCTTTTCATTCTCTTAGTCTTTTGTGGATAAGAGTAAGGTACTTTCCTATAAGAATCAAGTACAACACCTTAAGAGAATAAACTTTATACAATTAAGTTAAAAGAGACTCATACTATTGTATTCAATTTACAAAATACAAAATATAGGTATCAGCAAAACAAATGTATGACTTTTTAACAACAAAATAAACATATTTCAGATAATAAACACCAATAGATATTTAGGAAATTGAATTTGGAGATTATGTACCAAAACCATAATAGAATATTGAAAAGAAGTAGGCAGATCTTAAATTACATAATTTTAAGAATACTTAATTTACAGGACCTATTACTGTTGGTGATTAAGAATTCTAAGTTATTTTTGATACAGGATCTGCAAATTTTTGGATAGATTCTATAAAATGCAAAAATGAAGGATGCAAATAGCATACACAATATAAACCAAGTTTCAGATCAAAACATCTTGGTTATGCTTTAAATGTATAATTTGGTACAGGAGATCTGAATGGTGAAGTAAATTCAGATGTTGTAAAATTAGGAGAAATTGAAATAGAAGATTAAAATATTGCTGAGATAGTTGAAGAAAACGGAGCTGTATTCTAAAATGTATTAATATAAAATGATTATCTAAGTCTGGATTTGATGGTATTGTAGGTTTGGCATATCCTTCTATGGCTGCTTACAACTTAAATCCTTTATTCGATAATGTCATGAAATAAAAAAAATTATAATCTAACCAATTCTCATTCTACATGAGTAACAAAGTTAACAGTTATGAATCATAATTAACTTTTGGTGGTTATGATGTAACTAAACTTGATGGTCCTGTTCATTATCATCCTGTTATTGATAAATATTATTGGATGATTAAAGCTGAAAATATCCTTGTTAATGGCCAAGATTAAGGATTCTGTCCTAAAGGATGCAAAGTTGTTGCTGATACTGGTACTTCCCTTATTACTGGTCCATATGATGATTTAATGAAATTGTTAGGTAACTACATTTTATTTTATTTATTTTAGATCTTACAAACATTAATGATAATTGTTCAAATCTGAAAGAATTACCAACTCTCACATTCAAAATTGATGGAATTAATTATGATCTTGAAGCTAAAGATTATATTATGGAATTGAAAGATGATGGAACTGAAATCCCTCTTAGTAATGAAGTTTCTGCTTCTGCCTTTATAGAAGGATCAGCTAAACAATGCATTGGAGCATTTATGCCTTTAGACATTCCTGACCCATAAGGACCAGCATGGATTCTAGGAGATATCTTCTTAACCAAATACTTAAGTATCTATGATAGAGATGTTAATATGGTTGGATTTGGAAAGGCTAAACATTGAAAAATTTATATTAATCTATTATCAAATATAATCATATAATCATATATTCAAACTTAATATCAATACAATTCGGCTTTTTATTACTAATTTTCCACAAATCTGTTTTTAAAATTAATACCTTCTTTATATAATTAAGTGTTGAAAACATTTTAAATACAATTCTATAATCAGTTGAATAGTATCTTAAATATAATGTATAAAGAAATTAAAGTAACTAATTAAAAATCTCATTATTTAATAAATAAAAACACCTCGAGTAAGAACTATTAAATAGGCTTTGAAAATTGCTGTAATTAAACTCCAAATTTTTTATATTTCTTCTTATCAATACATAATTATTTAAATCTCCAATTATGAATAAACCATGAAATTTTCATGAGGATTGAATTATTAAAATTAATGTTAAAAATCAATCTATATGACTCTCCTAGGAGATTTAGGCATCTGTTAAAATTCATTTATGATAAAATTTTTTTATTTTTTTTAGATTAACCTTCTTTCTACTCCACTCATAAAAACAAATAAATAATTTTATAAATATTATTAATCTATGATAAATAGAAATTAATTACTTTTGATGTAGGAAAAGAAGATTTTTTTGGGATTGGTTTTATATATATATGTTATTTATATAAAGATAATTTGAAAATTAATTATCTTATTTGCAAAAATAAAATTATTTAGCGTATGTTTAAATAATTCGTATTTTAATTATTACGTATTAATATATACTATAAAAATTGGAACTAAATCTTGTTTTCTAATATATAATAAAAAATGATAGCTGCTCCTAAGATATATGAGAATCATTAGGCAGAAAAGAATGAATCTGATGACTTTTTCATTTAGTAATTCTATGTTGAGTGCCTGTCTACATTTTCATATTATATAGAATCCAAAGGTGAAGTAGCTGTAATAGATCCTTTAAGAGATATCCATTAATATATGTATGATGTTCAATAAAAAAATAAGTGAATTGGCGAAAAATAGAAATGCTTAAATCAAATGGATACTTGAAACACATTTCCATGCCGATTTTGTTAGTGGACACAGAGAATTGTAAAATTTGACAGGGGCAACAATAGTTTATGGTCCAACAGCGGTTGCGAACTATCCTATAAAAGAAGGAAAAGATGGAGAGTTACTTCCTTTAGGAAATGTATAAATAAGAATAGATCATACTCCTGGTCATACAATGGAATCAAGTTGTTTTGTTTTAGTCCATAATGGAAAGGATCACTCAGTCTATACAGGAGATACACTATTTTTAGGTGAAGTTGGAAGACCAGATTTAGCTGTAAAGGTTGGAGAATTGACTGTTGAAATGTTAGCAACATATCTTTATGATTCTTTAAGAAATAAAGTCATGAAACTAAATGATGATGTAATTGTTTATCCAGGACATGGAGCAGGATCATCTTGTGGAAAATCTATTGGAGCTGGGAAATGTTGTACAATAGGTATGTAAAAGAAAAACAATTATGCTCTCTAAGACATTTCGAAAGAGCAATTTATTTAATAAGTTCTTACAGGAATGCCAAAACCACCACAATATTTCTTTCATGATGCTAAATTAGTAATTTTAGAAAATTATTATATAGAATAAAAGTGGGCCAAGTGATTTTTCTTCAATTCTAACTTAAGTGCAAAAAGCATTAACTTTTGAACAATTTATGAACTATGTAAAGTAGGGAGCTTTAATTCTAGACACAAGACCTAATATTTAAGAAGGTGTAATTAAAGGAGCTATTAATGTTACATTTATGTCTGGTTTAGTAAATTTTGTTGGCTCTATTATTAAACCAGATACTTAATTAGTTATTATTGGAAAGGATGGAGAAGCTAAAGATTCTATTCTAAGATTATTAAGAATTGGCTATGATAATATATTTGGATATTTGGAAGGAGGATTTGAAGCATATAAAAATAATGGAGGGGAATTGGCAACAAAAGTATAAATAGTTGGAGTGGAAGAGTTATGCAATATTGATGATAATAGAGGTAAAAAGAAGTAATATAAATAAATTAGATGATCATGTATTTGTAGATGTTAGAGGAATAGGAGAATTGAGAGAGACTGGATTTGTAAAGGGTGCAATTTGTATTGCTTTACCTGAGTTAGAAGGGAATGTAGATAAGATTCCTAGAGATAAGAAATTACATATATATTGTAAATCAGGATGGAGAGCAAAAATAGCAATGAGTATATTAGTGAGAAATGGATTTGAGAGTATAATGATTACTTAAGATGGGGGATTTGAAGATATGTGGGCAAAAAAGTTAATAGAGAGAGATTAGATGTGATGATGATGATGAATTATATAATATATTATATTAAATAGAGAATAATTATTCTAAATTTTAAATTAAGATATGAGATAGTTCGCAATCTCTTTGTTAAAAGTTTCGTAGAGACAATTTGTACAAATACCAAAATTCAATTTTTCAAGTAATTAGTTTGATATAAGGTGATTAGAAAAGGTAGTGAATGTACCAACAATGGGTGATTCAATAACAGAAGGAGATGTAAAAGAATTATAAAAGAGTAAATAAATTAGATTTGATATTTTTAGAGGTTGGAGATTATGTGAATTAAGATGATGTGATTGCATTAATAGAGACAGATAAAGTAACAATAGACATAAGATGTGCAGATTCTGGTGTAATTACTTAGATGTTTGCATCAGATGGTGCAAAAGTAGAAGTTGGAAAACCATTTTATGAAATTGATACTTCAGCAGCAAAACCAGCTGGTAGTGTAGGAAGTTAAGAAACAAAGAAGGAAGAAAAGAAAGAATAAAAATAATAAGAAGTGAAATAAGAATAAAAATAAGAAACATCTGCAGGTTAAAAGAGTAGTCCTGCTGCATCAACAAAGCCTGCTGAAAAGAAAACAGTTGCTCCAAGTGTTACAAATCCAACTTAGAGAACAGAAAGAAGAGTATATATAGTTATATACCAATTATAGGAACCTATGTCAAGAATGAGATAGCGTATTGCATAAAGATTAAAAGATGCTTAGAATACTTATGCATTACTTACAACATTTTAAGAATGTGATATGAGTGCTGTTATGGAAGCTAGAGAAACTATGTAAAAAGATTTCTAAAAAAAATATAATGTTAAATTGGGTTTTAACTCATTTTTTGTTAAGGCTGCTGTAAAATAATTGTAAGAACAACCTATTGTTAATGCAGTTATTGATGGCAATGATATTGTTTATAGAAATTATATAGATATTTCAATGGCTGTAGCAACACCTACTGGTCTTATGGTACCAGTACTTAGAAATTGTGAACGACTCAGTTTTGCAGATATAGAGAAAGTATATTTATCTCATTATTTTAGACTCTTATTGATCTAGCTGAAAAAGGAAGATAAGGAAAAATATCAGCTGATGATATGGTTGGTGGAACATTTACTATTTCAAATGGTGGAGTTTTTGGAAGTTTAATGGGAACACCTATTATCAATGCTCCATAATCTGCTATCTTAGGAATGCATGCCATTATTAATAGACCTGTTGTTAGAAATGATTAAATTGTAGCACGTCCAATGATGTAAATATTTTTATTAGATTATACAGGTATCTTGCATTAACTTATGATCACAGAATTCTTGATGGAAAAGATGCTGCTACTTTCCTTAAGAAATTAGCTACTTCAATTGAAGACCCAAGAAGAATATTATTAGATGTTTGAATTATCTAATTTTATACAAATTAAAATAGGTAAAGTAAATATTCATATATATAAATATTTATTTATTTCTAATTTTCCTAATATTATGGGTTTGCATTGAAATGTAAAGGATTTCTAAATCTAAATCTTTTTTTTAAATAAAATATTTTGTAAAATCTCAAAATGAATACATGTACTGCCACACCAGCATATGTCAATGCTCAAAAAGCTTAATTGGTTGGAGAAAATTTCTTCATCCAATAATTTTAAGTTAGTTGTTTAGGTTAATTCTCCTATTACATTGAATCCAACAAAGAAGCTGCCATCATTGATCCTATGAGAGACTATGAAGAATACATGTATTATATTTTCCCTAATATTTATTAGTAAATTTTGTGAAACAAGAAATTCTGTTCTCAAATATGTTATTTTAACTCATATTCATGCTGATTTTGTTGCAGGACATGTAGATTTAGCTAAAATTACTGGAGCTCAAATAGTATTGGGTCCCTAAGCTATTACTTAATATTAAGCAAAAATTGCATAAGATGAAGGTAAATAATATTCTGAACTATTATTTAGAATTATTACCTTTAGGAAGCACATCTCTTAGAGTTTTACATACACCTGGTCATACTATGGAATCTAGTTGTTTTGTTTTAGTAGTAGATGGCAAAGACTATGCAATTTTTAGTGGAGATTCTTTATTTCTTGAAGAAGTAGGCAGACCTGATTTAGCATCTAAATCTTCAGGTTTAACAACTCAATAACTAGCCTCATTACTTTATCATTCTCTGAGAAATAAAATTCTTAAACTTAATGATGATGTCATTCTCTATCCTGGACATGGAGCAGGATCTGCTTGTGGAAAAGCTATAGGAGCAGGAACTGTTAGTACTATTGGTGAATAGAAACTCAAAAATTGGGCACTATAAAATATTACTGAGGAAGAGTTTGTTACAACATCAACCGATATACCTGCTCCTCCTCAGTATTTCTTCCATGATGTTTAATTAGTAATTATCTTATATATCCATATCTTAGAATCGTCAAGGAGCTAATGATCTTTAAAATATTAAATCTAAAGTTACCAAAGCTTTAAGCTATTAAGAATTTACTTAAATTGCTGCTGAAGGTGTTTTGATATTAGATTCTAGAGATATTGTTACCAAAGGAATTATTAAAGGATCCATCAATATCACTTAAGTTGCCACTCTTGCTTCCTTTGTTGGTATTCTCTTTAAGCCTGATCAAAAAATCATTATTGTTGCAGATGAAGGCAAGGAAGAATAAACTATTATCAGATTACTTAGAATTGGATATGAAAATATTCTTGGATATCTAGAAGGAGGATTTGATAATTATGTTAGAAATGGAGGAGAAGTTTAACAATTAAATATTGTTGATTTGAAAGATTTCTTAGATACAAAAGGACAACCTTAAAATCATGTTTTCATTGATTGTAGAAATCCTGTTGAATTCAAAACCTCGGGAATTGTTCCAGGATCTTTAATGATTCCTCTATTCTAAATAGAGAATTAAGTATACATTAATCTTATTCTATATAGCTTGATTTGATTCCTAAAGACAAGACATTACATATCTACTGTCGTTCAGGAGCCAGAGCTAAAACTGCAGCTACCATTCTATTAAAACATGGTTATTCTGACTTTGTTCTTATATAGAATGCTGGTCTTGAACATATTGTCAAGGAACATCAAATTCAAGTCCAAAAAATTGAATGATTCCTAATTATACATAACAAATTAATTTAAATCATTTACATTTCCTATCAATCAATTTATATTTAATGTTCTTATTTTATATATTTATTATATTATATTAATCTCTGCTTTCCAAGTAGATCATAAATTATTTTTACATTATATTTATAAATTTATTCCTTATTACTCATAAGTTAAATGGATAATTTCATTTCTAAATTTCTTTCTGAAGATTTATCTCATTTAATGATAAAAATTTTATTCAAAGTATATAATATTCTTGTTGGTAATTTTTGTTAATAAAAATATATTCTGAGATTAGTTAATTAGATTGTTTATTAAAAGTTATATAACTTTCAAAAATCCTGAATTTGAATTTTTTTATCAATAACTTCCTTAAGGTAACCTTATTTTGATATTTCTTAGTAAAGTTCTGATAAAATATTATAAGTATTTTCAAGGAATAAATATTTAGAATTTTTGTGAAAGTTTGCTTACTGTTTAAAAAAATATTAAACACTTCTTAAGACTTGATCTTTTAAAAAAATTCTTAATATTTGCATATATAATACACTAGGAAAATGAAAATATATTTATGAATAGATATTAGGTAATTTAAATGGCATAAATTTATTGTTTATTTAGATAGCATTTAATTTCTAATTAGAAGAGTTTTGAGAGAAAGTGATAATAAAGAATTATAATATTTCTTAAGAGAAATATTGATAAATGAAAAATAGAGAAAAAAAAATTTATGTTTATAAGATTAAGTTGAATTTGAAATTAAAGAGAATAAGAGAGACTGATAAAAATGAATAGATTCTTATAATGAAATATCGTTGATTATAATTTGCTATGAAATGGTGATAATTTTGTTTATTTTGATAATAAATCATTTTTTGTCTCCTTTGGCTTAATATCCAGCAACTGGATCAGTGATAACTAATGGTTTAAGTCATACAATTTACATCTAACATCAGTGACTTTTCCTTAAGTGTATGTTCTGAGCTTGTAATTAATGGATAATCTATTTTGAACAGCTGTTGGAAGTCCACTAATTGTATATAAATATTGAATACTTCTTGACTCCTTCTGCTGAATGAAGGAAATTTCTAATGAGTGTAATTCCACCTCTTTTGAATGCAAATTCGATACACATATATAAAATAAATATTTAATATTAATATATATAATCATTTATACCTCTAAAATAATGGATGATCTTTATCTTTGAAATCAGGTAAATATGTGCATTTTTCCTTAACTGGATAGTTTTTCTAAATTGATATATAATATAAATACTGGATCATATGCAGTACCAAAGAATCGATCAATCTTGGCATCGCCATAATTTACAACATAATAGAGATGATGTCTATAGTGATCAGAATGATCATATTTTCTATAATAAATATAAAATAGATACCCTCCATCATGAGCAAAGAGATCATTGAAAGCCATAAGTCCTCCATAAATCATTGTTTACATAGGATGAATTGGTAAAATCAATTCAGCAGTATGGAGAAGAAGATTGCCTTCAATGAATCCTTCTAAAGGATGAGCTGCACAATAGCAAAAGGCAGTAGGTTCCTTAAATGAATNTAATTAGATTGTTTATTAAAAGTTATATAACTTTCAAAAATCCTGAATTTGAATTTTTTTATCAATAACTTCCTTAAGGTAACCTTATTTTGATATTTCTTAGTAAAGTTCTGATAAAATATTATAAGTATTTTCAAGGAATAAATATTTAGAATTTTTGTGAAAGTTTGCTTACTGTTTAAAAAAATATTAAACACTTCTTAAGACTTGATCTTTTAAAAAAATTCTTAATATTTGCATATATAATACACTAGGAAAATGAAAATATATTTATGAATAGATATTAGGTAATTTAAATGGCATAAATTTATTGTTTATTTAGATAGCATTTAATTTCTAATTAGAAGAGTTTTGAGAGAAAGTGATAATAAAGAATTATAATATTTCTTAAGAGAAATATTGATAAATGAAAAATAGAGAAAAAAAAATTTATGTTTATAAGATTAAGTTGAATTTGAAATTAAAGAGAATAAGAGAGACTGATAAAAATGAATAGATTCTTATAATGAAATATCGTTGATTATAATTTGCTATGAAATGGTGATAATTTTGTTTATTTTGATAATAAATCATTTTTTGTCTCCTTTGGCTTAATATCCAGCAACTGGATCAGTGATAACTAATGGTTTAAGTCATACAATTTACATCTAACATCAGTGACTTTTCCTTAAGTGTATGTTCTGAGCTTGTAATTAATGGATAATCTATTTTGAACAGCTGTTGGAAGTCCACTAATTGTATATAAATATTGAATACTTCTTGACTCCTTCTGCTGAATGAAGGAAATTTCTAATGAGTGTAATTCCACCTCTTTTGAATGCAAATTCGATACACATATATAAAATAAATATTTAATATTAATATATATAATCATTTATACCTCTAAAATAATGGATGATCTTTATCTTTGAAATCAGGTAAATATGTGCATTTTTCCTTAACTGGATAGTTTTTCTAAATTGATATATAATATAAATACTGGATCATATGCAGTACCAAAGAATCGATCAATCTTGGCATCGCCATAATTTACAACATAATAGAGATGATGTCTATAGTGATCAGAATGATCATATTTTCTATAATAAATATAAAATAGATACCCTCCATCATGAGCAAAGAGATCATTGAAAGCCATAAGTCCTCCATAAATCATTGTTTACATAGGATGAATTGGTAAAATCAATTCAGCAGTATGGAGAAGAAGATTGCCTTCAATGAATCCTTCTAAAGGATGAGCTGCACAATAGCAAAAGGCAGTAGGTTCCTTAAATGAATGATGAACGCTGTGAATATATTTATAAAAATATTTCAAGTGAAGCATTCTATGAGTCCAATATCCAATACCTAAATAAGAAAAGAATTAAATAATTTCAAATACATGTGGTCCATAACCAATGAAAAGTTATTCCATACAGAAAATGAAACACTGTGTAATCATGAGTTTCAAAATATTTGTAATAAGGAGTGTATGGATATAAATAATAGTAAAAGGACTTTTATGTAATAATTTCTATATATACCATTGATACAAAACATCCAAATATTAGCTACACAATTCCATATCGTATTTCTCTAAAAATATTTTAAAGACGTAATTTATTCTTTGGCATAGGATTGTAATACTCAACAATTGTACAACAAATCAAATATTGCATGATTCCTCCGATGGATCCAAAAATCATCTTCATAGTAAAACAGAATACCTTTTCAATATATTACTAGAAAGTATTAATGTATATGTGCTTCTCTCCAAAACTGATGTCTTCCATTTAACCTCGAACTACAGGAATTATAATTGCAAGAATAATCAAAAAGATTTGTCTGAATTTAATCATTAACAATATTATTAAAATATAATGTAATTAAAAAACTAGGTATATGAATGCATTATCATTAATAATAATAAATTTGAATTCAAATGCTTGATAATTGGTACAACTCTTACCTTATTAGATAGTGATTCTATTAGAAAAGGCTTATTATATACTCCAACAATGGGAGAACATATTGAGGATGAGGTTGTGGTGTCTTTTGAATAGAAAAGAGGAATAAATTATCAGCATGAATACATGAGACTCTATATTGCTAATGTTGTGTTAACTCAATAACTTAAAGAGCTTCTCTAAGAGAAAGGAGATTTAATTTAAAAAATAAATAGATTTGAAGTATCAATACATTCTTATTATTAAATAGGAAGTAGAAATTTGCAAGACCAATTATAGAAAGCAAGATTATGAAGAATTAAAGAAAATAGATTAACCTATCAAAAAATAAATAGGTATCTCATCCATATTTATCATTAGTGTAGATGGTTCAACTAAACATAATGATGAAAATGTAGTTCACAATCATCAATATTAAACTAGAAAATTAATTAAAAAAAATTGAAATTTTCAACATATTTATCTATGAAATCACTCATCATCTTTTATTACTGCTTATTATTTATAGGTTGTTGAGTTTGAGATCATTGATTCTTTATTAGAAAAGAGCAATACATCAACTTCGTTAAGTAATTTAGGCAATTTTAAAGATTTTATTACAGTCCTTGGACTCATTGAGTAATTTGGTATTTCGTATTTTGGACGACTCGCACTTGGAAACACCTTATTTACAATTATAAGTTATACTTTATTCATTATACTTATTGCTGTTCCTTTATTAGTATCTAAATCAAATAAACCTGTATTTATATTTAAAGGTTCACTGAATTTTAGATTCCTCTTTAATGTTTCTAAATTCTTTTGAAAATTGTAATGTGCTTTATTTATATGACCTTTGCCTTATAAAAATTCATATCCACTACGTTTTGGTTCATTTCCTACACGATCTACTGCATTCTTTGCTTTCTTAATTACAAAATCAGATATTTTATCATCTTCTTCCAAAAATGGAATATCTCTATATGGTATTGGTGGAGAGAATGATTTAAGTTCCTTTATCAATGAAACACTTTTTGATTTACGAGAAAAATTAGTTTAATCAAGTTTTATTAATTTTTATATAGCTCCTCCTTTTTTAAAATATTATAAAAATCTATCCTTATCCAATGAAAATACTTCTGCTTTTTAACTCAAACAAATAGCTCTATGTTCTCTTACCACATCCTTAATAACTTCTTCATGACCAAAAACCAATCCTGATGTTATTATTCCAGTTCTCACTCTTTCATACTTTTTATCATTTTTTTTAAAGAATCTTTAAACTGTTAAATTATTTTCAGTTATCAAAGTGCCAACCTCTATATTTTATGATATTTCAATTTCTCCATTTTTAACAATGTATATTTTGCTAATTACCATATTTAATAATAATACTTTGAAGGCTAATTTTCCTTATAAATCACATCAAACATTTTATAATCTTCAAAAGTAAAATGATAATAAATTTAATTTAACATTTATTCATTCCATTCTGCAAAAGCTGGTACTTTTTATAAAAATGCAACATTTTGTTACTGAATGTATTCATAATAGGATGATAATAATTTATTGAATTGTTCTCTAGATACAGTTGCAAAATTTGTATCTTCTGCTGCAACAATAGTGGCTGTTCTTGGAACTTATTTAGTTAATGCTATTTCTCCAAAACTATCACCTGCTTTCATTTAACCTACCTTTTAGAGTGTAGGATATTGACATTCAAGAAATTCTGCATCTGTCATTTTTGCGTAAACTTCATCCAAAAGTACTTAGTTCGTTTCAGTAAAAAAAGTTGTTTGCTTTTTGAATCTCTTAGATTTCATCATACTTTATTAATGTTTTAATGTCGCCTTTCTTGTATTCTGCCTTCTTAATGTTTCTTCTCTCTTTTTCTCTTCTTCTCCTAACTAATTTCCATCCTACAGTCCCTTCCTCTGTATAAGAACCCAAACACTTCCAGAAAGTATTATATAAAACTTCTTACCAATATCACCTAAATTAAAAACAACTTATCTCGCTTTTATCATCTCATGAGATAATTGTCTATATAAATTACTCACCATCTCTGAACCCATCTATTGTTCTAAATCTTAAAAAAACTTGAATTAAATAAATGCTTTCCTTGTCATGTCAACTTCTTGATTTGTCCTTATACCTTATTCTTTTTACAGAATTTCAATTATATGGTTTAATTAATCTTAATTTCCTAAATCTATATCCGACTTTTTAGTTGTTAATAACTTTTATTTCATTATTGATTCAAATTTAACAATTAATATATTTCTAATATATATAACATTAATCATTCAAATGGATTAGTCTTTTTATTATCTTAAAATTATTGATTATATGTATATGGATTATCATACATTGCTCTTTTTTAAGTTTCACTATCCAAATCTAAAAAAGGATTTGGCTATTGAATTCTATTAATTTATTAATCAAATTATTAAAATCCTTAATTTTATTATATGTTAGATCTATGACCCACTTGCTGTGAACTCATAAAAGGATTATTGCTATTAAAATTATTTTGATTAATAATTTAGCTTTACGCAAAATATTATTATTGCCAATTATTAACTTAACTGTTTCTAAAGTCGCTCATCATTTATTATCCAACATCATCAAACATTCCTATTCTATTTTAGTTTAATTAAAAGTTATTCATTAAATTGTTATTAATACCCTATTGTTATAATGATGATCTTTAAGTCATCTATGGATTAATTTATGATTATGAAGATGCTAAATTTACTCCAAAACCTCCGAATTCAGTCCAAGGATTCATCTAATTTACTAATTAAGGATTATTGACCATGGATTAATTTAGTAATTAAGGATTATTAACCATAGATTGACTTACTTATTAAGATTGATCAAAAGGATTAAATTTTTTATTATTTTCCCACTAAGGAGTCTATTAAGAAGGCCCTTAAGATTAAAATTTTCCATCTTTTTCTTTATCCTTTTACTCTTTTAATTCTTTTTCTTTTAATTCTATTTCTTTTTGTTCTTTTTCTTTCTGTTCTTTTTCTTTTTGTTCTTTTTCTTTTTATTGTTCTCTTTCTAATAAAGTTGTCATTTCTTTTTATTCTCTTAATAGATCTATTATAGGTTCCAATTCTGGATATTTAAATTTATGAAATGCTTTTTAATTTTTTTTCACAATTGATTTGGCATTCATATATAAATCGTAATTGATAGTTATAAACTAAAGATAAAGTATTATCATACAGAATCAAGACTCTAATTTATCATTTTATAGTAGTTTCCAAGTAATTTATTCATGTTATTTAAAATTTCAGATAACTTCTATTTATAATTTGATTCAGAACTTGACAATTTGCTTTGATTCTAAAAATATTTAAAATGATACTCTCCTAATTTTTTCTGACAATTTAAAATCTTCAGGTTATCCTTTTGAAAGTGCATTAGATCTATCCTTTTCTAATTCATCAATCTTCAGCTTATAATGATCATAAATCAATCTGATTTCAGAGAAGTTCGTGAGCTAAATCTTTAAAGTTTCTATTGTTTAAAACCATTCACCATAATTTTTATTTAATTCGGATGTCGGTTCAGTCTAACTATTTCATTAACACATACTTTTGAGCGAAACAATTCTGAAAGGTTTCCAAACATGGATGTTACTTCAATTCCTATTCTCTTATTAGTATCAGTTTCCTTCTCAAATAATTTTTAAGTAATTGAACTTATACGTCCCATATGGCCATGCATTTCTAAATCAAATTATTTAATATACATTAAAATAACGCTGAAATATTACTAAAAGATTATGACAATCCCTTAATATATTGATCAATCTCATTAATCTTTTATTTTTTTGTTTCTAACTAAGGATCAACTGTAACTTTTGCTCCCCACCATTCTTTAATCTAAAAATGAAGATTTTCTTACTTTCTAACCTGTTCTAGATGTGAAACTCGCCATTTAAATTTAATAAAATTAATATAAATTTTTTAGATTATATTACAAATCAACCTGTTCCAAAATTGTGTGTTTAGTTAAATCTTATACAATATTGAATAAAAATTACCTTGATGATTAACATTATATCTATTACAAGTACCATTTTTGACGCTCATTTTATTCAAACAATTTAGTATTTTGTTCTTCTAACTATTATATTTTATGAGTGAGTTCATTAAATTCATTCATAAATTCATCTAAATTTTATTAATAATTAAAAGATTATTGTTCCATTTCCTTGTTGACAATCTAAATTACTTTCAATTCATTACTTAAATTTACTCTTGAATTTGATTGTTTTTTTTTAGTGTCTCAGAAAGAGTTTAACATATGTCTTCCTTTTACTTTTTTAGATTATTTATTGCATTCTATAATTCTTTATTAGATGGTTGATTTCCTCCAAAGGATTGTCCTGGAATCCTCACCAAATTTTCCTTATCTGAAACATACCTGCTTCTCAAATTAGAACCACTAGAATTGATTACTTTCTTTTGTAGCTTCTCCTCAACTCTTCCAGTATAATTTTATAAGGATTATTGAGATGGTTCTTAAATAAGAATACTGTGTTCATAGTAACTAATGTTATTGCTTCTTGTTGGGGTACAATCTCCCCTCGATTCTATACAAATTGGTTTGAAATTCTGTGGAGTTAATGAAGTTCGACTTTTTGGAACTTGCGCTCTAACGAACATTTATTTAATTATTATGTACACCCAGTTCTAAAATTAAGGATAATAAAATTACATAAGATAAGATTTTATAGGAAAATCATCAAACCATATACTTTTCGAATCTGAATTTATTTATTTATCTCAAGTGAATAATCAAAATTTCGCAATGACCAATTATTAAAAATTAAGACATCTTATACTTATGTAAAATGCAAGAAAAATACTCTTATTACATTACCTCATTTGGATTATCAAAATTAATATCCAATTAAATATTTAGTTTAAATCATATACATTTATAATAGTAGATCTAGATTATTAGACTATAAATATTATTATCAATTGATGCCATTAGATACTATTCTTCAAGTCTTTAGAAATTTTAGTAAAGATATAAATCATTTATAATTTAATGATCTTAATTATTAAGGCATCCTCCTACCTGGAGTTCTTAAAGAACTTTTTAATCTCACCTATGAATAGAATTAAAAAATATCAATAAGATAATTTATCAAAATTACTATTTAGATGAGAAAATCGTCTCTTTTTCAGAATTTACTTTTATCAATAAAATTTAAGGATGAAAGTATAAATATCGAATTCTTTTTTTATGATAAACCTGAACAAATATTTAAAGTATATCGTTAAATTATTAGTTGTTAGAAGTTATTATTATTCTGGACCTTATTGTATCTTATTTTGAATCATGATTAGAAGAAAAAGATTATAATATTAGTGAACAGAAAATATTTTCTCAATAAGCTTATGCTTATTTAAAATCCTATTAATTTAATACAATTAATAAAATTTGAAAAAGTTTATTCTTAGTTTGGATCCAGAAAATAAAAATCAAACACCTACGATGAAGTTAAAGATCATTGGTAGAAATGTCTAATAAATAATTGAGAACCATATGATTGAATTTTTGGATGATGAGTAAATTAATTATATTGATGACAGTGTTTTAAAATACAATTCAAAAGGTAACCTAATTATAGTTGTGAAATAACAAAAAATAGATTTTATGAAATTTCTTGTGGTTAATTAAGTGGTTATATTTTTAATCCTGCAAGATTAATTTCAAAAATCTAATAATAAAGAAGGAGAGAATCAAAAATTTGGATATGATTTTATAGAAATATCAAACAAAGAAGCTAAATTAGAATATTTAAGACTCAAATCGGATTCGTTTTGGACATGAGGTTAAACTTTGAATTAGTAGTTTAATCTACTTATTGAAATGAAGTGTTTAATTTAGAGATCTTTTGTGATTTTGGATTTAGTTAAATGGTTGAAAAGTTGACATTCAATGCGTTGATTACATTATTCTAAAAATAAAAATGTACGTAATTGGAATGATATTATGCATTTATTGAAGGTTTTAAGATGGTAATTGGGTGGTTAATGTACATAATTATGGTGGATGGATTGGTTGGTATGGTTATGGAGGTTTGGGAATTCTTCCAATGGTGAGGATCCTAAATATAATAAAATAAAATAGTTTATGCATAGATGATATATAAAACAACAAATAAAATGAAAAGAGGTTAAAGTAATGTGAAAAACAGTAAACACACATAAATATCGTCATCCAATTTGTAAGAATAAATAGATAAGATAGTATCTTAATAGTTTTAATTTTCCCGCTCTTTTTATGGTGAAAAGAAAAAATTTAAGTTTTTTTTTAGATGAAGTGATTCCAAATATCTAGATATGGGAGAAGGAGAACTGATGAAAGTTCTGTATTTTTTTTTTTCTAAATTTTTTACTAAGTATGTTTTGTTTTGTTTTGTATTTTTTTATCTCAATTTCATTAATTTCATTCAAGCTTGACTTTTTTCATTAGATTTAAAGCCAGGGGATCTATTTTTGGGCTAGATTATTTGGTCTTATCAAATAACTCACCTGAAGATTTTTAATGTTAAGGCCAGAAACCATACCTATTAATAAATTCTTTCTTTTCCTTCTCGAATTCCTAATCATATTGTTATACTAATTTAAACTTATCTCAACTATCTGAATTCCTCAGCTGCTTTCTATCTTTGGGTGGAATTTAAAGTCCATTCGAATTTAATGGTATGATCCACCTATTCTACATTATACTCTGGATGTGTCAACTAGAGGAGTTGTTTCATATTTTATTGGAAGCTTTTTCACATTATATAATTTTTAAACATTATCAACACCGGAGGAGGGGGCTGAGGAACAGGCACCCTTTCTGTCTCACTGATGTTCACGTATCCATTGTGCTAAAAATACAATTGATTATTCTTTTTTTCTCTCACCTTCCACATAAGATTTATCAATTTAGTTAATTCATCTGTGGATCTTTGAGGATATTTGAGATGTTATATTGCTAATTGTTCTTATAAGAATTGCTTGTAAGGAGCAGTCTGCTTTTTAGGAGCAGCTAGATCCAGTTGTTATAATTATGATCTTTTTTTCAACATTAAAAGGTTTAATTAATTTATATTTATTACTAATATAATGGAATAACCACCTGAGTCCATATTTGCATCAATTGACAATTGCTTTGATCACTCTATTGTTTACTACTTCAGAATTCTCAAATGGAACTTCTTCCTAATGCTCATTTTTGGTCTTCTACACATACCACAATTGATATTCTGCATTACAGGAAATAGCATATTCGATCAATTCTAATTACAATTAGAAATATTAACAGTTGCAAATATAGACATTTCAAATGAAACAGCTTTTCTTACCGGAGTTTTGGGAGATGCTATTGGAACTCTTCTCTACTTTTTATCATTGCTCTATTTACGATATAAAGCTATTAATAAGGATTCCTAATTTAAAGTATCAAGTATTTCACCTTGGAGTGTTGAACTATCTGGATTTCCATCAGCCACTATTGATCCAGAAGATCTTCGATCAATTGTCTAATCAAATACACATGAAATTTACTTAGTGCGCAACTTTTAGGGTACTCTTAGCATCATGAAGAATAAGGCATTCAAAGAAAGATAGATCAGATTAGAAAAGAAAAAGTTAGAAGTATTTTCTAAGAGATTATCATAAGCAGATATGTATGTAAGATAAGACTTCATCAGAGTGTTGTCTGATGAATAAAAGGATATCACCAAAGAATTAGCAGAGAAATTTAATATCTTTTTAGCTCCAGATGATTTAGAATCAATTAAAGCTTTTATAGTATTTAAGAGCAAAGTAGATCGTGATCTTTTTTATGAGAAATATAATTCGGATTGTTTAGTTAGAAATGGAATCTATTTATTCTAAAATTAACCATAAGAATTGAAGTTGAGAGGATTATATACCATAAGAGTGACGGAAGCCCCTGATCCCAATGAAATTAAATGGGAAAATATGGATTATTAAGAAAGAAATAATTTTCAAATTATTCTAATGCATCTAGTTATGGCTCTAATATTATTAGCACCATTAATAGTATTTGAAAATATGGCTTTGAAGAATGCAAGGAACAATACAATTAAATGCACTGAGAATTGTTTAGATAATGATTTTACTAGAACTGTTTATTATCTAATAACAGGTTTTTGGATATTGATTGCAGATGTACTAGGATGGGTCTTTCTAGAATTAATAATTAATAGAGAAAGGCAAATCTATTTAGTTTAAGAATAAAAAGTGATATTAATTAGAATAATCGTCTATTTGCTATGTTACACCTTGCTTGTACCAATCTTAATCTCCTGGGAAACTATAGGAAACATAGTATTAGTCATTTAAAGTTATACTTCAACAGAGAAGTCATTAATTTTTAGTGATGATTTAGATAGAAAATGGATTATAAATCATGGTTTAATATTTTTATGGGTATCTATATTTTACACTCTTAAATTGATAATTTTGAGTTCTTCATCAAGATGTCATTGCATAACAGGTGGAATAAGAGATTAAGAGGAATTATAATTAATAGGTTCTTTATTGACAGATGAAGGTGACGAAGAAAGATAAAGGTTAACTGGTTAATTAAAAACTACATCTAATAATAATAATAATAATTAATCTCATTAAACTCTTTTTCTATTAAATTTAGATGAGAGTGTAAACTACAATATTCAATCAAGATAAAATTTAGATGTGAAAACAGGAAAATCATTTAGACGTGACTCTCCCTTAATCAACAGTAATCCAACTTTTAAAACTGGACTTAGATATGCCAAATTATTGTTTAGTATCTTCTTATCAATTACTTTATCAGCAGGACTGCCTCTATTACCTTTATTAGGAGCCTTACAGATAGGATTGTTGTATATTTATGATAAAAGTATGTTATTGCGATATCATTCTTATAACGAGAAACAATAGAAAAAATTATAGGAATAACTAAAATCAGTTGGAATTATCACTTTGAAATTTATTCACTTTTTCCTTGTGTTACATTTAATCTTTAGTGTCTTGATATATGGATATCCATTCATTTACACTTAAAATGGTATGGGGATATCATCGGATTGGAATGATGCATCTAATAAATTAATATACAGACTAAGCACTGTAATTCCACTTACTTTGTTATTAGTAATTTTAGTATTGGCTCTTATTATTGATCTAATATTTTTTGGAATCAATAATAATTGGAAAATCCAGTCTGATTAAATAGGATAAGATGTTTCTTAGAATCTAGAAGATCATATAAGTGGATTGAAAGAATAAGGAAGTGCTATTTCTTATAATTTAAAGCACCATGATGAATTTAAGGATATTTTACTAAGTCAGAAATAAGAAAGTATAAGAGCTACTCTAAATTAATTCAAACATTGATAAACTTAGTAATCTAATTATTATATTTCTAATTTTTCAATAATAATTATATTTANAGATTAGAAAAGAAAAAGTTAGAAGTATTTTCTAAGAGATTATCATAAGCAGATATGTATGTAAGATAAGACTTCATCAGAGTGTTGTCTGATGAATAAAAGGATATCACCAAAGAATTAGCAGAGAAATTTAATATCTTTTTAGCTCCAGATGATTTAGAATCAATTAAAGCTTTTATAGTATTTAAGAGCAAAGTAGATCGTGATCTTTTTTATGAGAAATATAATTCGGATTGTTTAGTTAGAAATGGAATCTATTTATTCTAAAATTAACCATAAGAATTGAAGTTGAGAGGATTATATACCATAAGAGTGACGGAAGCCCCTGATCCCAATGAAATTAAATGGGAAAATATGGATTATTAAGAAAGAAATAATTTTCAAATTATTCTAATGCATCTAGTTATGGCTCTAATATTATTAGCACCATTAATAGTATTTGAAAATATGGCTTTGAAGAATGCAAGGAACAATACAATTAAATGCACTGAGAATTGTTTAGATAATGATTTTACTAGAACTGTTTATTATCTAATAACAGGTTTTTGGATATTGATTGCAGATGTACTAGGATGGGTCTTTCTAGAATTAATAATTAATAGAGAAAGGCAAATCTATTTAGTTTAAGAATAAAAAGTGATATTAATTAGAATAATCGTCTATTTGCTATGTTACACCTTGCTTGTACCAATCTTAATCTCCTGGGAAACTATAGGAAACATAGTATTAGTCATTTAAAGTTATACTTCAACAGAGAAGTCATTAATTTTTAGTGATGATTTAGATAGAAAATGGATTATAAATCATGGTTTAATATTTTTATGGGTATCTATATTTTACACTCTTAAATTGATAATTTTGAGTTCTTCATCAAGATGTCATTGCATAACAGGTGGAATAAGAGATTAAGAGGAATTATAATTAATAGGTTCTTTATTGACAGATGAAGGTGACGAAGAAAGATAAAGGTTAACTGGTTAATTAAAAACTACATCTAATAATAATAATAATAATTAATCTCATTAAACTCTTTTTCTATTAAATTTAGATGAGAGTGTAAACTACAATATTCAATCAAGATAAAATTTAGATGTGAAAACAGGAAAATCATTTAGACGTGACTCTCCCTTAATCAACAGTAATCCAACTTTTAAAACTGGACTTAGATATGCCAAATTATTGTTTAGTATCTTCTTATCAATTACTTTATCAGCAGGACTGCCTCTATTACCTTTATTAGGAGCCTTACAGATAGGATTGTTGTATATTTATGATAAAAGTATGTTATTGCGATATCATTCTTATAACGAGAAACAATAGAAAAAATTATAGGAATAACTAAAATCAGTTGGAATTATCACTTTGAAATTTATTCACTTTTTCCTTGTGTTACATTTAATCTTTAGTGTCTTGATATATGGATATCCATTCATTTACACTTAAAATGGTATGGGGATATCATCGGATTGGAATGATGCATCTAATAAATTAATATACAGACTAAGCACTGTAATTCCACTTACTTTGTTATTAGTAATTTTAGTATTGGCTCTTATTATTGATCTAATATTTTTTGGAATCAATAATAATTGGAAAATCCAGTCTGATTAAATAGGATAAGATGTTTCTTAGAATCTAGAAGATCATATAAGTGGATTGAAAGAATAAGGAAGTGCTATTTCTTATAATTTAAAGCACCATGATGAATTTAAGGATATTTTACTAAGTCAGAAATAAGAAAGTATAAGAGCTACTCTAAATTAATTCAAACATTGATAAACTTAGTAATCTAATTATTATATTTCTAATTTTTCAATAATAATTATATTTAAATTATAAATATTTTGGTTGAATAAAAATTTTTATTAGTAATGATATTCTAATAATTGTATTATATATATATAATAATTTTAAATAATGACTTTGATTAAATAATGGTCTTGAGGAGTGTTAAAATATTCAGTATTTTTGAAGCGTTAATAATTGGATGATATTATAGAATTTAAATTATTAAATAATGCCCAGACATTCTTCTAGCTCAAGTAGAAGCCACAGAAGTAAATTTAAATGATTGAATTTGTATAGAGAAGCATAGTAAGAAACACAGGAGACACTCAAGTTCTTCTTCTTCTTCTTCAGATTCATCGTCAGAGCGCCACCATTAAAGAAGAAGAAGAGTGAATCATAGTAGTCGTCGTTCAAGATCTCCTCGGCCACGTTCATCGAGTCCAATAAAGAAGGTGTTTATGAATGTATAAATAAATTAGTATTGTTAGCCCATTTAATCCACATCAAGCGCAGAGACAATCAAAGAATATAGGGCCTAACATAATATCTTTATTCGTTCTTAACATGTAAATGTCCCAGATCCTATCATGAGATTTGAGGATGTTTAATGTTTCCCACAGATATTGATGGACTTGCTGTTGAAGGCCGGTTTCAAAGGACCTACTGCCATATAAGCCCAAGGATGGTCGATTGCATTAACAGGACATGACCTAATTGGAATAGCGCAGACAGGTTCTGGCAAAACACTTGCCTTTCTTTTACCAGCGATTGTCCACATTTTAGCATAAGTTAGATCCCATGATCCAAAATGTTTGATATTGGCTCCTACAAGAGAATTGACATTACAAATATATGATCAATTTTAAAAGTTTTCAGTGGGATCTTAACTTTATGCTGCATGTCTATATGGAGGATAAGATCGCTACATATAGAAAAGTCAATTGCGTAAAGGCCCTTAAGTTTTGATTGCTTGTCCAGGTCGTTTGATTGATCTATTGGATTAGGGTTGTACCACCCTCAAATAGGTTAGTTTTCTAATACTCGATGAAGCTGATCGAATGCTTGATATGGGTTTTGAACCATAGATTAGAAAAATTGTTGATTAAATACGTCCATAAAGATAAACTATGCTTTTTTCTGCAACTTGGCCAAAGGAGGTACAAAAGTTAGCACTAGACTTTTGTAAATAAGAACCAGTTCATATCTAAATAGGAAATGTAGAATTAACATCGAACAAAATGATTAAACAAGTAGTATACGTGATGAAAGCAATTGAGAAAAATTAAAGGTATAATCAAACTATTGATGGTTCAAAATATATATACAAGATCATCAATATCTTTGTTTTTTCAAATATATATTAAGGTTGCTTTATTTGTTGAAAGAGATCGCACATAAAAAAATATTAATATTTTGTTCCACCAAGAAAGGATGTGACTAACTTTAAAAGACTCTGGACCGAGAAGGTATCCGATGTCTAGCATTACATGGAGATAAGAAATAAAGCGTAAAGTTTTAATGTAAATTTTATAGGAGAGAGATTACGTAATGAGTCATTTTAGAAATGGAAGATCCACTGCTTTAATAGCAACAGATGTAGCATCAAGAGGATTAGATATTAAAGATATTGAGATAGTCGTCAATTATGATATGCCTAAAGTCATTGAAGATTATGTCCATAGAATAGGTCGTACTGGTATTCATTTCAATTTATATATATATAGGTCGTGCTGGTGCTATAGGTTAATCTATATCTTTTTTTGCTTCAGATGAAGATGCAAGAATGGCTAAAGATCTTGTTGATATTCTCAAAGAATCATAAAACGATGTTCCTTATGATTTAAGGAGTCTTGTTGATTAGAATAATAAAGGAAATAATTACAATCCTTATCGAAGATGGAATAATACAGGAAATAGACATATTTAACCTACATTCCTTTAGCATCAAAATTAACATTAGCATCAAAATTAACATTAACATCAACCATCTCATTATCCATCATAATGGCAATTCTAACCATTTAATCCACAAATTCTTTAGTAGATTAATCCATATCAAATTTGATGTTTTCATATATCATATTTTATCAATTGTTATATATCATTATAATCTTTCTTTATTTATTGATAACTGCTTTACTATTTACAAATATTATAAATACTAATTAAAACTTATTAATGCTCTTTCAGTCTAATCAATAAGCTGCTAAGAGTTTGTAATCACTATTCATTTATATTAGATTAGGTAATCGTCAAAAAAGATTTGAACATACTATGAAATCAATGCAAAAAATCAAAACATTTGTTGATTTAACTCAAAGACTTAAATTACTCAATCCACTTTAATTTAAATAAGTTCAAATCATTATTCAACATTTAAAATAATAAGCAAAACTAAAATAATTCTTTAAAAAAGATGATGATGAAAAAAATCATATTATTGCAATTTCTAAATAATTGGAATTAGAAATTGATATGCTTAATAATATAGAAAATGATGAAGAAAAATAAAACCTAATCATTGATATTCTTTAACTTGATTTCTCACCTAATGAAATTGCAACCATGGTACAAGAATCTTCTATGACACTTGAAACACATCACAATTTGCATAGAATTTTAGAAACCATCAATAAACGTAACCTTAGAAAACAATAAAAAAATTAAGTTCTCGATTAAATCAATAGTCTTAATTTTATATAGGATGTAAATAATGATTCCTCAGATTTCTATAAAGAAACTCTCAGAAGTTTCAACTAAAAAAGAGATTAATAATAAAATTGCGAATTATCAGTAAATGAAAAGTTTGAACTCTTAAAAAAATATCTTCTTCACAAGGGAATTCAAATTGAAAAAAAAGAAAAAGTACCACATCAAGAATATTCCAAATTTTACGCTTAATAAGCAAATAAGTTAATTAAATCAACAAAGCTTAAATAACTTAAATAAATTCATATTTCTAGTCCAAAATCAGCATCCATATCACCAGAAATATTAAACCCTTAATAATATCATACAAATCAATATTTAAAAAAAATAGAGAAATTAGACAGCAATCATCAAACAAGTAATAATGTTTCTTCTACTACTCTAAACACTCCTTAACTAACTCCAAGTAAATTGCTCAAACAAAAGTCTGAAGAATTCTTATCATCTTAATAATAATAAAATTACACCTAAAGAAATATTGCTCCAAAAAGAAAAAGTGATCATCAAATTATATCAACATCAAAAACTATTTTAAATTCTCCATAAGAAAATGAAAAAGAAGAATAACCTAATAAAATAATCTAGCCTTAACCATAAGTTAGTTATTTTCATAAAAGTATTGATTAACTTAGAGAATTTCAAGCAAACACTAAAGCTGTTTAAACATTTTTTAGAATGGAAAATAAAGATTGCTTACACACTATGAGAGACATGGAAAAAATATTAAAAAAACCACTTAAATAACATTTCAATGAATTTATGAGTGTTCATTAAGAAGAAAATGATGGAGCTGATTGTTTAGGAAAGAGAAAAAATAATATGAAAAGAAATATAAGATTGAATAAGATTTTCAAATCTGAATTAGAATGATTTTTTTATCTATACTAGTAATTTATATTAATTCTAATCAAAATGAATATATTATATTATTATTCATCAAAATTATAGACAATGTTATTCTTCTACCCTAAAAAATAAGTTAGGCATATTAGTAAGTTCATTAAAATCCTCATTTATGATTCCTATTTATATCATTTATATAAATTACCGAATACAAATGGGGGTTTAATTATTAAACCCTCTACATTTTCAATATCCATCATTTTTGGTCTATATGCTGTACTAAATCTTCCAATTCCCAAAATGCTTTCTTATACTTAGAATTTGCAATTCAAAGTAAATTGAGGAATATTCAGATTTTAATCAATAGGAATGGATGTTCTACATTACATTAAAATTTATTATACTCTTTCAAAATTCAATTCACCTTCATCTTTGTAATATAAGTTAATTATATACATTCAAAAATAAATATAGTGGTATTGCTTTAGTCAGCAGCTATCAAAAAAATTTTAATTTCTTCAGATTCTGACATGAAAACAACAGTATTTTCAATATTTTTTTCTGGTCGAAAACAATTATATATCATTTTATTATTATGGCTTAATTTAAATTTTGGCCATCTGTAAAATTCTTTGCTAAAACTACTAATAACTTTTTCTGGTAATTGTTCTATATCATTATTATAAGGATTAATTTCATTCAAATTTTCAAAAGATTCTTAGATATAACTATGAAAAATTTATTTATCTTATTCCTATAATTTAATTCCCTTAAATTAATATGCCTAAGTTATAATTTAAATTTTTATACTGATTGAACAAGAATGTCTTTAACTTAATTAATATAATCATCTTAAAAATCAACCAATGTATTTAAATTTGTCAAACAACTAAGTGAAAAAAACTAGTTTTCATTTTATATTTAATTTTTTATTCCTATTGTAAAGAAAAGATGTTAAAGAAATATTGGTACATTTTATTCAGAAATTTTAGATTCTTAAGGCCGTCTGATTGCTAAAATAAACGTCTAAAATACCCATTATTGTAAATCTTGTTTCAGAATTAACACTCTAAACAACCTTCCACTGAAAATTCAATTCTTTTAATTTTGAAGTAATTTCTTTATTCACTTAAAAAGAACCATTATAATTATAATGGTATAAGGGCATTCGGATTTCTTAACAAGAATCTATATTCCAAATAAATTATAATATCATTTTTAGATGATCTTAAAATTTTGAGGGATCTGCAGTTGAAAAATGACTTAACATTAATTTCCTTTCTTACAAAGATTGTTCTAAAAAACATTATCCTAATCCTAACAATTAATTATTTTCATATATTCCTAAACAAAAGCTTTCCTCTTATTATTCATATTACAACAACATTTATTTAATCTCTCCTCTCCATGATTTTTTAAAATCATCATTGATATTTTTTAAATAATTTTCTACCATCTTATCGCTTAAATAGCATTTTTATATTTAAATTTAATGATCATTTTAAGAAATAACTTAATTTGAAAAAGCAGGAGGATTAATCTAGCAATGATTTTGTTATTTATCTTCAGTTTATTAATTAGATTAAATTTATAGTTATTTTTATTTTGTTTAATTATTTTAACTCTTATCGTTTTAAATTTTTATTAAATCCTATTTTTCAGGATTATCCATTTTTTATTTATTAGATTATTTTTATGGAATAATTTAAGGATAAGAACCTGAGTTAAAATTTTTAAAATCAGTTGGATCAAGTTATTTGATAATACCTCTCTAAAATTATTGATTTAAATTATACATTTTGATTTTAACTGAACTCAGGTCTTTTAGTTGGCCTTAGACGATTAATTTATAAATTTTTCCTAGGATTCATCTTAGCTTAATCTTTTTAGCTCATTTATTTAAATAATAACTTTTCTTCTTTTTCAATTTAGGATACTTCTTCTTCAATAAGATTTTCAATATTCTTTATTCTATTAAGAAGAGGTTTAGATATGAATTAAACAATTTTACTAGGATCCTTAGTTGGTTTAGTAATAGAAACAAAAAATGGGTCAGATATATTTGAAAATTAATAAAATTTTGAAAGTACTGAATTTTAAATGCATAATGCATCTTTTTTCATCTATTGATAAATAATTAAAGCACCTTGATTAAATAATTTTCATTAAAATAAGTGTAGGGTAGTGAAATGCTGTCTAAAGTATGAATATTAACCAAATACTTCATGAGGTACTACCTCCAACCAATTATTGATTCTACTACATTTATAGAGAGTATTCTTAAATGAGTAATTAATTCTGCACTTTTAAATATTAATTATTCATCTTAAGGATTATCTTGAATTAATTAAATATGATTTAATAGAAAACTGAAGCATTTTTCTCTATTTTCAATTGCTTGCATACATTACTTTTATAATATTAATGAGAATCTACCTAAATATGTGATTTTTTTAATTATATTTCTTCAATTTCAGATTAAATAGCCTACTTAATCTTTGGGAGGGTTCTAAGACACATTTAGAACAGTTGTCTAAAAAAATATTCGTAGTTACATAACCTATGAAATTCTGGAATATTGTGATAATCTTAAACTTCAATCAATTTTGCAAAATATTGATTCATTGATGATCTAGATTAATCAACTTATTAATTATTCATTGATTTTTAAACATAAAACCTGTTATTCCAATTTTCTTCCTTATAAATAATTAGATTTTATGTACTTTTTTCTTTATTTAATTCATCATAATAAGATGTCTAGATTTTAGTTCGATAGAATTATCTTATTTCGATTTGCGATGCTCTATATATTATTAGTCATACATCTACAATTATTATATTAAATAAATTATTATATTATCAATTTAATTGATTAAATATAACTGTTTATTTTTTTTGCCACTTTTTAATTTCAATAATATTTTATTTATTTTTATTATTTACAATAAGGAATTTAGGTTCTTTTTTTCTTAAGATTTGTTGTATTGGATAGTTCATACAGCATGAATAAAATTTTATAGATGCCCTCTATTTTTAGAAAATGATATAAATTTAAATTCTACATTAATTTAATTTATTGAAATGAAAACAGTGTGTTCATTACTGAAAGAGATAGTTTTAGTGAAGAAGAGCATCTATATTAACACAGTGAGTATGATTAAGTTGAATTTTAGCTATCCAATCACAGTTAAGCTGAGGTTGACATCAAATCCTATTATATTTACAAAAAAAGTCCTTTAATAAAAAAGAAAAAGTAAGGCCGATACAAGAATGTGCCTTATACATTTGGTCTACATTTTAGATATTGGATTGAAACAGAAGTAGGATCCATTAAATGTCCAGTGGTTTAAAAATTCATTTCTAAAAGTAAATCCAATCCTATGTATCATGATGGTTTTAAAGATTTTAATGATCTATTCTAAAACTCATGTATAGGTAGATAGCTAGATTAAATTTTCTTTGGATAAAAAGAAATGGGTTTAATATCTATGAAATAATGAAGAGTTGATGGTTTTCAATATATTTTGAAGTAGAAAGATTGTACTTTGAATGAACTAAAATCACAGAAAAAAAGGTGAGAAATATTTGATAAAATTTTTATATTTATTTATTTGAATAAAAGATACTAAAATTATTTGACTTTTTAAGAGACATAGATGTTGAGTTGAAGAAAACACTTGAATCTTCTACTTAATTTATTGATGATAGTTGATGGGTATGGTAATTAAGCAATAGAAAAATTTAGAGAAAATTTAAAAGCAAATATTGAAGGACCATTATAAGAGTAAATACATTTTATTGTAATGAAAAATCAAAGACAAAAAAGTAAGTCTTATAAAGTTGATAATTTAGAAAGAGTAATTGAGATTAGGATCTAAACATTATAGTAAAATAATGATGGTAGCAAATGAAAAGTTGAAATAACAATTAATTTACTATTTAGACACTTTTGAAGAAGAATTTAAATTAAAAAATTTAGATTTGGATTATGAATATTAATAAATTGAAAAAGAATTACAAGAGAATTAGAGTTAAAGGATTGATAAAATTTATTATTTGATTAAAAATATCATCATTGATTATAAAGAGATCTTCTTGTTGTACTTAGAACTTATGAGTAAGGATCAGATCTTGCACTAATAGTCATCACTTTAATATATTTTTAAGGTTCATTGTTAAGATTTTTTATTTCCTAATTCTTTAAAATCTAAAGAGGCAATCTTTAACATTGATGATCTGAATTCTATTTTGAATCTGAAAGATGATAGTATTCAGTTTTTTATGTGTGTCCTGATATTTATTTACTTTAGTAACTTGTGTGTAAATTTTCGATTTCATCTTCATCATAAAAATATGGATCAGCTGGGTTATTAGGAAATGTTTAGATTTAATCGAGTTATAAAATAGGCACACATTTCTCTTTTGTATAATTTTTATTAACTATTTCATAGAGAGCCTTTTTTGCTTCTATTGTTTATTAATCACTAATTAAAATAAATCTTACTTAGATATTTTTTCTAACTCTTTTTGAATATCTAAATCAACATCTAAAAGTGTCTAATCTTTTTCTTACATTTAAGTAGGAATTTATGAAATACTATTTGAAGTTTAAGTGTGAAGAATTTCAAATTAACAAAATTAAAGAAAAGGAATAGTTACTCTAGATTAAATTGTATTCGTTTAGACAGCTTAAAATGTTTATTCTGCCAATAATTTATATGTTTCTAAATCTCCATATTAGGTTTTTAAGATTTCTACACATTTTCCTTTATCGAAAATACCTTGAATCATTTTAAGTTCAGCCTAGAATTATTATTATTTATACAGATATAAAATAAGTTCCCATTCCATGAAATTTATTTTCCTAAATACTACCTGTATAAATATCTCCATTTTTCCATATCTATCCAATATTTGAAATATATTAATCATTAAAAATCCCTATTCTTTTATCTGAAGTAAACATATTTTCAATTCCTAATCCAAATGGTTTTCCTCTTTTCATTTTACCAAGATGAGTTTCTGTAATACCTATTGATGTACATTTATTTCTATCTAATATCTCATCTAAATCAAGTAACCTATTTTAATATTCATCTATTTAATTTAATTTAGTATTACCTAGTAATAAATCAATCGAATCTATGTTATTTTCAATACCAATCAATTCACCTCTTCTATAAATTGAAATTGTTTATCCTCTCAAACATTTTCCATTTAATTACCCATATTCAAATCTATAAAACTCACTCTAACTATTTAATTTATTCTTATATTCATACGTATAATTAACACATAAACCATGAAATTTATTATTCTTAAACTAAGCCCTTATAACATTATCATTTATCATTATTATTCCTTCCCCATGAATCATATCCTTATGCCATTCACCTATATAAATTGCACCTTAAGGCCACCAAAATATTCCTATTCCATCTTTTATACCATTTTCTAAAGATCCTTAATAGATTCCATTACGATAAGCTATCATTTAATAATATTGCTGTTAAATTATTTCTAAAATTTATAAATAAAAATCAATGAATATTTGTTTTTATTTCAAAATGAAATAAATTATACAATTATACAATTCATTATTTAAACAAGAAAAAACTTTTCAATTAAATATATAATAAGATTTTGCAGAAAGAGATAAAGGAATATTAAAAACTTCTATATTTAACTATGTGTTAATTGAAACTAAATTTTTTCAAATAAATAATTTAAATTTACAAATATAATTTTACTTCTCAGTTTAGAATATAGATTTTAATAATTTTGATAATAAATATATATATAAAATTTTATTATTATACTAATGGGATTAAAAAATACATTATGAGTAATAATTTTAATCCTCTCAAATCTACTAAGATTATTTAAATATATTGTTAGATATTTTTAAGTGATATTAGATATGTATTAATCTGATAATTTCTGATTTTACATCATAAAGTAAATCAGAATTTAAAGTAGAGCATCCTTTCTTTTAAATAATAGATGATCAAATCATTACTTGTTGAAAATAGTATATAACTTAAGAGTTATTAATAAAATAAATTATAATAATTATTGTAACATGATGGAACATTATAAAGGGATAATGCTTTGTAATAGGCCATAAGCATCTATTAATTTAGATTATCATAAGTAAATTAAATTCAACATATTTATAGACCTTTTGTATCAAGAGTAACACATGCTGAACCTCTCGGTTACAATCCAGTTAAACAACTGTAAATTCATTAGCCAATTAAATGTATGTAGCTTATTTCATAAATCAAGAAATAAAACCAATACTGAGTCAACATAAAGAATGGCTTTAAAATTTCCAAAAACATGCTAAAGAGAAAAAAACAGCATTACATTATTCTTAAGTTCAATCTCGTTTACATCCTGATAGGTATCAATCAAATAGTGACAATTAAAATTAATAGAATGATACGAAAATTCAATAAACATCGTTACATCAGAATTAATCAACAAAAGTTGAAGAAATATAATAAGAATAATTAAATCAATAAACAAATAAAAATGAATTAGGAGATGAAATAATTGATGATTAAGAATTGAATGAATTATTAGATTTTACTAAGAACCTAGATTTTGAATAATATATAAATGATTTAGAAGTATTAATACTACTCAAAGTAGGTCAAAACAGTAGTAGAAGCTTTAAAAAAGAGAATAGAAGAAATACGAATAGAGAATCCATAATTATCATAAAAGGAAGCAACAAAGAAAGCTTTAAAATAGAATAATAACAATCCAGCACAAAAACAAATCAAAAAACATGTTACTATATAAGAAGAAGAATAGGTAAAATAAAAAATTAATAATTTTAGCTTTAAAAAAATCTAGAAAAAAAAGAAACAAATTTGGAAAGTGTAGCTAAAAAAATAGCAGAAGAAATTCTTCAAAAAAATAAATACTTAAGAAATATTCATTCAAATATTTCAATGTAGAAATTAGTAGAAACAGAAGCTCGTAGATTTCTTTAGAAAGAATGAATAAAACCAATAATATAAATCATATTAATAATCTACAGATTATTTTATATTTGTATATTATGTTAAGGATCAGAAATCTTCTCTATCCAAGATTCTATTACATTCAGCTAAAACCTTATTTCTTTCTCTTCCAAGATAATAAGTATCACCTAAGTTGCACATATCAAAATATTTTTTATTGTGCTTCAAAAATTTAATTGGTTAAAAGTAGAGATAAGCAATAGGCCATACAACAAAATAAGGTGCCCAAGAGAATCTCTTTGTCTAAAACATTCTAACCATAGACACTGCAGCAGCACATGCCCATCCATCAACAAGTGATGTATATGTTACATCATATCGATACCTATGGTCCTAAGTGAAAAAATGTACTCTCTTCTGACTACATATCCCCAATCTCTTTCTTCTTATGTCTTATAAAAGTTTGTATCAAAATCTGCAATATATTTTTAAACAAAAGCTTTTCTTAATTTAGCTGCCTACATTTCTTCAGCACTGAATCCTCTATTATATTCCATTTCCTCTTTTGAATTCACATATCTGCGAATTGCTCTTGACATTTTATTTTAATTAATATATGTTTTAGATTTGAATTAAAAAAAATATCATCTAATTAACAAATATTTCATATCATTTATACATCCAGCTCATCTAATACTACCTAAAATACACTTATAGTAAAACTAAAGCTTAAATATTAAGTATAATTATTAATATATATATAATTTAAAATTCAAAATTAAATCAAACTATAAATCAGTTTTTAATTGCCTCTTTAAACTCTTTAAGATAATGAATAAGACTATATTCAATTAAGATAAAATTATTTTCATTAATTATCGTGATTTAATTATTCCATCCAATTATTTTTAAAATCTTCTTGTTTACTTTTTTCAGATATTAAAATTAATTTGCACTAATTCTATTTTTCGAACTCTCTGTGTTTATATTTTCATTAATAAAAAGATGTATTTTATACTTAATCACTTTTGTTTATAAATACTGTAATAATTAGGTCTAAAATATACTTAAAATATATACTTTTATCAAAATGCTCTTATATGGATTCTCAAAAGATGAGTCTTAAAGTACATTCAAAATTAGTTAAAGTGTTAATACATAATTTGATTCACATTCAATATTCTCTCCTTCAAAATGAATTGGTAATTATTTTACATTACAAAAAATGCACTGTAACTATTATAAATCATTTAGTAAACTCTTTATGTTAAATTAACAAGTCTCCTGAAATTTTTAATGCATACTATTGAGTATGAGAACATTATAATATCCATGAATAGATTTAAATAATAGACTTTATGTATTCGAGATTAATTTAATTGTTTGTATATTTAATACAGAATTTAGATGGATTTTTTGTTTTTTATCAATAATTTCCGATGATAGATACTTAACTAATTATAAAGATCTTTTTGCATTTTCCAGGCAAGCCATCAATAATCTTTAGTTACGATTTTTCTTCCTTACCTCTTTATTTAATTTTAATATCTTTTAATATTCATTATCTTCTTAAATTAACATAATTAAATGAACAGAGTTTTTCTCTATAATTTTATATATGCAAATTCTATATGCAATCTTAGTAATTTCTGAATAAATTTCTGAAGACTTTTCTCTATAATCTCCTCCAAGCATATTATAAAGTATTTATTCTAAGGTTTATGCTTTTTACTTTAAACGTTAACTTTATGTTAAAATTTAGAATGGTTATGAGAGTGATCTAATTTAAACAATTGAATATTTTCTTATAAATTAAAGAAACTATTTTTGATCTTAAATAATTTTTTCTGCTTATTTATTAAAGTTTACTAATTTTAATTGATTTAATTTTTTATCAAATTTACATCTAATTATTTTCAATTAAAAAACATTATCTAATTATTTGTGTAGTTGAATGTTTTAATGCTTCAGTAAAAAAAATGATCTTTTCATTTTTTCACTACTCCAAATTGATTTTAGTACTAGTACCAATGCTAATATAAACATTAATTATAAAGAATTGAAATAATTTTGAATTATTGAACTTAATACCATCAATCCTATCTAGTTTATTAACAAAACTAGAATGTTTATAATGACATTTGAACCTAATAGTAAACTGTATTGAATCATTGCCACAGTTTATCCTGCTAGAAACAGAATGTTGGAGTTTGAGAAGAAATAAAGCAAAATGAAAATTAATCCACCTAATGACATGTTCATTGTCGCCATAACAAGATTGAAATATTTAGGTAACAATTTTATTAATCTATGACTGGTTATAAAGCCTATTGGAATCATTATTAATGTGTATTTCCAAGCACCAAATCCAAATGGTATAATAAATTCCATAGTAAAAACACATATTGCACTTATGGTACCTAAACAACATGCCCAAGTATAAAAATTAAATAATTCTTCAAATTGATCTTAAAAATAAAGTTCTTCCATTTTAGAATTGTCAAATCTTAGAGTGTATTTATTCATATAATTATTATTTGGAATTAATTTTTAACTTTCAATTCCAAAAAGGAAATAATTGATAAAATGTAGATCGAGAAATTACTTCAATACATAAGTTGTTATATCTAGAATATAAAAAAATTCAATCATTTTAATCATCATTTTCTTCTGCAATCTCTTCAGGATATTCTCCTTCTCCATCTTCACCTTCTTCATTTAATTATTCTGGGTCAATCCCGAATAGATGCAAATTTTACTTAATTTTAAATATTATTTACACTAAAAATTTCTCTAAATTAATTATTTTCGTTGGCTAATTTTTCAACTTCCTCTTGCAATTATTATTTTTCCTCATTCATATGTTGATATAATTATTTAAAATTCTCAATCAAATCTAAAGTAATATTAAATTGTTTAAAAACCTTCTAATTTATGGTTTTCCTCATTTTTTTCTTCCAATTACTAACTTAATTCTTAAATAACTTAATCTTTTTCATTATCCTAACTTTTAGATAGTTTTTTGTTTGATGATATCTGATTTCGAGTGTTTCTAAAATTATTTTATTATTCTTCTGCCATTTCTTGAATTTATAATTACTTATCCTAAAGTTACTATTATAATTATTCAATAATTTGATCTTTCATGTTTGATTCTTCATAAAGTTCTTAGATATCTTACTTATTTTAATAAATTATAAATGTTACATCATTTTATTCCTACTATTTCTCATTGAGAACTTATTCAAGATCTCTTATTTACTATTCATACTGTCTAACTTTACTAATTTCTTCATTGAGCTACTTATTTGTTTAGTTGAGCTTGTGATTTAAATTTTTATTATCATCCTAAACTTATTGAATCTTTTATCTATCATCTTTATGTTTTTGCTCATAATCTTACTCCAATTTTTATCTAATTACATATAATTTTTGAGATACAATCTTTTTGAAAAATCTTTTTCTCTATCTTTAACCAAATTCAATTCTGCTCTTAATCTCTCTGTTTATTATTACTCTTCCTTTAATTAATTAATGAGTGCTGAATAAGATTTTTCAAATTCCTGAGGCTTCTAATTGGAGGAGTATTGTTTTTTATCAAAACCTTAGTATTGTTAATCATATCTTTTATCATGGCTATCAATTTTCCTATCCAAATAATCATATTTTTTTTCAACATACTCAGGTTTTCTGGTAACATCAATTGTTTTTGAGTAGTCTTATTTTTTAGTATCATGAGTCAAGTAATCTTTAGTTGGAGGTTGAGCTTTGAAATCATTTTTTTTTTGAGAGTTTCTTTATTCAGATTGAGATGGAGCAGGAATTAAACTTTGATTATTTTAGTACATTTCTAACAGAGGAATTAACAGATACCTTAGTATGGAATGATTTCAGTTTTGTGTTGTTGATCTATTGGCCCAGTTCTATTATGTATTTATGAATCACAAGAATAGCATAGTCTATATATTTATGCGTATCTGCATTATGAACATTTGATAGTTGCAGGTCTTTGTTGACACTTTTGACATTTAACAAAAAGTGATTGCATTATAATGTTGGGATAATATGTATAAAATAAATTTGAATTTGATAAAAGAGAGATGGATAGTATGAAAAGTACTTAGAAATAATATTTGTATTATTTTTGAATAATGAATATAAATCAAGCCCAGACTTGACCTCTGAATTGTATAGCTCTGGAGTTCTTCCATCCTTTTTTGAAGTGATTATAATAGACGCCATCTCTGACTGCATACATTTCCCATCTAAATAATGAGAATAAAATAATACCTAAGAGAGAGATTGTTTCTGTAAAATCCTCTAGTCTTCAAGTAAGCAAATGGATATATTAAAGCAACACCAGTTAAAAACATATAATATCTAACAGTTTTATCTGGTCTTTAGAATCCACTTCTTCTTTAAACAAATTAAATGAAATTAGTGACATCGAATGCCATTTATGGTGTTGATGCAGGAGTACCATCCTCATAATCAACAAGTCCTTTAAAATAAATTGATACTCTTACCATCATGTAATTATCTAACCATACCAATAATCATGTGATCAAAATATGGATTATAAGCCTTTCCCTTTGGAACATCTAAACCTTAATAAGGCTTGTAATGATATCCAGTCAAAATATTATAAATATAATTAATGCCTCCAGGTCTAAGTCTAATTTTAGAAAAGTCTGTTGGCCATACACCTCCATTTGCATTTTTAGCTTAATCTTATGAGAAGTAAGGTGGATAGATTCCTAATCATTATTCTTATATTTACTGTCATGAATATATCTATCTCTTTCATCCCATTCCTAATAGTAGAATTACTTAAAGTGATGATGAGCAGGATGAATTGTGAAATTACTTACCAATGCAGCCAACTCTAATTGCTTATAAACTTTATCCAATAAAACATCATATTTTTTATACACAATACCATGACAATTAGCACAGTTTCTAGAAAATACAAGAAATCTAAACTATCATTATAATTAATACCCTCTTCTAACACTACCTGAATCAAATGTCCCTAAAAATCTATATTAAGGCCATGACATATGTCCTCTATGTGTACCTACTTCTGTCACTTGCTCTTCATATCCCTTTATACCCCAAAAGGCACCAATATCATCTCTGTATAACCAGGCATGAACACTGTTGTCTTATTAGGTCATCAACATTCCTACTCCTAAACAAAAAAGAGCCTTCATTTTTAAAATATTTAATATCTAATAAATTTATTTAACAATAGTTATTCCTATACAATCTAAAACAAAACTTATAACATTTCTTCATTTTCACTCTCTTACTCATTCCCTATCTATCATCTTTATACCTCTTTATCTATTTTTTTATCTAACTTTTTCTTATTTTCCTAATCCAACATTTCATACTTATATAATATCTACTAATCTTTAAAGCTCTCTATCTAGATTACTCCTTTCTTTAAGATTTATTAATCAATATTCTTTTACAATTAATAGCCATTATTTCATTCTATCATATCTTCATCTAAATTCAACTCATGTATCATAATCTCGACTCAATTTTGCCTCAAATTTTCTTTTTATCATTTTCATATATTTAAATTTAACATTAATTACACCATCTATCAACAATTAATTTAATAAAAACAATAATCAAATTATTATTATCAAATTTATAATAAAAGTTAACAATAAAGACATATTTATATACTTAGATAATCTATAAATTTTGAATTAATCATGTTTCAATAATTAATGGATTTTTTATGTATAAAAATATTTATATTTTGTTAAAAAATACTTAGTACAAACAAGAAAATATTAATCCAATTTAATGTCTGATTAGAATTATTGTATTAAATTAGATTTTTATTAATTTATTATAATTTTTTAAAAGAAATCTATTTAGATAATCATTTAAAATTGTTTGTATAAATTTATAAAAGTAAAAATTATCCAAAATTATCGTTTTTAGATACATCTAAATTATCTTGATATAGATATAAAATTGTTTTACTAATGGATAATCCTTTTTTCTTTAGCAAATTTATATATTTTTTACAAAGCCCAAGATTTATGTGAAAAAATTCTAGAAAGTATTTTTGATTTAAAAAATAAAAAAAGGTTTTTTATTATTTTTTCTGTTTATATTTTTATTAAATGTTTTCTAGAATTTTTAAGTAAAATTATTTGACAAAGATTGCTTTATTTTCAACAGCCTCTTTAATATATTGGGGAAGTAGAAAGAATAAAAACGAGGAAATATTTTAAATTTTACACAAATAGACATAAAATTAGATTGTAAAATTCTTTCTAAATGGGAGAATAATTGGTTAGGGAGCAGTGCTGAAAAATGGATTTGTAGTTACAAGTTCTGAAGTATTTGAAACTTAATAACCTTAAATCACTGCATAAATAAATGGATAATTATAAAACTATGAAATAGTAAAAATTGAAGAAGGACTAGCAATCTTAAAAATATAACAATAGAAATCTGAATTTAATATGTCAAAATATTAGATAGGATAAAGTGCATATGTTTTAGGAACAGATGAATAAGGTTTGAAAGAATTCGAATAATGTCCTATAACAGATAGCAATTTTACTTTAGATATAGGATTAGTAGGAGAGGAGGCCTTAAATTAAACATTTCCATTTATTTTATTGAATGGGTGTTATTCTAGTCCAGGAAGTAAATGATGATATAAATATTTAGGTCCTGTTTTAAATAAAAATGGAGAATTATTGGGGATAATAAGTGGGAAGTTCAAAAATCAGACTTAAGTAGTTCCATCTGAATATTTTAAAGGATTGGAAAAAGGAAAATCTGTAGTAAAGCCTTATTTGGGATTGACTTTGAAAACTTCTGATTAAGGAGGTGCTTTTATCATAAAAATAAATTCGGACAGTCCTGCAGAGAAGGCAGGTTTAAAATTAGGAGAAATAATTAAATCTGTAGATGGAATTAAAATCTAACATGGAAAAGATGTTACAAAATTATTAGGTGTTACTGAAAATGTCGATAGTCACACAATGGTTGTTTTAAGAAATGGAAAGGAGAGAACTGTATATGTAAATTTGAAATGAGCATAAGTTATAGAGTATTATATACTATATTTAATATTAATATACAAGTAACAGTATATAATTTGTATTTGAATTTATTATTTAAAATAGTGTATTATGTTTATTAATAAATCCAAAAAGCCTTCATTATTGTATGTTGAATGTAAATCAAGAGATATTTCAAGAAGAAATTCTAGGATAAGTGATTTTCTTAATGATACTACGAATAAGGAAAATTCAAATTAATAATCCAATTTTATTCCAAACACAGCGAAAAAGATTGATAGAACTATTGGAAGTTTAAACAAGATGTATAAATAAGCAATATAGGATTAATAAAATTTATAAGAGCAAGCATCAATGTTAATTGAAGACTTGAATGGGAAGTTATTGTAAAGAGCCGAATTGATAGGATAAGTGGAAGAATTAGAGGAATTAATAGAATTCCATAAAATATAAAGTAATTTTGAGTTTGCTTTTGCAACTAAAATAGAATAGTTAGATCTACAAATTTAATAGTTAAAAAAATAATCTTCTTTTAAATTATCAAACAACATAGCTGATTTAATACGAGATAGAGAATAATAACATAAAATATTAAAGGAAAAAATAAATTAAGAAACAACACTTGCTATGACAATGTATTTGTAACAATGGGGTAAAGTATTATTTTCTAAATATAAGGTCATTAATTTGAGGTTATCAAGAATTAATATGGTAATGAAGTATATCAATAAGTTTTAAAAGAACAAGAATAATAAATCAATTAATTGATCTCACAATAATATAATAAAAAAATATAAGGTATAATTTTGATACTCAGAAATCATGAGAAATTAGAAAAAGCTATTTAATTAAATATTGATTATGTTGATACATAATTAAATGATGATATTGTTATAATAAAATAAACAATGGACCAAAAAAAACAGTTAGTCCAGAATATTAGAAACAATCTTTTAGAAGAAGATTAATCTAAATTCTAATTATTAAAAAGAGTTGAAGATCTGGAGTAAGAGAATCAATAATTGGAATAATAATTAAATGAAATTACTATGAAAAAAGATCTCTATTAATAAGAAATATTAAATAAATAAAAAACCGAAGAAATTTACAATGAGATACTAACAGGATTTGATTGCTTATCACAAATTGATAATGATGATCAAAAAAGTGATAATAGTAATTCTTAACTTAGAAGTGGTACGAACATATTAAGCAATATAAATAAATAAACTAAGAAAGTTTTAAGTAATCACTTAAATAAGGATGATTCCTTACATTTTAGTCAATTACAATAATATTTATAAATTAATAGTATAGATGGTGAAACTAATTCTAAATGTTCATCAGCCTGTCAATTATCTGCTGATGATTCATTATTATAACATTTTAATGAATTAAATTTAACCTTACTATAATCTGAAAAGTCTAAAAATAATTATTGTAATATGCCTTTACAATAATCATAATAATCATAATAATAATAATAATAATCATAATTATAATTATAATAATCATAATTATATTCATAATAATCATAAGTTTAATACAACTATTTTAATTAGAAGAATTCACCAATAGAAAATTAGTCTTAATAGATTGATTTTATAAGATTATAAACTATTACTGAAGAATAATTAAGTTCAAAAAGAGAGAAATCTAAAATGGAATAATCCACTAAAATAAATAATACTCCTATTCATTAAAATTTTTAAAATTATTTAAATCTGAACTAAGTTTAAGTTATTGATAATTCATCCTAAAGCACTCGAGTTCCACTAACTGAATAAACAAAGCGCTTCTCAAATAAATTAGGTTAATCTTAATTATAAATGACAAATTGCAATGAAGTTACACAAAAGTAAATATCAATTCCATCTCCATACATGCCTTTGTTTTTTAATAATTAACCAAACAATCCTCAAACATAAAAGAGTTAACAACCTTAAGTTTTTAAATTTAAAGAATAAAATTCTTTATCTGAATAAATTTCAAAACACAAAAAATCAAAATCCTTTGATTCTACTGCTAATAAAGATATCTAGTAGAAATAATTATTTTGCAATATTTCAGCTAATAATGGATAAACCTATTATAATTCAAAAGATTCCTAATATCTCTCAACAAAATCAAATCTCTTGATTCCTATTGAATAAGAAATACTTAAGATAACGAAACCTTTATTAAAGGGTGTGTTAATTTATAAAAGGTTTACATCAACTAAACCAAATTTAACGAAAATGGAATTTGATCCTTTTACATGTTAAAATCCAAATATCTGTGGATATTGTCCAAGAATTATCGCTTTGTCATAAAACTTTGATAAAATTGAATTTAAAAATTAAATGAGAATTAATGTAAAATATTTAATATTATTTAGCAAGTTGATTCTTCTCTATAATTAGATTAAATTATGAGAGTTATTATTCCTAAGACAATCTAGTAGAGTATTCAAATAAAGAAATAAATATAAAATAGATATATTTTAAGTCAAGAAGAAAGAATTTTTTGTAGTATTGTTTATTGGCCAATGTCAATCATTACTTAAAATGAAGGTAGGATTGAATTATTGTTTGATAATGAGGAAATATTGGAATCATGGTAAACAAGTCTTATTTTTCTGAAAGATAACATTAAAACACTATAAATCATCAATAAAAAATTAAAAAAATGAATGTGATTTGTTTAATTAATTTTTAATACTCATATTTTTAATTCATAATTAAATATATCCTAAATTAATACAGATGCCAATTTATAACGAAGTTTGGGAAGAGGAAGGTACTCACTATATTTAATTAAATAGATTTTATGTTCAGAAATATGATTAATCTTTAAACATTGACCAAAAATCATGTTAAATTGTTGGATAATCTAAAATTTGAGTTTGTCGAATATAAAGTATTCATATCAAATTATTAATTAGGCAAATTAATTGCTTGCTTGTCACCTATATGATAGAATGGCTTAACATTGCAAAAATCAATTTGGTCTCTTTGAAGATTCTTATGTGCCTGAATGTTTAGATGCAAGAAATTATTTCTAATTGTGTGTCAGAATGAATGCTTCATACGGTTTAGCTAAAAAATATTTCCCAGAGTAGCTTTTCTTATTCATATTAGATATTTCTTAACTAACGAATATTCAAGACCAAATCCAAATTTCAAAGAATTAGGACTTTGAAACATTATTAATAAACAATACATTAATTACACAAGACATTTTCATATAACTATATTCTTTATTATATTTATCAATACTTATTTATAAATAATCTTTACATACAAATTTAAATACAGTATAGATTTGATTATATTGATACACATAGGAATATAACATTAAACATATTGTTCTTTAAAATTATTTATATTTACAATGATTATATTAAACTGTCTGGCAAATTTAAAAATTTTTAACATTTAGTTTTATTTAAATTCGAAATAATGTCAGATTCATTTAAGGTAGTGAATTATGAGAGAGAATCTAAATAATCTTTTTAAGATTTTTTACAGATGCATCTTAATGAGCCATAAGATCTACAATTAACATCTCCAACTTAAGAAAATAATTATAATTCCACAAAATAATTAGCAATAAAAAAAACTATAAAGAGAGAAGAATCTGAGCCAAGTTTTAGAGTGGCTGAATAACCTATTGATAATAATGAAAAAAATCTTACTTCTATGCAATCTAAAATCTAATTACTCATCACTGAAAATTCAAAGTTAATTGAAATAAATTCTGGTTTAATGAGAGAAATAGAAATTATGAAACAAAATAATCAATCAAATCGAACACTCTTAGTATAAGAATCTCAATAAAAATTGATGAATTATTAATAAAAGGTAGTTCAACTAACATAAGCAAATGAATAATTAAGTAGTAGATTAATTGATGAATAAACAAAAAATAAAAAAGAAATAGAATCAAGATTCTAATAAATATTATTAGAAAATAAAAATCTAAATGAAATGTTATAAACACGATTAAATGATATAGATATGTTGAATAATTAAGTTTTAGAAAAGAATGATTAGATAGCCTTAATAAATGAAGAAATAAAAGCTGTTAATGAGTAATAATAGTATTTCTATATCATAGAAAATGTATGGTATTGGAATAATAAAAATAAGTTTTGATTGCTTAGTAATAATAGTATGCTGATACAATAAAAGAATTCTAATACAAAGAATAATAATTTATGCAGTAATTATATTAAGAACAGACATCTTACTAATCTTGTATAGCTAATTTAGAATAAAATTATAATCTACAAATTAGTGAATTAAGAAATTCTTTTTTGGTAATGATTATATATTATAATAGAAAGAAATTGAATAATAATAAGAAACAATTGCTTAATAATATTAACATTATTTTAATTAACAGATTATTGTATTCCAATAATAGATTAAAACGATATAATAAGAAAATGTATAAATAAAAGATGAATTAAATGAAAGATCAAAGATATGGTCATAAGAAAAAGAAAGACTAGAAAATTTAATTAAAAACTTTTAATAATAAAAACCGAATTGTTAGGAATAGATTTAATAATAAACTAATATTAATAATCAAGTTCAATAAAATTCTAATTTAAATTAAAAAGCATCATAATAAATTATTTAGTAACCACAAATCTAAATTTAATAACAAATTTCTTAAATTTAGAATTAATGTAATTAAGTTTAAAGTCATTAATAATTAACTTAAGAATAGATAATTTAATAATAACAAGAATTGCAAAAATAATAATATTATTAAGAGATATTACAAATTTAATAATAATAATCTTAATAATAATAATAATAGTAATAATAATAGTAATAATAAAAGGTTTTATATTAACAATAGTAATAATAAATTTAATAATAATATAATTAAATTCATCATTAATCAAGTAATTACACATTTAGATAAAATACATAAGAAGATTCAAGAGAAGTAAGTCCTGAAAAAGATGAAAATTTTCTAAATTTTGATTAAAAAGCTAGATTACATACTGAAAGTTATGGAGATAGATATGAAAAAACAATACCATAAAGAGCTCCTTTGAATGTTAAGAATTATCGAGTTCCTTAATTACACACAATTACAAGATATGATCAAAAATAATAGAATTATGGAGTAAATTAGATTTAGTATTATTAAAATTCTCAATAAAAATTTCTAATTAATAGGGATACTCAATATCCGAGATCACATTCTCAATATTAAGAAAGAGATGATAAACCAAAAAGTTAGTAATATCAAAATTAAAATGAAGGATATCTGATAGCAAAAAGATATTGAATGAATTAATTAATATAAAAGTGATGGAATTTATAACAAAGACTTAAAAACAGATGAAAAAAATCATTATTATTTTCTTTTTTTTTATTTTTCAGAAAAAGTTAATTTGACTTTGACTATTGGTTTTTCAGATTCTGAAAAATGTTCCTGATTGAGAACATTGATGATCTTTTTTTTTTTAATACTTTTAGATTTTTAATTGACAGAATCTTTTTCTTTTATATCATTTTCGATTTCTTTTTCTAATTAAAATTGATTAAGATTCTCTTATTTTTATACGTATTCAACAGAATTTTCATGTTTTTAATCTTTGTTTAGACAATTTTCACATTTGCATAGATCTGTACATTTTTGATTAATACTATAACATTCACAATATTTCTTTTTACATTCAGATTTCTTACAATTGCATCCCTTTCTTGAATTAATATCTTTTTATGATTCTTTTAATGATTTTTCCTCTAAAAATAGTAAGAAGATTACCTTAAATTATTTGTGGCTGTTATCCATTATTAGTTAAAATTGCTGTAAATGCATCTGGATTTCTATGTAATGCTTCTTCAATAGCTTTAGATCTTTCATTAGGGTTATCAATTCTATTTTTGCATTCACAACAATTACAATTTTATGAACATACCTATATAGTTGAAAATCTTACCCAATTATTAGCAAAACATTCACAATATAATTTAAGACATTTACTTTTTTTACAATTGCAAGCAAAAGGTGAGACTTTTTAGTATTAAACCAATTGATTAACTTTTGATTAGAGTTCTTTAGATAAGGTATTTTAATAATGTTATCCATCATATTATGGAAAATATAAAGGTGGTCTATACCAAAATGGAATAGGATGTGGATATTAATGCATAAAAATTTGGGATGGATGTGGAGGATATTTCATAGGATATGGTTAATAGAAAGGTGGATAGTTTGGGTAATTTTATTTTGGATCTTCTTCATTACCATCTTGTTGAGGATCATTAGCAGAGAATTTTCGAAAGGGATTTTTCTTACCTTATTTGTCTTAGCCATCATCATAACCTTGATATAAGGGAACTATGAACTTTTTTCTAAATTTAAAGGAGGCATTTATGAAATAGGAGCATTAAAGAATTACGAAGGTGTGAAGTGAGGAGAAGCATTATTTACATAATTTACCCATTCTTAATCAAAATGGTGTAATTTTTTATCAGGACATGGTTTTAGGTTTTCATTTGAAATATCACTAATAAAATCATTAAAATATTCCTTACTTTTAATCATCTGCATTATTATTCATAACTTAAATAATATAATACATAAAACCTTAAATTTTACTTAACTTTAGAATCTATTTGTTAACTAAAAAACACAAAAAATCTCTATATAAAATGGTTAAATTATAAATACAACTTATTAGAATATATAATCAATTTCTTCTGTTTTATATAGTTTTTCATTTTTGTTTAAATTTATATATTATTATAATAGGATAATAATCGATAATCTATTTTTAGAGTTAACAAAAAATAGAGTTAAATTTAACTATTTTAAATAATAAATAGGATTAATAAATATATAACAAGTAGTAATAAGAAATGATAACTAATAAATAGTAAGATAAAGAGGATTTAAATATATATATAAATTTAATTGTTTAATTAAATTACTTAATGAATAAAAGTAATAAAATAAATATAAATTAAAAGATGATAATATATTATATTTACACAAATTTAATGATCTTAAATTAATGAATTCAATTATAAAATAAATTAAGGTTATTTTTTTATGATTATTGATTAAGGATTGATTGAAGCTATTAAACAAAAATTTAAGCCTGAAGATTTATCAAAAGGAGTTGCCTTAATTCATTATGTAAAAAAATGGTCAAATTTGGAAAAATAATATACAGAGAATGTTAATAAAGTAACAAAAGATCATTTGAAAAATTGTCTTCCAGAATTATAAGAAGTAAATGCTTTAGCTAATGGATCAAGATAACCAAGAGAAGAAGAAATATAAGATTCAACAATAAAAGAAGCAGAACCAATTTCTGATTATTGGTCAAAAGTTTTATAAAATGCAATGATAACAGGATCACGTATAACATAAAAAGATGCGGATGTTTTATTATCATTGAAAAGTATTACAGCTAATTTTGGTGATAATGATAGAGACTTTAAATTAAGATTTGAGTTTAATCCTAATTAATATTTTGAAAATAAGGTCTTAGAGAAAGAATTCATATATAATAATGAAGAAAGTGAATTGCCTTATAAATGCAATGGAACAAAGATTATTTGGAAAGAAGGAAAGAATGTTACTAAGGCAATAAAAAAGAAGAAATAAAGAAATAAGAAAACAAATTAAACTAGAATAATAGAGACTGAAGTTAAATTAAAATCATTCTTTAAATTTTTTGATGATATTCCTCCTGCATAAACAGATAAAGAAGAAATATTAAAAGAAGAATAAATTGGAGCTGATCTTGAAATAGGAGAAGCAATAATTGAAGAAATAATTCCATAATCTTTAACTTATTATTTAGATTTAAAAGATGATGAAGATGAATTAGATGAAGAAGATGATTAAGATGATTAAGATTATTAAGATGACGATGATGATGATGATGATGATTGATTGATGTATTATATAAAAGTTAATGATATTAATATATTATTGATATTTATAATTGTAAGTAAGATTATGAAAGATAAGAATTAATATATTTGAAGATTATTTGAAATTCAGAAATAAGAGAAGGACATCTAACAATATTTTAAAATTAAATAAATATATATTAAAGGATATGTAAAATTCTCTCAAAGAAAATCCTCTTATTGGTAACAATGATGATATAATCGTTTATTTAGATACAGGAAGCATCGTTTAAGAAATTTATAGGGAGGAATATATTCCAGTTTAATAGATTTAAAAAAGAGAGGAGGATGCAGTATTTATTGATGAAAACCCTTAAATTGTTTTGGAGAAATTAATGAAATTAAAGGAATGTAATTATAAAGAGAGGTAAATTAAATAGTAAATATAGACTTGCTTTTACGAAAAGATTAGGAGAACTTTTAGCATGGATAGGGGATTCTGCTATTGATAATTTAAATACAATCATATAATAGATAGTATTCTTGAATTTTAATTTATAGTTAGAAGATGCTGATGAAATTAAGAAGAATTTTATAGCCCAATTAGAGTAAATTTGTGTACTTTTGAAAACAAAATAAAATAGTTAAGAACTTATTAAATAACATGTAGTAAAAGCATTGTAAGAATTGTTAAAATCTAATAATTTTGATGTAATCTATCGGTCATTTATATTAAGATTAAAGAATTGGCTGGTAATTCAATAAGTATTGTTGCCAAAGAATTAAATGAAAGAGATAGAGGAAATCTAATTTTAACTTAAGTTATTTAGATGGCACATGATGATAATAATGATGAGAATGTAATAATTGCTGTTAAAGTTTAATATAATTCTATATATTATAGTTATTTGGTTAATTAGCTGCTGATTTTGGACCTGAATTATCTGAATCATTTATAGCATTAGAAATTCTATCTAAAGGAGATGATGCCAAATAACCAATAAGAAAAGAAGCAGTTCTATAATTAGCTAATATAGCTAAAGTTTTATCTAAAGATTTTATTAAACATAGATTAATACCATTCTTTTCTAAGCAATAATTATATATTTATACTATTTTAGAAAAACTGAAGAAAGAACATGGTAAACTAGAAAAGCTTGTCTTGATATCATTGTTAAATTAGCTGAACAAACAGATACAGAAAATTTTGATTTGATTACTGGAAGGTTACTTGCATTATTAGAGTAATGTTCAATTAAATTAAAAGTGATTAAAATAAATGGGTTAAATAGCATGCTTATAAATAATTAGGAAAATACATATCAATTATTACAAGATCTGAAAATATTAATGATAAATTATTAGAATTCTATTTAAAAATGAATGATTCTGATATTAGAGAATTAGGAATAGATAATGAAGTAAATGCTATTCATAATATAATAATAAGATTGTTATTGAATGTGCATTATATTTTCCAGCTGTACTTTAAGTTTATACCGATAAAAAATGGCCTTAACTTAGTAAATTATTTATGAAATTAATTATTCATAAAGATAAGGTATTATTATATAATATTTCTTTGAGAGTCAAAAAACCATTGGCTTGTAGTCTTCATGTTTTAGCCAAATTATTAGGACCTTCATTAGCATATTCAGAATTACTAAAAGTCTTAGAATAATTACTTTAAGATCCTAATGATGAAATTAAACATGGAGCTGTTGAAAACTTAGCCTTATTTTTTGATGCTATTGAAGAATCTAAAAGAACTTCTCTTATTGATATCTTATTGATTATTTAGAAAGATTAAAAAAAATGGAGAATTAGAGAATTAATTGCTAAATAAATTTCTCATCTAGCTAGAGTATTTGATGTTGAAACTGTTTTTTCTATCATTCTACCAGTCTCAATTAAATTATGCAATGATAATGTTTATGCTGTTAGAAAAGCTGTATTTATTTTCATTTTTAATTAGGCTGCAAAATAAATATTTGAACTTTATGATAAATTTTCTAAAAATTAAAATGAATTGTATTTCAGTGTTTTAAAATAAAATATCTTAGGTTTTGCTAATAGCAATATGTTTAATCAAAGATAAAGGTATTTTCAATTCTTTATATTAGTTTTGTCATTATGTGTGAAAAATTAATGAAATATCAATTATTTCAAGTTGATTTTCTTGAAGCATTTATTAATTTAGGTTAAGATCCTATCAAAAATGTCAGAATTTCTGTTGCTAAAGTTCTTCAAAAACATTTATTTAAAACTAAATAATCATTAAATGAAGGTTTATTTAAAGAATAAACTTCTATATAAACTCTATGGAATTTATTAATCAAAGATCGTATTGTTTTAAATTCATTAAATAATAAGAAGTATACAATTACAAAGTATAAAAACTTAATAATATTTAGTTTACCAAAGGTTTAACAAACTTAGTTATCTTAAAGTTAAGTTTAATTCTAAAAATCAGAATAACAACCTCAACTAATTTAATAAATAAAATAAAATTTAAATGATGAAGATGAATAAAAATAATTAACTAATTCATCTCCAGAATAAACTTAAGATAATCAAAATTAAGAATTCATGATCTTAGAAGAACGATTAGAATAGAGCAATTAAATTGAATAGAAGGATGGAAATATTGAATACGTAAAATAAGAAGAGGAAATTACACAAACCATTGATAATAATGAAATTGATATAAAGTAAAACAATTATGAAGAGACTTTATAAAATTAAATCTAATTGGAACCAGAAGTAAATCAAAAATAATGTGAAAATGATAATTAATAGGAATCTTAATTATTACAAAATGATCCTAAAATTATTTAAGATGATTCCTAAAATAGTATGGAGAATAATGAAAAAGAAATAGAGTAAGAATGATTATTTTATTATGAATTAGAGATTAATTTCATCATTTTTAAATTAATTAGAATTTTCTTATTTCTTTACATATTATTTAAATGATTAGAAAATAATAATTATTTTTATTTTTCAAAAGGATTCAAAAAAAACTAATCTTGTTTAATTATGCATTTGTAATTAATAATAATTAAGAATAAGAGTGTTTCATATAAATAAAAAAAATTTCATGAATGATTTAAATGAATACCTTTATAAAAATACAAATATTTGTGTGGAATCAAATTTAGACTGTAAATATGATTTATATTATTATCATACGACTTTTTATTAAATTGACAAGCTCTAAATGTATTGTATTTCAGTCTATTTTATTATATTAAATAAAAAACCTGTGAACTTAATTTTCACTATTATAGTTTACAACTTAATAATTAGTTATTAAATTTATATCCTTATAATTGGTTTTCATGAATAATTTATTTTTTTTCAATTAAGGAAGACTTAAAATTGCATTTAACATACATTCAACACAAACGATAGAGTTCTATTTTAATGAAATTTCCAAAAATATTTTATTTTAACCTGATGTAAGTTTACTTCAAGCATTTTTGTTACTTTTTTTTTCTGAAAAAAAAAATTATATATTTTAGAAAGTACAAATTTATTTTTTCCTCAAATTAAAGAATAGTTTAAGCTCAAATTTTATAATTCTGAAGATAGCTTCTAATAACAATGGGTAGAAGATTTTGAAATGTTAAAATTTTTTTTCTGTCTGCTTTTCTCTTAAAATTTAAATATATAAGATACTAAACTTTATTTAAATAATTAAAAAAATATGGCATATATTAATTAAATCATGTGAAAGAATATCTAAAATTATGTAAAATAATGTGAAAAAGATTTGATTGCAGAGTTTTATCTTTTTTAGAAAAGTAATAGATGAAAACTTTTTTTATATAGAGAAATTAAATTAAAAAAAAAACTAATAATGATTCATCTTTTTGAAGATAGCAGTAGTGATTCTGAAGAAAAGACATTTTAATTTGAAAATAAACCAATATTAAGTATGATAGAATAATAAATTAGATAATTTAGGTGCGTAAAATATTAAAGTGAAAGATGTGAATTAATATTATGAATTATTTGATGCAACTAAGAAAACAACAAATGAAGCAAAATTATTGTAAAAACTAAAAGAATTATGTTTAAATTAAAAAGAGAAAGTTTGGTGTAATGAGAGTGAATTTATAGAATAGTCATCATCTTCAAATGATGAAGACTTCAAAAATAAAATATGGAATAAAAAAAAGTCTTAAAAAACAGAGCGTTATTTTGATTTTAAATTTTATTAATATTGTTGGAATTGCAGATAGTATGGTCATGAATTAAAAATGTGTGAATATCAAAAATAGCCTTATTGTATAATATGTTTGAGTTTAAATCATTATTTTTATGATTGTACATTAAATTTAGAAAAAGGGAATTTAAATTTTGAAATTGATGTTGATATTTAATTTTCTGAAGCAAAGTGTTTAAATTGTTTGAAAATAGGTCATATAAATTGTAGGTTTAATAATATAAAACAATAATTTTATTGAATATAATTAATTATATACTAAAAATAAAAATAGCAATTATAAGAAATTAAAATTTCTTTTATAATTTTTATTTAAAAAATGGTCTTTCAGAATAGAGAAAGTGATAATAAAAGAAAATAATGAGAGAAATAATACAATTACAAATAGGATAATGTGGGAATCAAATAGGAACAAAGTTTTGGGAAGAAATAGCTTAAGAACATAAGATAGATGAAGATGGGCAATTGATTTAATAAGAGGTTGATTATTAATAATACTTGAATGTTTATTTTAATGAAGTAAATGGAAATAGATACATACCAAGAAATGTAATGATAGATTTAGAGCCAGGAACATTAGATAGTGTAAGAGCAAGCAAATATGGAAAATTATTCAGACCAGATAATTTTATTTTTAGTTAAGGTGGAGCAGGTAATAATTTTGCAGTTGGACATTATACAAATGGAACTGAAATATTAAATGAGGTTTTAGATGTTGTAAGACATTAAGTTGAAAATTCAGATTGTTTATAAGGATTTTAATTAACTCATTCATTAGGAGGAGGAACAGGATCTGGATTTGGTACATTATTACTATCAAAATTATAAGAAGATTATTGTGATAGAATATTTCAAGCTTATTCTGTATTTCCTTCTGTAAAAGTAAGTGATGCAGTAGTAGAATATTATAATACTGCTGTTGCTGTTAATCATTTAATAGAAAATTGTTCATAATGTATGTCAATTGATAATGAGGCTTTGTATAACATTTGTTCTAATACATTGAAACTTAAGAATATATGTTATGGAGATTTAAATCACATCATTTCAGCATCTATGTCAGGAACTACTTGTTCACTTAGATTTCCAGGTTAATTAAATAGTAGTTTAAGAAAGTTAAGTGTAAATCTAGTACCATTCCCTAGATTACATTTCTTTACAACATCATTTGCTCCTTTAACATCTAGATCAAGTATGTAATATCGTTCTCTAAATATCACAGAAGTAAGTGATTAAATGTTTGATCCCAAAAATTAAATGTGTGCAATCAATTGCAAATAAGGTAGATATTTGACTGGAGCATGTTTATTTAGAGGATAATTTTCAAGTTCAGAAGTTGAAAAAGAAATAATGAAATTCTAAAAAAAGAATTCTTAAAATCTAGTTTAATGGTTACCTAATAATTTGAAGATTTCATAATGCAATATATCTTAGTAAGGAGTTGTTAATTCAGGAACATTTATTGGAAATACTACTGCTATAAATGAAATGTTTAGAAGAATTTATAATAATTTCTAAGCCATGTTTAAAAGAAAAGCATTTCTTCATTGGTACACTAATGAAGGAATGGATGAATTAGAATTCACTGAAGCTGGTGCAAATATATAAGATCTTATCTCAGAATATTTATAATACTCAGAAATTGATAATGATGAAGAATAGTAAGAATGATTAATTAATTTGTTGTATATAAATTCTAAGAACTTTATTCATTAAAATATTTTCATTTAAATTAAAAGTTTAGAATATTATTTAACAAAATGAATAATCAGAAAATTATCAACAGTACTTACATTACAAAAAAAAGAGTATCTGCTGGATCCTTTGGTGTTGTATATTAAGGATAAGATATAAATACAAGAAATTTTGTAGCAATAAAGATAGATAAAGAAAGTAAAGAAGAATCAAGTTTATAAAGAGAAGTATTAAAATTTCAATTTTAGGCAGAAATTTTAAGAAAACTTTAACATTTATAACATATACCCAAATTTTATTGGGCTGGAAAAGAATAAGATTTATTTGTTCTAGTCATACAATATTTAGGAAGAGATTTAACTCATTATATGAAGACTTTTAGAAAATTTTCTTTAAAATGTGTACTTAATATTGCTGAATAGATGATTAACATCTTAGAAAGCTTACATAGAAAGTATATTAATAACTTAATTTAGTAAAGTGTTGCATAGAGACATAAAACCTGAAAATGTTTTAGTTGGAAAAGAAGATGAAGAAAATTAATTATTTATTGTAGATTTTGGCATAAGCAAATTTTACAAAGATGAAAATGAATCTCATATGTATATTTTAATCCAAAAGCATCTAGATCCTTTAGAGATAATTAACCATTTATAGGAACAACTAGATATGCTAGCATAAATGCTCATAAAGGCTATTCCTTAAGTCGAAGAGATGATATGGAATCACTTGGCTATATGTTAATATTTCTACTTAAAGGTATAAAGCATATTAAATATAAGGTTAATTACCATGGTAAAATTTATAATTTACATCAGAAGAGAATAAAATTAAGTAAGTTGGTTAGATGAAAATCAAAATGAAAGTAAGTGAATTATGTCAAGGCCTACCTATTGAATTTACAAGATATTTAGATTATGTTAGAGGATTATAATTCAAATCAGAACCAAATTATAAATATTGTTAATCTTTATTTAAAAAAGTTTAGATAGAACATAATTATGTACCAAAAGAGTTAGTTNCACTAATGAAGGAATGGATGAATTAGAATTCACTGAAGCTGGTGCAAATATATAAGATCTTATCTCAGAATATTTATAATACTCAGAAATTGATAATGATGAAGAATAGTAAGAATGATTAATTAATTTGTTGTATATAAATTCTAAGAACTTTATTCATTAAAATATTTTCATTTAAATTAAAAGTTTAGAATATTATTTAACAAAATGAATAATCAGAAAATTATCAACAGTACTTACATTACAAAAAAAAGAGTATCTGCTGGATCCTTTGGTGTTGTATATTAAGGATAAGATATAAATACAAGAAATTTTGTAGCAATAAAGATAGATAAAGAAAGTAAAGAAGAATCAAGTTTATAAAGAGAAGTATTAAAATTTCAATTTTAGGCAGAAATTTTAAGAAAACTTTAACATTTATAACATATACCCAAATTTTATTGGGCTGGAAAAGAATAAGATTTATTTGTTCTAGTCATACAATATTTAGGAAGAGATTTAACTCATTATATGAAGACTTTTAGAAAATTTTCTTTAAAATGTGTACTTAATATTGCTGAATAGATGATTAACATCTTAGAAAGCTTACATAGAAAGTATATTAATAACTTAATTTAGTAAAGTGTTGCATAGAGACATAAAACCTGAAAATGTTTTAGTTGGAAAAGAAGATGAAGAAAATTAATTATTTATTGTAGATTTTGGCATAAGCAAATTTTACAAAGATGAAAATGAATCTCATATGTATATTTTAATCCAAAAGCATCTAGATCCTTTAGAGATAATTAACCATTTATAGGAACAACTAGATATGCTAGCATAAATGCTCATAAAGGCTATTCCTTAAGTCGAAGAGATGATATGGAATCACTTGGCTATATGTTAATATTTCTACTTAAAGGTATAAAGCATATTAAATATAAGGTTAATTACCATGGTAAAATTTATAATTTACATCAGAAGAGAATAAAATTAAGTAAGTTGGTTAGATGAAAATCAAAATGAAAGTAAGTGAATTATGTCAAGGCCTACCTATTGAATTTACAAGATATTTAGATTATGTTAGAGGATTATAATTCAAATCAGAACCAAATTATAAATATTGTTAATCTTTATTTAAAAAAGTTTAGATAGAACATAATTATGTACCAAAAGAGTTAGTTTTTGATTGGAATATATCCTAAAAGATAGAAAAAGAAGGTTAAAGTACTAGCAGTAATTTATTTAACAGCAAACCATCTTTGTAAAAATATCATTCATATTTAGATTTAGAAAAACTAAAGATGATTTATCATCAAATAATATCTTTGGATCACAATTAAATTAATCAATCGAATAAGAAATGAATTCTTTATTAAGAACTCCTGAATAAAAAAAATCTACATTAACTCCAGAAATACTACGTAAAAAGGGTAGAATTTAATCAATTAGCAGTTACAATGATACAATATCAGATATAGAATTTAATAATAGTGTTTTATTAGGAATCTAACCTAGTATTTTAAGTAGGTTAAGCAAGATTTCTTTTAATTCAAATTCTAGAGTGAAAAATAGTAAATCTAATATTTCTTTGACTCCTGAGATAAAAGCAAAAAAGGATAATCATTTACAATTTTAACATGATTTATATTTAGAAAATTTAACAGGAATAAAGAAACGTAAATCTTAACTTAGTTATTCTCCTAAAAAGAGGGATGATGAAACTATTTGTGAATGTTCAAAAATGAATGAAGCAGAAGAAGGAATAGAAAGAAAATATATTGAACTAAAGCTTCGTTTTGTAAATGCGTATGTAATTTTATGTTATTAAATAGTCGTTTCAAATTTTAACCAAATAAATGTTTAAAGTGAATTTAAAGTGTTATTTTTTCACATTCTCTACCATATTTTTTATACATATAAAATATCAAATTCATGACTTAGAAATTCTGAGCACATTATCTGTTTATTTGAAAGCTAATATAATAAATTCTAAATTTTACTTTTTACTTTGTTTTTAGCTAAATCAAAGTGTACGCTCTTATTATGTGTACATTGTGATCCTTTTTCTTTTTACAAAGCTTCTTAAAATTTCATATTGATAGATTTAAAGTATTTGCGTTTCTCAGCTGGATTCATAAATAAATATACAGGTACAGAATTCATTATTTCCTTTAGAATTTTTAATTTATTAGGATTCTTTCTAATTTCACTATAATCATCACCTTCAATAGTTTCATCTTCATCTTGAATTGGACTATCTTACATATATTGAGAATTTATTTATTCTTCTTATTTCTTATGTAATTTTAGAATTGCTTTTTCTTCTTTTTATTTAGCTTTTGTTGTATTTTATAGTTATTATTATTCTTTAGATATATTTTCTTTTCCATTATTTTTTTTAAAATTTTATTAAGATACTTAATTTACTTATTCTACTTCTACTTCTTATTCTTAATTTTATTCTAAATTGATTAATTATTTATCATTTTATTATTATTATTATTATTATTATTATAAATTTTTATCTTCAATTTATTGTTTTTGTATTTATTGAATATCTTAATTATTTTTTTTCTTTTTCTTTTTTTATACTTCTTCTACTTCTATTTATGGTGATTTTTCTTATTGTTCTTAAAAATGAAATATTTCTGCAACTCTATAAAGTGATTTTCTATTTTATGGATTAACATTCCTACAAATATATAAAATAAGATTACTCTGATGAAGCTAATTTAAAGACATAATTGGCATATTTTTAGGAATCAAAAGCTTATAAATATGTTTCATTAGATTATTTTTCTTCAATATACTCATATACATATTATATAGTTTTATCTCTAAGTGTTTTATTTGGACTGTGTTTAAGAATATCTAAGAATGTATCAAGTAGATCTTTCACTTAAATATAAGTAACTGTAGAATCACTCATATGTTTAGCCATACATTAAACAAATATTTGGATAAAATGTAATGTAGCTCCTTAAACTAAAAAGGATTATCGTATGCAATCATACCAGTCTGAAATTCTGAAAGATTTAAAACAGTCTCATTATAAAGTCCAATTAATTGAGGAACTGTTTTCCAATTAAAATGTTTGCATATTTTGATTTATTCTTCTATGATTTCTCTAAATAATAACATAAATTTATTAATTCGCCAATAATCAATCTTCTCCCATTCGATCATAAATACATGGAACATAGCTCTAGAGAATTAGATAAATGCAGTGAAATTAGAATAGAACATTCTCGTTAGCTGTGATATTTCAGATGCAAGAATTTATTGATTTTGATATTTATCAGAACTCCACATTGCTTAAAATTTTAAATTGTTTTACCATAATAAAGAGCTTTCCATATTTTTTTATAATCTGACAGTAACAAAGGCTTGGTGAGGACCTTCTTTAACTCTGTGATAGTTTGCTTCCTATTCATTGGGTCTATAGAAATTAATAAATATTGATTACCGAGAAGAGTAATCTGTTGCAAAAAATCCACAGACACTGTAGTCATATATTAATTTTTATTTAAATAAATCAATTCCTTTCTATTTCATTTTTATATTTTCCAAAGAACTGCTAAATTTACATTTAACTATCTCAATTCAACTAATAATTCATTTTCCTATTCTTTGAGATTCTTATTTTCTCACTTTTTTATATATACTATATTTTAATGTATAATATTGTAATTCATAAATCTTAAATGATTTGTGTTTTCGAGGTAAAATTTAGAAGAATCAACTAATTTATTAATATTAGAAAGTTATTGATTTCTATAACACAAATGATAGGATTAATCTAATTGTTTTAAGTATAATTAAATTATCAAATGAATCGGGCATCTCATAAATGATCGAGATGGTTATGTTATAACCTAGCCGGTTTAGCTCAGTGGTTAGAGCTTTTGCCTTGTAAGCAAAGGGTCGAGAGTTCAATTCTCTCAATCGGCTGTTCTTTTTTTCTTTTTTTAATTTTTTAATTTTTTATATTATAAAAATAAATTTATTAATAACCAATTATGAGAGGTTAAATTTTAATAATATATTCATCTATATATCAAATATATTTCAAATTTTCTATCATCCAAATTGTATATCTATACACCATTTAATATTATTCAGGTGTTTAGATCATTAAAGCTCTTTATTCTCTTAATCTTCTGACAATACTAAATACAGATATTTTTGCATCCTTATTTATTAATAACTATTTCAAATGACAAATTGCTAAGAATGTTCCAGTTCTTCCAACTCCAGCACTACAATGAATAACTGGTCTTTTTTTCTCCAATCCAGCTGTATTAGAAATTTCAGCCAAAACATCCAGAATTTTAAATTAATTATTATCAACAACTCCAAAATCAATCCAACCAGTCCATTAATAATGAATAATTTCTCTTTATTCATCTTAACATTTAAGAATCATTCTATTTTTAAAAAGAGTCTTTAGAATTTCTTCTTATGAAATTGAATTCACCTCATATGGACCAAATTGTGCCTTCTATCCTACATTAGGCCAATATCTCTCGCATTGAATCTAAGTAAAGCAAAAGGAATACTCTTCCTCTATCACACAAAGCACATAACATAATCACGATCCCAACATTATTAGTCCAAATCATATGCCAAAAATCATCTATAGACTCTGGAATCGGACCTTGAGTCGCAATGTATTGTTTTTCAACATTATTTATTCCTTTTATATAATTTGCATTAATGTAGAATTTCTCTCTTGGAGTACTAAATTTATTAGTTGCTTGAACTTCTGGTTTTACAATTGAATGTGAAACTAAAAAAATAATATAATACTTAAATATACATGGCAATATATTTGAATATCGATTCAATCTCTAAACTTAGACTGTTTTAATTAGTTATTTATCATGATCTTTAGTTTCAGTGCTTTGTCTCAAAAATTGAAATTCGAATTCGAAATTTCGTTTCCCAATAGAATTTAAGAAATCTTAAATGGTCTAAGCTCTTTCCAATTCCATAAATTTTTAATCATCTCCACGGAATGATAAATCAAATGGTTGAAGTGGACCATCCTCTTAAGGTTTTTAAATCATAATTAAATAATTTTGGTTATAAACTCATCTAATTTCATTGATTAATGTTTATGATTATCTCCTCTTTCTCTAATATCAACAGTTTTTGATTCTAATTCCTTTGTACCAACTGTTAAAATATAATTAAAATGCAATGCATCTCCTTTTCTTATTCTCTTACTTAATGTCTGATCAGTATCTTCTAATTCTACTTCAAATCCTAATTTATACAATTAATCATATATGTCTTTTGCATATTACTTTGAAATTTCACTCACAGGAATAATCATAATTTATCTAGGTGATAACCAAAATGGCCATCTTCCATTATATTATTCAGTAAGAATAGCCATCATTCTTTCTATTGAACCCAAAATAGCTCTATGAATCATTACAGGTCTAGAGAATTTATCATTTTCATGATGATAATTTAAATCAAATCTTTCTGGTAAATTAAAATCTAATTAAATTGTTCCACATTAATGTTATTTTTAATTATGATCTCTTATTAACACATCTATCTTTGGACCATAAAATGCTCCATCTCCTGGATTCTCTGTATATGCTGTATCTGATAATGCTATTCTCAATTATCTCTCTGCTTCATCCCATATTCCCAAATCACCTATATATTTATCTGGTCTTGTTGATAAAGTCAATTCCCAAGTAAACCCAAAACGACCATATACTTTACTTAAAAAATCTAAACAATTCTTTATTTCTTATTAAATTTATTCTACAGTACAAAATATATGAGCATCATCCTATGTAAATTTTCGAACTCTTGTTAATCCTGTTAATGTACCATGTACCTCATTTCTATGTAATACACCAAAATCAGCAAATCTTATTGGCAATTCTTTATAACTATGTTATAATGTTTTGTATAGTAAACAATGACCAGGACAATTCATTGGTTTCAATCCCATCTAATTGTCATGAGTCATATATATATTTTCAGCATATTTATCTAAATGACCAGATTATTTCCATAAATCTTTATGAAATAATTATGGTGTTATCACTTCTTAATATCCTCTCTCTCTATACTCTTTACGAATCATTTCTATTAATTTATTATAAATCTTTGTTCCATGAGGTAAAAAAAATGCACTTCCTGGAGCCAATTTATTAAATACAAATAAATGCTAATCCTTTCCTATATGTCTATGATCACACTCATATTATTTCTGATATTCTTGAAAAGATTTTGAATTCGGAAATGCTATTCCCTAATATCTATAACTATTTTAATAAGGTTAAGAATGATTAATTATCAATTTATGTATTCGATTCGTATGATCAATATGCGGTCCTTTACATAGATCTACAAAATCATCTAATTTATAAATCTAATAATTTGGTAATGCAGTCTATTTAATTTTACTCAATTTATAGGAATTTTTGCTAAATAATTGCAAAGCTTCATCATATGATATGTTCTAAATTTCAAATTGATGTTTTTTCTATTTTAGATAAGATTCAATTTCTGAATTTAGCTAATCTAATTCGATTTCCTTATCCAATTTGCATTGATAGTAAAATCTAGGGATTAGATAAGATAAAATTATACCCATTTTCTGTAGATGGTCCAAATTCAAGTTCAGCTCCAAATTTAGTTAGAATAGCTCCTAAAACATGGGCACTTGAATGCCAAAAGACTCTCTTAGCGTCTTAATTAGAGAAATCTAAGAATTCTATAGTACAATCTTATTTTAATTCCTTATTGAGATCATGTAAAGATGTTGTACCATCTTTATTAATAACTTTAGCAATAAAAGCTTCTTTAGGTATAGATAATTATGATGGTTTAAGAATGGAATATTGTTTATTGTGATAAAGAACTTGCTGAGTAAATTTATAAATAATTTTCATAATTAATCATTTTATAAAGGTGTATAAACGTGATTATTTAGATAAAGAGTAAAGAGTTAATAATAAATTTAAATGACTTCTAATTCATATAAAATAGATGCTCCATACTTAGGGCTTTAAAACATAGGTGCAACATGTTATATGAATTCTGTTCTATAGACTTTATTCATGACCCCAGAATTTCGTAGAGGATTGTATTTATGGAAATATGAGCATTCAATACACGGTGAAGAGATTGATTCAATACCATTTTAACTTTAAAAACTCTATGGAAGACTTTAAACAAAAATATTTGAATATATTGATACGAGAGATCTGACAAAATCATTTTAGTGGGATATTCATTAAGCATTCCAACAACATGACATTTAAGAATTCATTCGAATATTATTTGATGCAATTGAGTAGAGTGATTAGAATTGTAACTTTGTAAAGGAATTATATGAAGGTATATTTATAATAATAAGGAAGGTACATATCTTCATTACACAAAATGTTTGAAATGCAATTATGAAAGTCAGAGATAAGAAATATTTATGGATTATACAGTAATTTTAAAAGATAAATGGAGTAAAGTATACAATAACAGTTTGGAATTAGCTATTTAAAGGAGTTTGAAACCTGAAAAATTAGATGGTGCTAATTAATATTTTTGTGAATCTTGTTAAGCCAAACAAGATGCTCATAGAGGATAATAAATTTATAAATTACCATCAATATTGAATGTTCATATAAATCGATTTGCATTTGATTATGTGATGATGAGAAGAGAAAAATTAGATGATAAAATGGCATTTCCATTTGTACTAAATATGAATAATTATATAAAAACATATGATGAAATTCCAAATAAATTGCCAGAAGAAACAGATCCATCATATTTTGAAGAATTAGTATAACCAAAAAAATAATAATTTAAAACGACAACAGTAGGAAAAGTTTAGACATCATAACATACAGTTAAAACAACTAAAAGCGTTAGACCTAATTAAGGATTAAAAGATTTTATTAAATAATAAAAAAAAGTAGCAAAATAATAAGGCAATACTGATGTGATTGAAACATTTGGAACAATATAAGAAGATGAATAAATTTAATAAATAATTCATTAATAAATTTAAGATGATATTAAATAAACATAATAATAAATAAAAGGTACACAAAATTAAGCAAATGATATTCCACCACCTCCACCATTACCAGTATTTGAACATGATTTAGAGTATTAGAATGCACCTAAAGTTTAGATTTAATAAGATACTAAAAGTTAAAATGATTAATAAAAAGATGATAAGAATGATGTAAAAGATAAATAGTAATCGTAATAAATTTTAGATACAACAGAGGAAAGAAAGAAATATGTTGAATTAGTTAAATAGAAATGTTAAGAATCAATATAGGAATAAGATAATTAAATTAGATAATATTTAAAAGATGGTCCAAATGTATATTAATTATATTCAATTCTTAATCATTCAGGAGGTGCTATGGGTGGTCATTATTTTGCTTTTATAAGATCTCATGAAGATGGATAATGGTATTGTTTTAATGATAGTTCTGTGACTTATATAAATCCAGATGATATTCCAATGAAAACATTTGGAGGTCATTCTGGTGGAAGTGCTTATATGTTATTTTATAGAAAAGTTGAACCTAATTAAGAAAGTTGGGGAACATGGGGGGGATAATTTTAAGAAAATGAATTACCTGAATATGTTTAATTGAAATTATAAGAAGAGAAGATTCAATTAGAAGAATATAGATAATAAGGAGGAGAAGCTGAAGATTTATTTGCACTTTAAAAACCTATTACTATTAAAGCACATTATAAATTAGAAGTTAAAACTTTTACATTAGAAAATAGCACTAGTTTTCTTAATTTTAGATAATTAGTGCTTGATCATTTTTAAATTAAAGATCGAGATAATTGTAGAATTAGAATATATAATCCTTATACTGATTAATTTTAAGATACATTTGAAGGTAAAGAAATGAGAACATTAGCTGCACTCAAATTATAAAATAGATGTGTTTCTATTGAATTTAAATAATAAAATGAGGAATGGAAACCATATAATGAATAAGCAATTACATTTAGAGTTGCACTTTATAGAGATAATCTTGAAGCTCTTGATGAAAAAAGTTTATAACCTAAAAAAATAACAATTAATAAAAATGATTTTGTACATGAATTAATTGAAGCAACAAAGAAAGCATATAAATTAGAAGAAGGAGAATATTAATTATTAAAAAGAAATGGTGAATTCGGAGAAATATTAAGTTCAGATAAACCTATAGAAGGATATTATGAAAATAGTTTCTTTTACATTGAACTTAAAACTGAAAAAAGTAATTGGTTAAGAGAATTTGAAATAGATGAACATAGAATAACTATTAAATTTAATGATCCAACAAAAAGTGTATAAGGATATTCATAAGAGGGTTAACCTGAAGATTTGTATCCTCTTGTATGTACAATAGATAATAGAGCTACTATGATGGAATTAAAAGAAAAGCTTTGTTAATAGATAGGGATTTCATCAAAAAATTTAATAATGAGAAGAGGTGGAAGGGCAGGATTAGAATTGAAAGATATGACAATAGAAGTTGGACTTAATCATTTTGTTAGAGGATCATCTATTCATTTAGATATAGGTACTCCTTTACATTTAGGCGAATATAGGTGTATTATTTCAATAGCATCTGCTCCTAATCTTTATGAAGATAGAAACTTTTATTAATTCTAAGAATTAGGAGAGTATTCTATTCCAGGAGATAAACCAATTAGTTAATTTGTGAATGATTTAGCTATTTGGGCATCAGAAAAAAGTGGGATATAATTAGATCCTAAACATATAAGACTTAGAGAAAGAATTGCTGATCGTTTAAATAAAGTATATAGAGATAAACCATTAAAAGAATAAGGAATTGTTGAAATGAGAATGATAGCAATTGAGTAATTATAAGATGAATGGTAACATTTGACATCTAAAGATGTATTTATTCATGCAAGATTTTGGGATTAAGAAAAATGGGATCTATCAGAAAGAAATGAATTTGTTGTTAGTAGAAATTAAAGTGGTGCAGATTTAGCAGAATAGTTTACTACAGTATTTGGTATCAAAGCTGAAAATATTGAAGTATGTAGAATTGTTGCAATTCATAGATTTAATAGATATGAGTTATTAAATTAAGAAGTATATATTTTATTATTACATATATTTTAGTGGATTCCATTAAAAAATGATGATTATCTATTAGGATCATAACCATTATTCATAACTAATGATGGATAAGTGATTATCCTTAGAGATTCTTCATAACAACCAAGAGAATTAACTAATGAAGAAATCAAATAATTTGGAATCATTCAATCTAATTATACTAAGTCTATCAAGACTGGAATTTCAAAAGGTCCAATTAAAACTAGATTTTTCAATGAAGAAAAGGCTTTAGTCATTACTGTTAAAAAGTATTATTCTTTATATATATTTCCTATAGGAAAGCGGAAGAAGTTAAACCTGAATGATTTATTCAAATTCATATTTTACAATCATTTTATTTATTTAAGATATAATTATAAAATAAACCTATCACTTCCTTTCCTCAAATAATAAACAATTATCTGGTTCAACACAATACAAGAATTTTATTCCAAAAATAATTTCTTTAATATCTGGATTCAATTTAATCTTAAATTATCTAACTAATTTTGCTATTATTATCTTAATCTCCATAATTGCCATATGTTATCCAATACAATTTCTAGGACCAGCTGCAAATGGAATATGTACAAAACCATTATCATTTTTTATTATATTTCCTTTATTCAACCACCTCTTATAATCAAATTAAGAAGCATTATCAAAATGTTAATCAAGTAATCCTGGTCCTATATGATATTAAAATGTTAACCATCCCTTTTTCATTTTAACATCTAATAATTATTTATCTTATCTAACAGTTCTAATAATTGGACAGAAAGCTGGATTTCTATATCTTAAAACCTCTTAAATTAAAGCATTTATTCTAACTAACTTGTTTAAATGTTCTTCTTTAATATCATTATTTTCACCTACTATCTCATTAACTTCTTATAAAATCTCATTTTACATTTCTGGATATTCTGCCAAATAATATAAACATGTTCCAGATGTTGTTGCTGTTGTATCAGTACCTGCAAAGAATAGTGTTAAAAATTAATGAATTATTTCTTCAATATTTATTTCTTATTTTCTATCTGGTTATGATTATTATTTTAAATATTCACTTACATATAAATCTAAGAATACCATTTAATCTTGATTTTCTAAATTTTAATTTTTTAGTTATTCTATTCTTTTTTCTATCATAGTTCTAATAACTTATTTAAAATTTTATATTCTTCTTAGAAGATTCTTTTCCTTCTAAGTTGGAAATATCTACCAAGACTTATACTCAAATATCATTTATTTTAATTAAATGAATGGATTATTAATTGGTAATAAGGTTATTTCACTAAGAATTTCAACTATTGCAACCTAAGCATCTTTTTCTTCTATCTAAAATCCTTTAGCTAAATCACCGAAAAAGCTTTAAATAACTACTTCTCCTGTAATTCTTGATGTAAACTCATTTAAATTATTCTTAGGATCATCCTTTGCTATTTTATCTATAACCTAATTTATCATAGGTAAACGAGAAGTAAGTTTCTCAAAAGTAAATGTACTACCTAAAAATTTCCTTTATCTTTTCCAAAAATCTCCCTCACTAAAAACCAATCCCTTTTATACCATTGATTCAATCATAAAAGGATCTAACTTAACATAACTTGCATGATCCAAATACATATCTTTTATATACTCTTTTCCTGTCCAAATCAATAAAGGTTTATGAATAAAATTTGATAATATTACAACAACATTTGGATTCTTTCTTAACACATTATTTATGGTCTTTATTACATCTTTCTCTTTTTTAATTGAATCCATGAAGATCTTATACAATCCTGCTAGTGGATAATACATAAGAACAGCCTTTTCTCCTAATTATATTTTTATCTTTATTAATGGAACCAGTGGTAGTAGAACTACAAAGTAAAATATTCCCAATACAAAAGCGGCTATTGCAAAATTAATGCTAATCATATTTATTTAATGTAATCTGGGTTGATAAACTAGGGTTTATAAATAATAGAAATTCTAATTAGGATAAATTGAAATTCTTAATATTAAGTTTTTTGGGATAAAATGAAATTCCAAAATTAAATACAAGAAATTAAATTACTTTAATACTCAAATAAAATTTCTAATCATAATTTTTCGAGAATAAAATTGATATTATCAAAAGATTGTAGATTAAAAGTACTGAAAAATTATCTTTATGAATAGAAGTAATTTCTATAAAATATTATATTTTTATTAATATAATTGGTATGTATTTATTTAGATAAACCATATTCGAGCAAGACAATAGATATAATTATATAATAATATTTAAAAAATAGACTTATAAGGTATAATAATATCTTGATTTTTATTATAATCAACTTGATAATGTTTCCAAATTTGAAAAGTCATAAAATAATTGAAATCAGGAACTATATCAATTAATTATTCAAATGATCCATTTGAAATCAAAAATTAATCTAACCTCTAAAAATGAAAATTTAATTAAAAAATAATAGCATTAAGAATTAAAAGAATAATAAATATCTAATATTGTGCAAAATGATTTAGAAATGCAATTTCTCTATCATTAATAATAATATTTAAAATTAAAAAATAAAAGCCAATGTCAAATAATTACTTTAATACATGAAAAATTTAATTAATGAAATTTATTATAAATTTTAAAGAGAGAAATTTCAAAAAAAGTATAAAGAATTATTTCACAATATTATTTAATTTAAGCTTTAAGTTAGGATTATGCTAACTAAATAATAAATGAATCTATATCAAAAAAACTAATATAAAATTACAATATAATTTTGATATCATTAACTAAGGATATCCTGTATAATATATTTTTTAATTATTTTAATTTAAGAAGACAAGCTTAAACTATATTTTGATTATTATATTACCATATTAGAATCAAAAATATAAAATTAATACTTAAATTATAATATATGAAGAATCTTTGTAAATTATCATATATAACATTAAAAGTTAGAATTGTTATTTATTTGTTGTAATAACATATTATTCTTGAATTATTCTTGATTTAAGTTTATTAATAAGGAATAAAGAAGATTACCTAATCATTGTTAGTCATCTTACGCATTAAAAACGACTTAAGGAATTTTTGAATATAATTTCTAAAAATTATATTATAATCATTAATTTAACATGAAAAATTTAAAACTGACAAACTATGAAGAATTCAAAACAACCTATCTAGGAAATGATAAAATAAAAGTGTTCAAGTATTTTTACTAATACAATAATTGTTTTGGTTATATTTCCTAAGAAGATATGGAAGATTGTAGAAATGCTGAACTTTTAGAAAAGGCGCGTACATATGGTGCTTTTATAAGTATGAATTGTTTGATGTTGACATTGGATAAGACATTATTAAGAAGAAGTTCATTCAGGATGTCGAAGTTCTTATTTTAATATGGAGTTCTGCCATTGATGTCATTTAAAATAACAAAAAACTATTTCTGTAGAGATGTAGAGTAGACATTTCATGACATGGCTGAGAAANCATATTCGAGCAAGACAATAGATATAATTATATAATAATATTTAAAAAATAGACTTATAAGGTATAATAATATCTTGATTTTTATTATAATCAACTTGATAATGTTTCCAAATTTGAAAAGTCATAAAATAATTGAAATCAGGAACTATATCAATTAATTATTCAAATGATCCATTTGAAATCAAAAATTAATCTAACCTCTAAAAATGAAAATTTAATTAAAAAATAATAGCATTAAGAATTAAAAGAATAATAAATATCTAATATTGTGCAAAATGATTTAGAAATGCAATTTCTCTATCATTAATAATAATATTTAAAATTAAAAAATAAAAGCCAATGTCAAATAATTACTTTAATACATGAAAAATTTAATTAATGAAATTTATTATAAATTTTAAAGAGAGAAATTTCAAAAAAAGTATAAAGAATTATTTCACAATATTATTTAATTTAAGCTTTAAGTTAGGATTATGCTAACTAAATAATAAATGAATCTATATCAAAAAAACTAATATAAAATTACAATATAATTTTGATATCATTAACTAAGGATATCCTGTATAATATATTTTTTAATTATTTTAATTTAAGAAGACAAGCTTAAACTATATTTTGATTATTATATTACCATATTAGAATCAAAAATATAAAATTAATACTTAAATTATAATATATGAAGAATCTTTGTAAATTATCATATATAACATTAAAAGTTAGAATTGTTATTTATTTGTTGTAATAACATATTATTCTTGAATTATTCTTGATTTAAGTTTATTAATAAGGAATAAAGAAGATTACCTAATCATTGTTAGTCATCTTACGCATTAAAAACGACTTAAGGAATTTTTGAATATAATTTCTAAAAATTATATTATAATCATTAATTTAACATGAAAAATTTAAAACTGACAAACTATGAAGAATTCAAAACAACCTATCTAGGAAATGATAAAATAAAAGTGTTCAAGTATTTTTACTAATACAATAATTGTTTTGGTTATATTTCCTAAGAAGATATGGAAGATTGTAGAAATGCTGAACTTTTAGAAAAGGCGCGTACATATGGTGCTTTTATAAGTATGAATTGTTTGATGTTGACATTGGATAAGACATTATTAAGAAGAAGTTCATTCAGGATGTCGAAGTTCTTATTTTAATATGGAGTTCTGCCATTGATGTCATTTAAAATAACAAAAAACTATTTCTGTAGAGATGTAGAGTAGACATTTCATGACATGGCTGAGAAATATTAATTTAGTTTAGACAAATTTCATGAAAGTATGGAATTGATGGCTCGTGCGGTGGAGGCGAATCGTTATGATGAATTTTTAGAAAAGGGAGTTGATTTTGATTGGAGAACAATAAAGAATGAGTGAATGTTATTATATACACTTCTCTCAATAATTATGACAACTTAAAATTAATGATCTGAATCAAACCTAGAGACAATATTTCAAAAAGTAATGGTAGAAGAGTTTAAGTTTAATTACTTAATGCCATTATAAAATGCCTCTATTCCTCATTTTTATTAAAATTTATGATGTGAATGTAAAAGCACAAACAGAATCTGGTAAAACATTAACATTTTTGGTTCCTTTATTCAATCAATTTTAAAAATAGAAATATTAAGATCATCAGTTGTTTGGTTTGATATTATCACCTACTAGAGAATTGCCATAATAAATTTATGATTTAGTAAAAGAAGTTTAATGTTGTAAATTAAGCAAAGATTGCATTTGTAATAGATGGAACTTCAAATGAACCTGATGTTAAATATTTAAATAATAAAGGATATAATATATTTATAGCTACACATTGCAAATTATAATAATTATTGAATATAAGTGAATTATAAATAAATGTTAAAACTTTACAATATTTAATCTTTGATGAAGCGGATAGACTAATTAGTAATCAATACTAATATGATGTTAGATTTATTTTATCTAAATTTCTTAAATAGACAAGAACTGGTTTATTTTCAGCTACTTAATCATCTGCGTAAATTTATGATTTAATGAAATTATGTTTTAGAAATCCAGTATATGTTAAATTTAATGCTAATAAGACTATGTAGATTAGTTGATGTCATTGAAAAGAAATATCAAAATAACAAGAGTATTATACTTGTAGTTCTGTTACTTATTATAGTATTATCTTTAAATAATTATTTCCTGATTGTAAATTATAAAGTATTATTCAATAAATGGCTTAATAGAAAAGATAAATGGTAATTTAAAATTACAAATAGTGAACTGATGTATTGGCTAGAGGACTTGATTTTGATGATATTTCTTTAGTTATTTAATTGATCCTTCTTTAGTTATTTAATTGATCCATCTTAAGTACCTTGTTTCTTTATTAATTGATAAGGTAGAACAGCAAGATAAGGTAAAGATGAAAAAGCTATATTATTACTTGAATAACATGAAAAAGGATTTATATAGTTTTTAGCATGAATTTGTCAATTTTGATAATTAAAATATAATTTTTTAGATATTGAACATAAATTATAAATATTGTTTTAGTTCAATTAATTAAATATAGGTTAAATAGCATATTCATCTTTTCTTTTAAGCATTCCGAGAATTAAAGAAATATTAAGTAAAAAAATAAATAGATCCATACTTGTTTTAGATTAAAATCAAGATAAATAATATTTATTAAATAGAGAGAGTAAAGATAAGAAATTTTAAATAATTAAAGTATATATAAATAATTAAAGTATATAAATGTTGAATAGATAAATAAAATCTAAGAAAGTAAAAAATCTGATTAAAAAATTCGATGCAGAAGATGAAGATGAGCATCAAGAAGAACATGAAAGTCAATAAGAAGAAATATAATAATAGACGAAACAATCATTAAAATNCTTAATGCCATTATAAAATGCCTCTATTCCTCATTTTTATTAAAATTTATGATGTGAATGTAAAAGCACAAACAGAATCTGGTAAAACATTAACATTTTTGGTTCCTTTATTCAATCAATTTTAAAAATAGAAATATTAAGATCATCAGTTGTTTGGTTTGATATTATCACCTACTAGAGAATTGCCATAATAAATTTATGATTTAGTAAAAGAAGTTTAATGTTGTAAATTAAGCAAAGATTGCATTTGTAATAGATGGAACTTCAAATGAACCTGATGTTAAATATTTAAATAATAAAGGATATAATATATTTATAGCTACACATTGCAAATTATAATAATTATTGAATATAAGTGAATTATAAATAAATGTTAAAACTTTACAATATTTAATCTTTGATGAAGCGGATAGACTAATTAGTAATCAATACTAATATGATGTTAGATTTATTTTATCTAAATTTCTTAAATAGACAAGAACTGGTTTATTTTCAGCTACTTAATCATCTGCGTAAATTTATGATTTAATGAAATTATGTTTTAGAAATCCAGTATATGTTAAATTTAATGCTAATAAGACTATGTAGATTAGTTGATGTCATTGAAAAGAAATATCAAAATAACAAGAGTATTATACTTGTAGTTCTGTTACTTATTATAGTATTATCTTTAAATAATTATTTCCTGATTGTAAATTATAAAGTATTATTCAATAAATGGCTTAATAGAAAAGATAAATGGTAATTTAAAATTACAAATAGTGAACTGATGTATTGGCTAGAGGACTTGATTTTGATGATATTTCTTTAGTTATTTAATTGATCCTTCTTTAGTTATTTAATTGATCCATCTTAAGTACCTTGTTTCTTTATTAATTGATAAGGTAGAACAGCAAGATAAGGTAAAGATGAAAAAGCTATATTATTACTTGAATAACATGAAAAAGGATTTATATAGTTTTTAGCATGAATTTGTCAATTTTGATAATTAAAATATAATTTTTTAGATATTGAACATAAATTATAAATATTGTTTTAGTTCAATTAATTAAATATAGGTTAAATAGCATATTCATCTTTTCTTTTAAGCATTCCGAGAATTAAAGAAATATTAAGTAAAAAAATAAATAGATCCATACTTGTTTTAGATTAAAATCAAGATAAATAATATTTATTAAATAGAGAGAGTAAAGATAAGAAATTTTAAATAATTAAAGTATATATAAATAATTAAAGTATATAAATGTTGAATAGATAAATAAAATCTAAGAAAGTAAAAAATCTGATTAAAAAATTCGATGCAGAAGATGAAGATGAGCATCAAGAAGAACATGAAAGTCAATAAGAAGAAATATAATAATAGACGAAACAATCATTAAAATAATTGTTATCTGGAGTGATAAAAAGAGATGTAAAAAGTGAGAAAGCAATTATGGCAGATAAATAGAAGATTTTAAATGAACTTACAAGTGAAAAACAAAAATAAAAAGAAATAGGAATAAAGAAGAACATTAAAAAGTTAGATAAATGTAAAATAATAGGGCTGTAGTCGAAAAAGGACACATTGATCCAAGAGTATCAACTAATAGAGATTAAGAAAGAGAGTTAAAAGTAATTGCAGCTAAGGGTTTAGTAAAAGTGTTCAATGTACTTGCAGAAATGAGATAAAAGCAAAATGAATGAATTGTGGTGGAATTTGTTTCTATGTATTTAATTAAGTGAATGTATTTATTAATTAATCATTTACTTCTAATAGTTAATTAATATATAAATATATATATAATATTCACTTATAGAAAGTCTTTTTCTTAATGTCTGGCATCTTCTCTATAATTTTGTTCCTTTAATAAGTTACAATTTGAGGACCTTAATAAGTTTGGTTGAAGGATGGCTCAAAGTTATTATTCTTAAATTAGCTATTTGCTCTGGTCGAATTCTAGGTTATTGAATTTTACTTTGGCTCTTGACTACCAACTTTAGCAGACTGGTACAACATTCTTTGCTTCTAGAACTATTTTTATGGTGTTGAATAACCACTATTGAATGTTGGATTACCTTGCACAGGTTTTAATAGGAGCTTTGCTTTCTATTCCAAATACTAAATACTGAATTACTCATGCTTATCCATTGGAATTTCTTAAGGCTTTTTTTATGTCTATTTAATTGGAATGTCAATTGCTTAAGGTTCTTTCAATTTTAATTGTTTGAGATCCTTTTCATAATTTCTTAATTATCTTTAAAACCCATAATTTGGAAAAACTACACTTCTACGCTTTCTAACATAAGTGAACGCTTCTTAAAAATTTAACCCTGTAGTTTTCATTATGTAAGCTATAACTGCTGAAGCTGATCTTGAAACTCCTGCTGCACAATGGACTAATACACCTCCTCTTTTTAATCCTTCACCAATCTAATGACAAGTATCCCCAAAAAGTCTCGCAATATTAGCTGATTCTATATCTAGTATGTGATACACCTTCAATTATTTATATATTTTACTTTATGAACTATTCCCCCTTCAGGATAAGACACATTTAATCCTGCAGCAACTGTTAATACTGTCTTTATTCCTCTCCCATCTAACAAATTTCTATCATATGCTGCAGTACAATCTCCCAACCATAAAATATTGCCATTTTCTTCTAAGATCTAATTCATTGATTAATACATTGGATCAAACATACGAAACATTTTAATAATTATTATTTATTATTTAATATCAAATTTAAAATTTATACTATCACTTTCTTAATCTATTTCTCTATCCTAATTTTATTATTCAAATATATTATTCCTGTATTACATTCTTTTTACTTCCTATTTATAATTAATTTTGTTTGTTTTAATTTAAGATGGCTATTATTTCCTAATGTATTTCTTTATAGAGAATGGTAAGCAGAGATCCCTCAATATAAAATTACTATCATAAAGACATATTTATTTAGATCTAGAATAAATGTCCCTCTTCTCAATAGTAATTGTTATTAGACCTTAGAATTATAATATTAGATGTCTTTATAAACTCAAAATGCCACATTTTTTTTGTAAAATTTTTAATTTTATTACTTATTCAAATGTTATTTTTTGTTAACTTATAAATTATTATTTATTATTAGTAATTGTTATTAATTGTTATTACTCATAAATAATTCCAAAAAAGTTTTATTTACTAAATTAATCTTTCTATTCATATTGTTATTTTTAAAGAAAATATTGTAAAAAATCTCTCATAATTAAATGATTTATTTAGAAATATAATTATAAATTTATTTTGCTCATCATTTTTGGATATCTGGAGATTTAGTAATTCACTATTTGTGATACAAATTTTTTATCAGATTGTTTTTATCTGAAACTTACAAAATATCAATTCTACTGAGATAATTAATCTTCTTGATAATGAATATTTGATTCTATTATTTAAATTTTAAAAACTCACTTATAAATTTTTAATATCATCTTTATAGAGTATCTTTAAAGAGAAAATACAAACTCAAAAAATTAATCATCCTCTTACAACAATTTTATATTTTGATCAGGATGTATTAGGGTGAGATGGAATCTTTGTAGATTTATAATTAGTTTAGTAATAAATAATTATCTATTTTTAACCAGTTTAGATTGTGTAATTTTATTAGGTCTCAACAATTAGTACTCATAATTTAACAATAAAATTTATATTGAAAGTATAAATCTAAAATCATTCAAGTTTAGTGATTCTTCTAATAAATTATTAAAATCTATTAGCATATATTTTAGGATCTTGTGAACTAGTATCTAAGTTTTAATTAAGTTTGATAATTTTTTTTGTGTATTTTTCAAATTATTTCTACACATTATATTCTTACAAATAATCAATGATTCCAATATGATATCTATATCTAATATCATCACACATAAAAATATGTGCTTAATTTTTAAGAATAAGATTTTAATTTTATTCATTAAGAATCTTAAAAACAATTAAGGAATAATCAATTAGTCCTTGAGACTTAAAAAAATTGGAATCTTTAATAGCATTTTCTTCAATAAAATTAGCATCTTCTTGAGAAATATATAAATATTTTTCAATATTCAAGAAATCTAAGTCTTTGAGTACAACTTTCTATAAATTAGTGTCTTTTTTTGCTACTTCTCGATCATAACTAGACCCTTTTAGATCATAAATTCTAAATGTGTTTGAAGTTTTTGCAATATTTCTCATTACAATAATGTTAATATTTTTTTGATTTTCTTATTCAAAGGTATAAACTCCATAAATTTTAGCAATTAATGTATTAGGATTGGATAAAATGTATTAAAAATAATTTTTGAGCATAGAAAGAATAATTTTTAATTCTTATTAAGTAACTGTCTTAATAATTAATTAATTATCTTGAGAATAGAAGAAAAACTATCCTGATTTACCACCTTCATTTTTACTAGCATTAGTGATTTTCTCAAAATTATTATTTATATTGAGAGATTCATAAATATTCAATTTATCATTTTCTCTATTCATAATAGCATGAAATATGATAGGAGTATATGAAACTACTTTGATTTATGGATAATCTTCAACCAAAGAGATAAATTCTTGACATAAATTATAAGGCATTGTTGTAATTATTTAATCATTAATAAATTTATAAATCTTTTTTTCCTCATATATATTATCAGATTTTTGATTTACTATTTCAATATCCAATAAATTATATTTAGAATATTAATCAATTTATAATCCTGCAATCATTTTACACATAATTTAACCTCTTTTTTTATTTTAGAGTACGTTAACAAAAGGATTGTCATCTGTTTATTATCTATCTCTATTTATGATTAATTCAGATTATCTTATTTAAGAAATACCACTAGTTAAAAGACTAAGATCTTAATCAACACTACTGTTATGTTTAGATAATTCTAGTTCATTCTCTTCAATGATTTATTTTTATTTCTTTTTATATCCAAACATTTTTAATAATATTCTTTTGGTATAAGGATCATTAATTCTAATAATGGGTAAAAGTATTAGTATCATCATATCAAAAAATGCTGCTGCACTATACATGGTATTTAATTTCAAGTCCCATTGATATGTACAACTTAAACTAGCTAACAATTCAACTAATTATGCTGAAAATATTAAAATAAGATAAGTTAAAAAATAAATGATACTAAATTTAAGAAATTTTTATGCTCTTTCTTTATATTAGTTTGGGATATTCTTTCTGATATAATAAATTGAATATCCACCTATTGCAATGTAAATTAATATTGTCAGAGTATATCCTAAGGTTATAACATAACTATGTAAATTATTAAATGTACTCTGCCAATAATGATGTCACTATCGAACATTTTCCATCAACGTTTTTGCCTGTTAAATTCAAAGAAAATACAATAACACATGTTATTAATGTTAATATTATAACTCCTAAATGTATTAACCATTGAATGTTATTTTTAGCTTTGAAACTTGTTTTTACTTATCTTGTAAGAAAATAGAAAAAAGCCAATATATAAAAATATTATCCCAAATCTAAATGAAAAGTAAGTAAATTATTAATACGTGAAATCAATGTTAATGCTGCAGTAAATGAACATTCTAATGAATTGTTTGCTAATGGTATTTTTTCGTAAGAGGAAATTGCAGATATATACCATTATATAGCCATAAGGATTTCAAATATGAAACTACCCAAAAAAATATCCCCTGGACTTTACCTTAATTAACTTTTATATAAGAAGATAACTATTAGAAAAGTGTCCAGGATTAAGGATATTGAGCAGCCAATCATATAAAACCAAATACTAATTTAATTTTGCAATATTTAACTTAAAATATCCTCTATGATTCATGATTTATAAATTATACCTTGGATAGATTTTGAAGAAGCTGAAATTTTGAAGATTTCATAACAAATTTGATTGGTAATAAATGTTTTACTCATTACTTATATTAATAAAATAAATTTTAGTTATGAAGGTAAGTATTATGATTATAATAATTTTAGTTAGCTGCATCTGAAGCATTCAGGAAACTAAAATTGAAACATTATTAATAAGCTAAAGTAACTACAACCAAATTTTATTAAACAAAACCATTTTTTTCAATGCCTGAATAAATTGAAAAGGAATCTGGTGTTTTAGCACCAAAGAGAGTTAATTAAGTTGATTTATTCAAAAGATATACTTATGAAGTATTACCTGCACTTGAATAATCAGTAGAATTAGATTTGCTAGAGAAAGTATTTTAAAAAGTAGATCCTGTGGTAAGAGAATCAATTACATAAGTAAATACAAAAAAAATAAATTTAATTAGGCATATATAAGAAAATAAGTAGAATAATTAGCATAATAACCAGACCCATCTACAATCAAAGATTTAGAAGATAATACTAAAAGTAGTATGCCTAGAGAAAGAGCAAAGTTATTTTTATAAAACTGGTTAGATTTAAATCCAATTTAAATAGGAAAATGGATTCCTTTAAATTATGATTTATTTAAAAAGACATTTAAGTTTTTATCTCCAGGAGATTTCTAAAAAAATCTAATTGAATTATCTAAGAATTTCTCACTTATGATGACACTTGAAGGTTTTAAAACAATGGATTATGTGGATTCAAGTAAAAGAATACCATAAATATTTAAATATTAAAAATTATCTAAGGATAATTTCAATAAAGAAGGTTTTTTTATAGTAATGTTTAATGTTTTGAAAGGTGATTTTAATGATCAACTAAAAAAACATAGAAATAATGAAATATTTTAAAGAATATTTGCTACAAGCGTAAATTTTGATGCTTTATTAACAGTGATTTTAAGTCATTGGGAATTAGTTTAATAATTGAGAACTATGGAGTAGAGAAAAGAATTCTTTAAATCTTTAGTGGATTAATTATTGGAAAAAATAGATAAAGAACAACCAAATGCATCAATGCCTGAATTATTATTTTCAACAGTAAAAACATTACAATTTAAAGACTTTACTTTAGATTTAACAAAATATGTAAATAATCCTTTTCCAGTTCCTTAAACTTTGATAGATAACAGATTTGGAGTATATATAAAATATAGAAAATTAGGAATAATATTATGGCTATTCAAGTAATTTACTATTTTATGGAGATCATGGTGCAGGTAAATCTGGAGTATTAATGTAAGCAATAATGTTTGCTTAATAAACCGGATGGATAGTAGCAGTAGTTCCATCTGGATATAAGTAATTAATTATAATTAAATATAATAGTTGGACATCATTAAAATATGAAGCTAAAAGACATCCTAAGACAGGATTATATATGTAACCAAAAGCAGCTTAAGAATGGTTGGAATAATTTAAAGAAGCTAATTAAGAACATTTAAAAACCTTTTTAGTTGATTTAAGTCTTTATGGTAAATTTAATTTGAGTGGTGTTCATGATGATGATCCTGATCCTTGTCCTAATTTATATGATAAAAGAAGAGAATATCATTTTAAAGATTTTGAATAATTTATTAATAAAGAAGAAAAAGATTTTGAAGAAGCATAAGATTAAATCATGTCTGCAAGAATTACATTAAAAATACCTAAACCATAATATTTATCAGAAATTATTGATTATGGTATATCTAATGCTCATTATGCTACTAATGCAGTCTATGAAGTCATGGAATAACTTTATAACACTGATAAATATAAAGTTTTAGTTGCTGTTGATGGAATTAACTGGTTCTATAGACCATCATAGCTACCATCTTTTCGTTATGAATCTGATAAAAATCTTAGGGTAATTCTTTCTTATTTAATATTTCTAGGGATATGTACCACCATATCATATGTCATTACCTCGATTATTTATGCATTTTGATGGCCATAAAATTAAAAATGGTACAAAAATAACAGCTTCTTCTATTTATAAATTGTTTTAACATGATTTCTAACCTAAACATATACTCCTACCATAAAAATATGGTATAAAATTAAATGGAGCTCCTCTGGATATGTTTAGGTCATTTTGTGAATATGGTATTTAAACTGGTATGTGGAAATGCGATGAGTTCTCATAAAGCACTATGGAACAATTTTGGATGGAAACTTAAGGAAATTATTTTGAAACGATTAAATGCATGAAAGTCCATTGGAGAGATATTTGAAAATGTTAAATATTTTTAATAATTTAAGAATAACAGAAGTTTAAACCTATTATTAAAACATAATATATATATATATATATGCATATAATCGATATTAATCATTTCAATTTTAACGAATAAATTATGGATCCTTGTACTGTTAATTTAAAGCTTGGATTTAGTTTAATAATGATTAAGTCCACTATTATATTGATAAATCTAAAGATTGCATTTCTTATTTATTTTCATCTTAAACCTCTTCAGTTTCATTTCTACTTTTTTATGATTATTCTACACAATTTTCGACATTTTTTTACATTTACACTTAAGAGAGTAGTGGTTATAAAGGATTTAAAATTATATGGTATGTTGTTACTACCTTTTTTAATTTACGAATTCTTGATTCTTTTTTACCAACTCTGCCTTCTTTCATGTAAGTGTTAACGATTGACTTACACGTTGATGCCAATAACTAGTACTCTTAAGCAACCTTTTAAATATTCAAAATTATTGATTTACCTCTAACAAAGGTTTTTTTTGTAAGCAGATTTTATCTATAATCTCTTACCTAATTTCTTTATTGATTTTACTATATTATTTTTTCTCGTCGTCCATCTATTAGTATTTGACCTGATTAATTTATTAAAATAAAAATAATTTACAAATATTTAAGATATATATGATTTTTAGTTAATTTTGGCGGACCTCTCTTATTTGAATCAATTAAATATAAAGTATTTATTTATTGAAATTGTGATTCACAAAACAAATAAAAAATTCATTAACGTTATTTAATAATAGGTAATATAATAATTATGAGAATAATAATAAATAATATATCAAATATGGTCTAGTTTTTCTAATTATTTTTTAATCTACATAATCATTTTTTAATCATCATTTTCTAATCCTTAAGTTTGGTTCATATTTTTTAGCTATTATATTATAATATATTTACTGATTATTATTCTATTAATTACTTTTTATTTCTCTGCTCTTTTAAATAATCTTTAATAACAAATTTTTATTCAGATTAACTTGATTTAGGTGGTTCAGGTGGTCTTGGTAAAGGAGGAATATGCTTTTTATTATAAGTGGCATGTTCTCTTAAATAGAAATCTCCTATACGTCTAGGAGAAATGGGAGTTGGAATATTTTCTAATGGTTTAAGCTTCACCTTTTTATTACTAGATTAATCTTTATGTTCAACTCCAAAATATATATGTTTTTCTTTAACTTTTTCAGATAATTCTCTATATTTTTTAAAATCAGGTTCATATTTTAGTTTTCTTATATTTTCTTCAATTTCTGATCTCTTCTCTTGTGAAACATGAGGTTGATATCTTTATTTGACTTCATTATCATATGATCTAAGTAAATTAAGTCTTTCTTATGCTTTATTTTTAGACTCATCTAATTTTAAATCTTATTCTTTATAATATTGTCTAGCTCTCTTATAACTTTACGAATAATATTATGCTTAAAATTTATTCCATTATTTTTCTCTATCATCCCACTATTTTTATCTATATGCTGCTTTTTCTCTTCTAAGATCTTTAATTTTTTTATCAAATTACATAATTTCTTAAATGTCAAATTCAGGATTCTTCATTTCTTTTAATTTACTTTTTCTTATTTCTTACAATTATATCATATAAGATGCATCCTATTAAGCATATTTTTCTGCAAGATGTTATTATTTCTTTTTTTCAAAATATCTTTTATTTTATTCTTGTAGATCCTCCTCTCTTTATTTTTATTTTTATTTCAATTTATTTAATCTTTATTCTATTTCTTCTCTCTTTTCTTTTGTTTTTGCTTCTTAAATTAAAGCTTACTATTTTCTTATTTTTTCTTCTGTTTTTTAAATCTTCTCTTTTTGAATTTCAATTTGTTTCAACCTTTATTCCTATAATTCATTCCATTCTTTCATTTATTTCTTTATAAACTCTTATCTTTACAATTCTTTTTAAGGATCTACTTCAGGTTTAATTACAGTTTCTCTATATATACTAATTTAACTCATTTCTGCCATACTATTCATAAGAGATTAAGATGCATGTTTATTTAATTAATCCAATTTTAAATGTCTTTTTAGATGTTCAATCTTTTCTTCAATATATAATAATTTTTATATAAGTTCTTTTCTTACATTCATTATTTATTGTTTTTATTCCTATTATTCAAATCTAAGATCCATATCATCAAGATCTAAAATTTATAAATGTACTTCTCTTCTACTTTTTTCATATTTTTAAAGATCTTTTTTAATGAGTTCTTTTTAAAGTGCTTTAATTTTAGTTTATTCTATATTATTTTTAGAATCTTAATAATCAAAATGATATTAATTCTAATTTATCTACAATCCTTAAATAGCTTTTTCTAATGATTCAATCAATAAATTTGAAGCTGTTTATTTAGCTTAATGATTTAATTCAAGATTATCAAATTATGAAGTAAAATATTCATGAATATTACCATAACTCTATTAAATTTCTGTATTCAAAGATTCATTCAATCTTTTAATTAAAGATTAAGGCTTTTCTAATTTTTGATTTAACTTAACATTCTATACTTCTAATTCTTTATATTCTACTACTAATACTCCTTCCTTCTTTCCTTATCCAACTATATCAAGATTATGTATCTATTCTTTTTTCGGAACTATAGATTCTCCAATCAAATGAAATTCCTAATCTTTTTACCATACCTCCACTTTTAAATCCACAGTCTTCTTCACATCAAGTGTAAACTTTTGATTCCAATTGTTTCCGACTGTAGTTTGATGAACTTAAGTGCCGTACTTTATTTTAACTAAGAAGTTAGATAGTTAATTATCGTAATTTAAAATTTCGAGATTAAGTTTCATATTTTAATTATAGGTGGTTTAATCATTCTAAATGTATTTCTCCATACATTAGCATTATCTAATTCTTTTTTAGATATTAAAACACTATCCAATTTCTTTATTGTAGGCAACAATCCTATTATGTACAATCTAAAATTTGGAATGGCATCAAAAGGGTTTCCATGGACAGTTAATGTTCTCAATTCTATTAAACATTATAATCTATCAAATTCCATTATATCTTTTAATTTATTTGCATGTAAATATAACGCTTTTAAATTTGGTAAATCACCAAAATTCTTTAGTTAATTATTATAAATACATAATCTAAACTTTCTATCATATTGTGAGATAGATCAATCCATTATAACTATTTACAATTTATCATTATTTAATCTATGATATTGTAAAAATTATGCAACGAAGTTAATTTATTATAACTTAGTATTAATGAACATTAAATTAATTATACTTTGAATTCTTTTTTTGTTTATTTTTTCTCATCAATTGTTGGTTTGTATACATTGGTTGATTATTAAACAGGTTAACCAATAGTTCGAACTATTACTGGTGTTAATTTCTCTTCCTTTTATCTCTGCAACTCCCGTTTCTCTTTTTCTTTTTCATCGCCATCCAATTTATCTTCATCTTCTTATTCCTATTATTAATTCTATTGCACTTGAACATTATTCTCATTTTCTTATTATTATTATTATTGCTTCTCTTTTTTCTTATCTTCTTTTTATTCATCCATTGGAGCTAATTTACGTTTACCTTATTTTGGTATTGCATGTTTTAAATCACCTAAAGATTTAATATTCAAATTTGAAAAATCTAAAGGAGGGGCATCATATGAAATTTTTGTATCCTACATAGTTGATTTAGACATTTTTTATTTCATTAAAATAAATATCAATGAGCAAACATCCAATTTAAAATTATCAAATTTTAAAGGTTCTTGGCAAAGTATTACAATTATATTATTATTATACAAGGGAGCATTTGCTATAGTCTATCAAGCACAACATATTAAAACTAAAGAAATTGTTGCTATCAAATAAATTAATATTGAAATGGAGGAAGGCCCTCATAAATAAAAAATGCTTGAATTGTTTTAATCAGAAATCTAAATCATGAAATCTATGAAACATAAAAATATTGTAGAGTTGAAAGATGTTTAAAATAATTAAGATTCTATTAACATGATATTAGAATACTGTGCTCAAGGAGACTTAGAAAAGTATATTAAAAAGAATTCTGTCAAAAACAGGTTACCTGAATCTGAAGCAAAACCTATCATTCTTCAATTAATTGATGCCATGAAAATGTTACGTTTAAAAAATGTCGTTCATCGAGATCTGAAATTAGCTAATATTCTAATCAATGAATAAATGTAAATAAAATTAGGTGATTTTGGTTTTGCTAAATCCTTAATCTAAACTGAATTACTGGAATCTTATTGTGGAACACCTATTACTATGGCACCAGAAATACTAAAGTAAATAAATTCTATTAAAAATTTTAGAAAATCTAATTCTTATGATCATAAATGTGACATATGGTCTTTAGGAGTAATGATTTATCAAATGCTTTTTGGCTAACCTCCTTTTGTTCCATAAAAAGGAACTGTATAAGATTTACTTATTGCAATATAAACTAATAAAGTATTTTATATAATTAAATGATTTAGATTTAATTTCCATAACATATTTCGGTATCAGCTGAATGCAAAGATGTATTAAGAAAAATGTTAGTTGAAGATCCAAAATAAAGAATTAGTTTTGAAGATTTATTTAGGCATCCATGGTGTTATTTAGAGAAAATTGACTTAGAGAAATCTGTATTAAAAGTTTATGTTCCTTAACATTAAGAATTTCTAAAAAATCTCAATTATTCGATCAATTAATATAAATAATAATTGAATTAGATTGTTCAAATAATTTAAACAATAGAAAATAAATATAAGGATTTAAGTTAATATTGTGTAAGATTTATGAATATATTGAATGGAGCATTTTAAAGTTTGCATTTAAAAATCTATTACTCTAATTAAAGTATAGTAATAAGAGTTCCTGAGAATTACAAGTATTTCAATTATAGATAGGAATTGTTATTGTTTTTAATTAATATTTATGAAATAGCACTTTAGAATAACATAAATATATATGAATTTGTAAATTTGAAAATATTTGATTATCAAATAAGCAATTAGTTAGAGGTTTAATATGAAGATTTTTCAGTGGCTCTTTATGAGGAGTTCAAGAATTATAAATAAGGTAATGAGAAGGATTGTTAAGTGTTATAATTTTTGGAAGACAAAGAAAATAAAAATACAATTTTAAATTCTGATTTGTGGATTTTAACAGAATACATAAAAGAAAGGTATAAAAATTGATAATATATATATTCTATATATTAAGAAATTAATAAATCTATTATAATTTTTATAGATATTTAATTCAATATCTGTTTCAACAACATGTTCCTTACTTTTCTTCAGCTTCTGGTTATGGTTATAATTATTGAGTATTATTAATAACAGATTTTTTGATGCCTTATTCAGTACCAATTTTGATTCCATGACTTTCATTTTTTGGATCGATTTGATTACTGTTAATTTTTTCTAAAATTTGTTGTGCTGTCTTAAGGAATACTTCTTCTACATTATTAGCAGTCTTAGCACTAACTTCTACAAAATCGATGCCATTATTTCTAGCAAATTCTTAACCTTCTTCAAAAGAGACTTGTCGACTAAAGATTATGATTGATAAATTTACTCTGCTTCTAAATCACTCTTATTACCAACAAGAGTAAAAGTTAATTTAGGATTTCCATTTTGTTTAGCTTCTTCTAACCATCGAGAAATGTTTTCGAAGGTTTCCCTCTTAGTAATATCATAGACAATAATTGCACCAGCAGCAGATCGATAATAAGAACGAGTAATAGATCTAAATGATTCTTATCCTGCCTATATAAATATAGAATTTAAGAATACTGTGTCCCATATTTGTAATTTAATGTTTTAACCATCAAACTCTATCATTCTTGCACCGAATTCTACACCAATCGTGACTTCATGTTTTTATCTAAATCTCTTATCAATGAATTATAAAAGAAGACAAGATTTCCCAACACCTAAAATGGAATATCACTTATTTATTTATGTACCTGTATCACCAATCAATATAAATTTAAAGAGGTAGCTATATGACATAATAAATTAAATAATGAAACCCAAACCTTAAATTGAAACTAATAATAATACATTTGATTTATTAACTAAGACAACTCAAAATCTAAAAACATATAAATTAGATATCATCAATTCTCTTAGGAGTCATAATTCAAACACTAATACTAATAAAAATATTTTAAGCAAAGATTTCATTAAATCAAAGTATGATACTCTTTATAAAAAGAAGTAATTGAAAAATATAGAAATTACTAATAATATACAAAATTACAATCATACACTTAATACTACTAATTAATTCTCTTAATAATCCTTGTTACTTAATCAACTTGTCACTAAAGTTACTCCAAACCTTCAATTAAATGATTTCTAATAATCTAAACAATCTTCTATTGATTTTAGACCTTCAACATCTCACAATAAGTAATCATCCTCAATTTAACATTAAAGATAATAATCAATTCGATCTAAAGATTAAAACTACAAAAGAATATATAATGGAATGTTGCTAAAACCAAAGAAAGCAAACTCATATTAAGTTACTCCAGTTCATTCTCGGCAATCATCATTATAATTATCAAAATCTATATCAAATCGAGAATTAAAATATTTTGAAAGTATTAAATTAAATAAAGAAAATGTCCATTCTTAGTATTACTTAGGAAAAATCAAGTAAGTTTTCACTCAACCATTACCAAATGATTATTTTAGTTCTTTATATAGAGAACATTATTTTTAGACCTATTAAGGAATATATATAGCATCACATTTAAGAGCAGCAGATCCAAATGATATTAAAAAGAAAGCAGTTTAATTGAAATAAAAAGATAAATACAAAGGTATTAAAATACATATATTTAATTTCTAGATAAAATATCTTTAATTTTTGATTTAGATGAAACATTAGTACATTGTAATGAATCATTATAATAAAAATCTGATATAGTTTTGAATATAAAAGTCAGTCCTCATGAAATAGTAAAAGCTGGAATAAATATACGTCCAGGAGCTATAGAATTATTAGAATCTTTAGTTGATGACTTTGAAATTATTATTTTCACTGCCTCACATTAATGTTATGCTAAATAAGTATTAGATTATATAGATCCAGAAAATAAATTAATTTCACATAAATTATTTAGAGATAGTTGTATTATGACTACTGGTGGTATGTATACAAAAGATTTGAGAATTTTTGATAGACCTCTAAATTAACTAGTTTTGATTGATAATGCATCTTATAGTTATGCTTGGTAAATAGATAATGGAATACCTATCGTTCCTTTTTATGATAATAAAGATGATAGAGAACTTTGGGGTTTATAAACTTATTTAATTGGAATGCTTGGAGTTTCAGATGTTAGAGAATACAATAGGTAGTTATTTAACAATAATTTAGAAATAAATTAAAATTAAATTAATTCTTAGATTCATAAGGTCCTGCCAGTGTTTTTGAATAGCTTTTTTAATAAAAAATTGAAATATGATATTAGTAAATTTCTTATTTTAATTTTTATAATCTAATGTAATAAACAACAGATTATGATGAAATGTAACATTATCTAAAACTTGCTTAAGAAGGAGATACTGATGCATAATTTAGAGTAGGTTTAATGTATGAAGATGGAAAAGGTGCTTAATAAAATATTTAAGAATGTATTCAATGGTATTTTTATATATTTATATTCTAGGTATTAATTAGCTGCTTATAAACATGCTTAAGCTGCATATAATTTAGCATCTATTTATTATTTAGGTAGAGTTGTTGCTCCTGATTATAAAATTGCTCATAAATACTTTAGTAAAGCAGCTGAATTATAAAATGAATAAGGAATGTTCTAACTAGGTTTAATGCATTTATTTGGATAAGGAGTAGAATAAGATTTTGAAAAGAGTAGAGCTTGGTTTGAAAAGGCTGCTAAATTAGTATTTATTCTATTTTTATAATTTTTAAGGGTTCTGTATCTGCAATGAATAACCTTGGTAATATCTATAGATCTGGTATTGGGACTCATATTCAAATTGAAGAAGCTAAGAAATATTATAGAATGGCAGCAGATAAAGGAGATTTATGTGCTATGACTAATCTAGCTACTGTTTTATTGTAAGCAAATCCAACTGAAGCTTTTGATTGGTATCTTTAGGCAGCTAAAGGTGGTTTTGAAAATGCTTAATATAATCTTGCTGTTCTTTATGAAGAAGGAACTGGAACTAAACAAAATTTACCATAAGCATTATACTGGTATAAATAAGCAGCATAAGCTGGTAATATAGAAGCCAAAGAAGCTGTCACTAGATTAAGTCCGATTGTTCAAAATTAACAATAAAATGATAAACAATAGTAGGGTTAAAATACATAATAATCATCTGCCAAAAAAGGTGGATGTGGATGCATTGTATTTTGATATTCATTATAACTATTTATTATAAATATAAATTAATAATGGAGAATATTGAAGTGGAAGTTAAAAAACAATTGAATTATTTAAGAAGTTTATAGAGTTATCTCTCAGAATCATCAGCTAATCCTAAAGATTTCGCTAAAATTATAGATATTTACAAAAACCCAATACATAGAATATTAAAATTAAATTGTTATCCATTACTCAAAACCTTTCCATCATCTGAACTTATTTGTCTAGAATTAGAAAAAGATTTTAGCAATAAAGATTTTGAAATACAATTACTCTCACTCAAATTAGCATATTCCTTACCAATTAGTAATCTTATGCAAATTGTTAAATCATATGATACAGCATTTTATTAGATTATAGAATAGTAAAAATCTATATATTTATTAGATCTTCTGATTTTCATTATGAAAGATTATGTGCTGTCAATTCTATTTTACAATTATTGCTTACAAAAGAAACAGAAGTTGATTCAATTGATATGCCAAAATAAACTATAACTAATATTTATTTGAGAATTGCTGAAAATTGTTTTTCCAATAATAGAGATATCTCAGCTAATTGTATTATCTGTTTATCAGATTTTTTGTAGAGTAAATTATAAAATCCAAACAATCTTACTTAAGTTAATTATGATACATAATAAATTAAATAGTATCTATTATTAAGATTATAACTACTCTATGAAAAAATTTGTAGTTATGAAATTCGTATTAGATCTAAAATGTTATTTCTATTATCATAGATTTTGGTCGATTCACCTAAATAAATATCACAATAAAATACAGTCTAATAAAACTAAAACACTCTTATTTATAAATTAAATGTAATAGACTTTAATAGTAAAATCATCAAAGCTGGCTTATATGATATTCTTTAATATAATTTTGAAATAGATATCATTGTATAAGTTTCCAATTTTCTTATCAATGTTATTTCTCAATGTAAATCATATGAATTTTTTAATACAAGTTAGATTGTTTGGTAACTTTTTGATTACATAGATAAATATATAAAGAAAGTGAATTATAAAAAAGAATTAAATTAGATTTTACTCTAGATTCTTTAATTAGATATGGATTTGAATACAAATATAGCCATATCAATAAGAATTTTAGAGATATCCTTTCTTATTTCAAATTAATTAACTCGATTGTTATTTCTGCTTTATTGCTTCAATAATTTAATCTAAAAATCTATCGAATTGCTTTACTAAAAAAAGACAAGTGCAATACTAGGTTTATATAATTAGACTTGGTTTCTGACAAAAATAAAAGATGAACCTGAAGAATTAATTTGTTGCTTAATCATAGCAGCTATTCATTAAGAAACTAATAAATCTATTTTATTAGAAATTATGGAAATATGTAATGCTTTTATTTGGGATGGTTGTAATATCGAAGCTATAATTATGTATTTATTATTAATAGAAGAATGCATTAATGTTATTCCATCTGATGAAATAAGATTAGAAGATCTCATTATTAGAATGAATAATAATTAAATAAGCTTCAACTAAAAAGTTTAGACATTATTAATCATTACAAGAAAATTTACAGAAAGTAGTTGGAATTGCAAATTAGATTATATTAATATCTTAGCTGAGTTTAGAACTTTTATGATTCAACCTATTCAAACTTAGATTTGTCAAATCAATTTGTTATAAAATGTCTATAAGATTTTATATTATTTATCAATGAATTTTCATACACCTGAAAATCAAATCAAATCATCGATTCTGGAATTGTTATCAGATTATAATGACAGTTTATAATAAAGGAAAAATGATCATATAGCAGAACAATTAATAGAATATAATAGAAATTTTGTTAAATTACTTTAATACAAAGATTAACTTCAACAAGATTAATTATAAATAAAGATTAATAATTAAATTGATTCTATAAATCAAAACTTGCAAAATCTAACAACTTATTAAATAGCTTACAATATATTTTAATAAAAGTAATTTTCATCTGAACAAAATACTCTAATAATGAATTTAAGATCATTGTAGTTACCTTAAAAAAATATATTTACTGAATTGTAATTAAATTCAAAATTAATTACTGGAGTTAGTGATTTTGTATAAATCTATTGTTCTCATACATTAGATTTATAAAAGTCTTGCATATGTTTAGGAATTAGAGTGATCAACAATTGTCCATTTAAATTAGATAATTTAGGAATCAAAATATTATTAGATAGAAATTCTTATATTTAAAACAATTATAAACTTATAGAAGAATTGCCATCATATCAAGAAAAATAATTGTTTTATGTTGTAAAAGTAAATCCAAAACTCTCTATGCATTTTGCATTTGATATAATATTATAAGATATAAAAAATGAATCATCTTAGTCTTTTACTATTAGAACATAAAATTACAGGATTAGCATGCTTGAATTTCTTATACCGAATACGTTTTTGTATTTGTCATAGAATTGTTTTTAATATATAACGTATGACACTTCTTTAATTATAAAATGTTATCTTGAAGGAAATTATTTATAGCTTTATAAAAAATTATTATCATAGCCATTTGCAACTGTAATCTTAGATAATACAAATCAAGTATTTTAATATTCAATTAAATAAAACTTAAATCTTGATTTGATTGCTTAAAATGTTTCAAAAACTATAAACATTGGGTTATTGTCTTATTTGATTAATGGCTAAAATTTAGCAATTATAATATCAAATATATCAACATAATCAAATTCAACTGAAGTATTGTTGGAGGTAATCATTTTTATTTTATCTAGATTAAATCTGATAAAAGTTGTATTGAGAGTTTTTAAACTGAAATTGATAAATTTTTATTTGAATTATCAGATGGATTATTATCTGTAGTATTGTGATGTATATTTATATGATTTATAATATTCTTTAAAATATTTATAAAATAAAATATTTTTATAATTTTATATAATTTTAAACCCCTTTTTTATTTGAATAGTCCAGGAATTGATTTTGCATTATTTTTCTAAATAAATTAATTTTTTATTTCCAAAAGATTTATAAAAACTAAATAAAGCATATAAATATAAATATATGATAAATTACTATTAGTATTAACATAATATTGAAATAATTAATCAAATCAATTAGATACATATCTAAAACGAAAGAAATTTATATTTATTTTATATTACTTATAGTTTTTGATTATGAGCTTTGTGCATAGAGATTATAAAACTATTTTTTTTATAGTAATAAGAGCCAGTTTATTGATCTGTTAGTTTTATTCAATTCACTTTGCAAATTTGGCAAAAAGTAGAAAGCGTAATTTTAAAAACTTAAATAAAAAAACTACCATAATTGTTTGAAATTAATCTGAAAAAATTTATTCAAGAAAATGCTATGCTTAATATAAAGATATTGAATATAATAAGATTAGAATTAATTTTTTGTTTGTAAAATTACTCAATAAATCATAGTTAGTTCTTGATTTAGAATAGTAATTTATAAACTATAGTTTTTTTTCCAAATTAAAATAAATTAAAAAAAGTATAAAAGAATATTAATATATAATGATATTTATAGTTTTATATTTTTTATAAATTATTATTTCAAATTTTTTCATCTTTTTTGCTTAAATAATTCAATGATTGATTTTTATTCTGAATTAATTTATGATTATTCTGTTAAAATGCATAATTAAGAAGTTAATAATGATTGTTTAGCAAAGGATTTAAAACAAATAATCTAAAATTGTAAAGTATCATCATTTAATTACTATTCTTGTTCCAGATATGTTTTTTTATAGAAATTTGTTTATTTGATATTAATAGAATATAAGTTAACAGATCCATCTGAAAGACCTGCTACAAAATTAAGTCCATCTAAACAAAATTTAAGGACTTTTACTTCATCATTTACCTTATCATTAATACAAATTTATCTACGTTGTTCTACCTTCCATAACCCAATCGAATTTGTAAAATTTAATTAATTCTATCCACTTGTAAGAAGAAAATTGCCTTTTGGTGATAGAGCAATTGAGTTGATTACATTTTAATCACCTTATATTGTCCAAAATTCAACTAAATCTGTCCAATTAGATATAAAATAAATCAAAATAGTGGTAGAACACATAAAGGCTAAATATTTCCAACTTTAACAAAATTCTATTTAACTAGCTGAAATATTAATAGTAATTTCTTAAATTTTTTAAAAATTAGTTGAATTTAAAATTTAAATACTTTAATCAAAACATAAAAATAAAACGTTGCCATCATGAGAGTAAAATAATTAGCCCTAATTAATTTTTTTATTTATTTAAAGACATCTCTCTTATTAAATTTTATCAACATTAATTATTTTAATAATATTTTAATTACTTAATGCAAAGTAATTTCCACTTTCTTAAAATATTGGTTTTCCTTTACAATTATAAATAGCTTTGAATTAATTATCCTCAAAATTAGTTATACTATTAAAAGCTATTTTAATTTGATCGAAATTGTCTTTAAACTAAATTAATAAATAATTATTAGAGAGAGCAATATCAATTATTTTATTTTAGAATCTAACTTCTTTAATTTTTACAATTTTATCTATTTTTTTAATATTAATAAATTATAATTTATTCCTATTTGCAATTACTAATATTTCTTAAGATTGAAATGATATCAAATCTCCTTCATAATCTTCGAAATTATGGATCATTTGAATATTTTACATATCTTGCAATTATAGAGTGGGAACTAAGCTAGCTAAGTATTTACTATCAGGTGAAAAGCAAGTAGATTTTTAATTTTCTATACTTAATAATTCAGACTTAAGAATTGAAGGGGATAAGTTTAAAATAATTAATTAATTATTCAATTTTAGTGCTACTTCTTGTTTTTTAGAATTAAATACACATTAAAGGATTTAAGATTGTACATTCCAACATCCAAGAATTTTATTATTAAAATCTTCTTCTATTTAGTAGAGATATATTGTATTATCTTAGCAAAATAATAATTATTTATCATCATGAGAAAAGCAGATTTATGTTACTTAATATAAATTTAAATCATTAAAAACATAAATTATACTCTCTTATTGATCTTTAAAAATTTTTATTCCTTTATTTATTGCAACAGCAAATAAATTTTCATTTTAAGAACAAGCAATTAAATAAAATTATTCTCCAACAGATAAAGACGATTTTTATTGTTTTAGAAAATTCCATATGATTATTTATTCTTTGTTTTCGCTTTAATAAATTAAATACTTTAGACTTTTAGAAAATATAATAAGATCATTTTTTGTAGTTTCAGAAAGAGTAACTAAAACTTAATTTGTTTTTGTCTTTATATTCCAATCTCTAACTATACCATCTGAATATAATGCATAAATTTGATTTGAATCTACTTAAGAAAACTAAAATAATTTTAATTTAGATTCCTTAATTTCTAATTTTATTAAATTAATAGGATTATCAATTTACCATAAATTAATAACACTGTCATATTTATTTGAGTCTTTATATTAAATATCTTAAAAGCTTGCCAAATACTTATTATCTTATGACATTTATGGTTTATTATGAGATTAGGATACTTAAAATTCTTTAATACACTACCAATTATTAATATTAAATATTTTAAATTCTTAAGTTGAAATAATTACAATTACACTTAAATCATAAGAAAAAACAATTTCATTGACTTGAGATTTTTAAAATTAATAATTTAGTTTTTCATTAGTATTTAATAGTTTTTAGAAATCATGAAACAAGATTCTAAATTTGTTGGATACTGGATCTGTAAATAAGGGTTATTCTAAAGTAGTACAATCTTTTGCTTAAAATAAGAATTAACAATTTGGAGAAAGTAGAATAAAATTTGACTCTACGATATATATCCACTTCTTAAACCATTTATTATCCTTATCTCTTTACCAAGATATAAGTGCTCCTTATGAATCTAAACAGAAAATATGACTATCATTTAAAGTTGTTATTATTTATTTTATTTATGAATTCTATTCTAAGATTTCTTATTTTAAATTTTCAAAATTTATAATTGTCAATTGATCTTTAATTTATTCAACATAGATAAACTAGTGTTTTTTAAAAAAACAATAATTTTTAGAATTAGTATTTAAAGTTATTGAATTTTATTTTTCTTATTTTCCATTCTATTTAAAGTTCCATTTTTAAATATTATCTAATTGACAAAAAGAAATAAATATTTATTCTTTTGGAGAAAAACTTAGAGAATTTACAGGAAAGTTAAAATCATCAATGATTTACAAAATTTCAGTATTTTTAGGATATTCAATATTCCATAAAATAATAGTTCCATCTTTGCTTCCTGATATTAAATATTTAGAAGAATTAGAGAATTCTAAATAATTGACAGAATCTTTATGTCCTTTAAGTTGAATAATAAGTTACTTTTCTATAAGATCCCATATAAAAATAGGCACATCAACTTCTAATCCTTTTATACTTCCAGAAGCCAATAAAAAACCATCTAAAGATAATGCTAATGCATTTATAGAATATTAATGAGCTTTCTAAGTCTCTAATGTTTCATTATTATTTATATTCCATAATTTTATCACTTTATCATCACTTGATGATGCCATGAAATTTCCATCTTATGAAACTGATAATGAATTTATTTTCTTTTAATGTCCTTTTAAAATTCCAACATTCTTTTTTGCTTTGATATCCCAAAACATTATATTATTTTAATCTGTACTTAACGCTAACCAATCTTATTTATGTAAATAAGTCAAACAATTTATGTCTTTTTTTGTTGTCCCTATTACAGTACTTTGAGATGATAATGAAAATTAAATTATTTAATTTTTATTATTCACAAATACAAATGAATCTCTTCCAATTGCTCTTAAGTAAGCCCTAGAAAACCTTCTACTTTTAAATTTTCAATCTTCTTTATTATTAGATTCTTATTTTCTAAAATTGAAACTTAAACATAATCATTAACAAAAAATATTATTTCTTCATCAAAGCTTAATTAGAACATATTATAATATAATTTACCTTTAATTAATACTATTTATTTTGATTTTTATAAGTCAATTATTCTAAATTATTTTTTTTCTTAATCTAATATAGCAAGAAGTTAATATTTATTAGACACTCCTTACTTTTAAAATATTTAACCTAATCTTAATTATGGATCTTTAATAATATAATTCTTCTCCAATTAATAATGCATTACATTACATATCAGTTTTTAATTTCTTGAAATTTAAAATAATCTTATCATATAATACGAACTTAATGAGAATCCTTCTCCATCATTTGTAAATATAACAATACAATCATTTATCTTAGTCTATAAATCAAAAGTATCAATTATATTAAAATTACCCTTCTAAAATTTAATTAACTAAATTTTTGATTCTGTTTAAATAACAATGTAATCTTTTTATTAACTATAAGCCATAGCATTGACATCTCCATTAAATTAATGTTCTTATCTTTAATTTAATTCTATAATAAACAGTCTTTTTGTATAAGATAAAATTATTAAAATTTATTTTAAATTAGACCTATGTAATTACTTAATATATTAATTTGAGTTTATTGGAAATGCAAATTCTAAATTAAATACATCATTAATAATAATATTTTAACCATCTTTTATTCCTGTTCCACATTTACCATCTTCTTAGATTGAAAAACTATCAATCTCTTAATGATAACCACATAATTTTATTTTATTTAAATCTCTTATATTCCAAATCTTTACTGTCTTTTCATTCTATGTAATAAGTATTTCATCTTTTACAAATTATAATATTTAAGTATTTTGAATAAGCTTTATTTCACAAATCTGTAATCCTTTTTCATAATCCCAAATTTTTATCTTTTCATCTTGATGTATTAATAGTAAGTTTTATTTAGTCTCAAAAAATCTTAAGTATTTTATATTTAAACCTCCTTTAAAAGCAAATATACATTTCTCAAAGTTATTACTAAATATATTAATCTCTTCTCCTTTAACCAAAGCTATTAAATTGTTAGATGATATTGCACCACAATCAAAAAATTATTCAAATGTTTATTCAAATTAAAAATAATCTAAATTTATTTAAATTAATTCTAAATTATTTTTTTAAAGTATCAAAAATTAATTATTATCGAAAAAGCTTAATTATATAATAGGTAGATCAAAAACTTAAGATCCAATAAAAATTAATACATTTTCAGAATATTTCCATATCTCAACAACACCATTGTAATGTAATGCTAATAAATTAGTATCATATGAAAATATTATTGAATTAAAATCTTTTAAACCAGTATCCTTTCTTACCTTAATTTAATATGTAAAAATATCCCATAAAATAAGTTCTCCACAGCTGCCTGAAATTATAGATTTTTAATCTTGAGTAAATATTATTTTAACTATTTAATCTTTATGACCATCTAATAATTTTTATTCATAATTCTTATTCTTACTTATAATAACAATATGTTTATTAGGATTACCTAAATAAAACCCAATCAGATTATTATCTTAAGAAAATTATACTTACCCTTTTATTTATTATTATTCTACTACTTTTAATAGACTACAGCTTTTAATATCATAAATTTGAAATAAATCTTAAAATACTAATACTATCTATGAACCATCTGGAGAATAATTTATCGATTTTATAATTAAATCCCCAAAACTTATTCTATTTTAAAATTTAAAAGGTTATGAATCTAAATTCCAAAATAAAATTTCTCCCTAATATCCAATTGCTAATTCATTATTAGTTGGCGAAAATTGAAAGGCCTGAACATCTTTATTTTAGTTTTCAAGAAGTTCTTGAATTAATAAATTTTTTTCTAAGTCAAAAATTTTAATAGAATTAACTTCTTATGAAATGTATGCCATAATCTAACTATTAGATTTAACACAAAAGTTTTTAATCTATAGATTTAATTTCTTTATTTTTGCATCCATATATATTTTATTTGTGTTTATGAGTATAGTCTATTGGATTCTGTTTTATTAATCCTAATTATTTTTCTCATTATCCTTAAAGATCTTTGAATAGTTGTCTTATAAAATGAATAATTTTTCAAAATTATTTGATAATATATATTTATTCCAATAGTTTGCATTCCAAGGTATGAAACAAATTGTTTTAAGTGTAGGAACTTCCAAAATGTTAAATAATTTAAATTCTTAATTATCTTTTAAAAATAAAGATAATTTGGAACCATCTGTTGAAAACTAAATTCGATCTGGTTAAAGATCTAATTCAATTGAACTTATAATTTATGCCAAATCAATATCTTATATGCTAAGTTTTTTATCATAAACAGTTGCAGCTATCTTTCCTTTTGGAGAGATTGAAAATTGATAGTATTTTTACTATTAATCTTGAGATTTAATATGAAATTTATTAATTTCTTTAATAAATATGAAATCACTTGTACCAAATATTAATTATTAACTATCCTCACTGAATATAATTGTAGTTAATATGATATCAGAGAAATTAAATATTATTTAGTTACTACTTGTATTTACTGCAATATTCCAAACTATAACAGTATTCTAAGTAGCTACTGCCAAATAACTTCCTTAAGGACTAAATATTAATTATATTATTTTATTATATCGAGGATCTAAATTAGCTTCAAGTTTAATTATTTCTTTAGTTTAAAAGTTATGTAATTCAATCTCATTTATTTAGGATATTACAGCAACTATTGGTTCTGTTGGATGTAATGCAAAAAACTTGATAAATTTATTATCAATTTTAAAAACACATTCTTCACTTTGACCTTCTTTAGATAAATCTAAAATTTAGAAATTCCCATCTGAGTCTTATGAATATAATTTTTTCTAATCTTGAGATATTTATACTTTTTAGACTTTATTTTTCATTTAATCTAATAATTGCAATTAAACTTATGATTAAATATTCCTTAAATCCCATTTTCCAATATTAAAATCATTACTTCCAGAAAAAAGTAAAGTAGAATCAGAAGAAAAAGAAAGTGTATTAACTTAAGCTTTATGTCCTTCTAAATTTTAAATAAGTTAATAAGTCTATGTATCCCATAATTTGATATTATTATCTTCTCCTGTTGATGCAATATATTGACCATTAGGCGAAATTTGAACTTCTAAAATTCTTGTATTATGTCCTTTTATTAATGGTTTTTCTTTACAAATAACATTTTACCATTATACATTAGATAAATCGGCTAAATTAAAATTACATGAATTAATTTCAACATTTTAAAATATAGAACAACTAATATCACAATCAAATAAACTTAATCCTGAAATATTTGTATTAGCTAATTTAATCTTACTAAAATCTTAAGATCCCAAATAGACATTTATTTAACTCAATAAATATATACTATTTGATGCCGATCTACTAAAATCTTAATCTTTCATCTTTGAAAGTTTAACTATTTAAATCAATTTTTAATTCATTCTATCAACATTATTTAATTTTTCTCTTATAAAATTTATTACACCTTTAAAATTAACAGTAGAAATATTAAATTTTGAATTATTAAATATAGACTTTTAAAAAATTGATAAATTTTTCTATAAGTTATCATCATTTACTTGTTGGATATCAGAATCTAAATTATTCAAAGACATTAATACATCAAAAATGTATTTTGCAACATAAAATTCTTAAATTGATTTATGAGTAAATGAATATGTGCTTCCCTTTGCACTCAATAAAATACAACTTCTTATTAATTTCTTATATTCATCTTCTATATCAAAGTATTACTTAAGCCAATCATCAACAACCTGTTCAATCTTATAATTACTTTTTAAATCAAGTTTACCTTGTGGTTTATAACCAATTTAAGATAAATCTTGTAAAGTCATATCTAATGCTAAAGAATATGAAAATTAATAAATGTCATAAGCAAAACTTTCATAATTTGATACTTTACCAAGTTCTCTTTACTTTTAAATTTGTTATTCATGATAAAAATTAATAAAACTTTCATAAAACTCAAAAACTGTAAACTTTTTCATTTTTAAAGACATAACTACGATATTAGTATCATCAGAATTCAAATTTATAGTATTACCATCAAAAAAGATTGTATCTTATTCATGTTTTAAAACACTAACAATTGAATAGTTCTAAAAAAACTTTTAATTTTCAAGACTATCAATAATTTCATTTATTTTTGCTATTTCAATTTTTGATTAATATTCTTCTTCTTTTTATTTATCAAGCATTTATTCATCATCCAAATTAGGTATATCTTGTTGTTATTAAATCTAAAATGGTTAATTTTCTTAATTATAATATTCTCTAGCATTTTAAGAAAACCTTAATTACTTTTTTAGTTTCATATAATTTTTAATAAAAATATCTTTAATTTCAGTCGAACCTGAGTATCTTTTGGTTATATTTGGTAATACCTAAACAATAATTTCTAACATGAATGGAGTTGTCAATAAATCTTATATTTTTACACTTTCAATAGATGTTTTAAATTTATTAGCACTCCATAAAGATAATAACTCTTTTTTTAATGCATTAGTTTATTCATCTTTTAAAACTTCAAGAGTTTTATTTGTTTTAATTTTTTCTATTATAAAATCTTCTTCTTTATCCTAAAAAATTCTATCCTATTTTCTAATCATTGATTTTTTAATAAAATTATTTACTTAAAAAGAAATTAAACTCCAAATAGAAATAAACTCTTCCAAATTAAAACTTTACCCAGTTATTTATTTAACAAATTCATATATTTCCTTTATTTTTTTTTTAACACTCAATTCAACATATTAATTTAAATATTCATCCTACTATTTTTAATTAAAGTTTTATAACTAAACTTCTTTCAAAGTTAAAAGACTTTCTCCATAAAACCATGTTTGATATCCACTTGTATGAAGTATTTCCTTTCTTGTTGTTATAATAACTTTCATTTATTTATCAATTTTATCAATATTTAATTCTTAAATCAATTTATTTGTCATTATAAGATTAGATTGAATACAGTCCTATTTCATTTCATCATAACTATCTAATATTAAAATAATGAATTCCTTTTTATTTTATATAGCTTCTTTAAATTCTCTTATTTAATATTTATCAAATTAATAGTTTTCAGATTCTAATGCTTATTCAAATAAATTATATTTTGGATTCTTTAAAGTGGGTAATGATACAAATATTGGAGTCCATTTTGAAGAAATTCCTTTTTAATTCCATATAAATTCTTCAATTTTTCTAGCTGCTTTACTTTTACCAGAACCAGCATTTCCTGAAAGTAACATAACATCTTTTTATTTTGATTCATTCCAAATAAATTCATTTACTTCTCCTGAATAATCATTCCATTTATCAGCCATTAATTATGATATTTCAATATTATCATTAGTTTTTACACTTAATCCAGTACTAGGATCATATTCAATAGTCTATAATTATATATAAACAGAATCTATTTCTGTTATTTTTTATTAAAATAATATCTTTTATTTTCTAATTTCTAATAATTCATCATATCTTTTTCCTCTTAATTTACGAATATCATCACCTACTTAATTTAAACTTTCTTATAAATTCTCAATTTAACCTTTTATTTACTTTATATCTTTTGATATATCTTTTAAAAATAATAAACTAATATCCATAGCCTCTGACATTTCTGAAATATTATCAAGAGATTAATCTAGTTCTTCATAGGTTTATTTTAATTCCAATTACAGTTATTCCCTTTTTTAAGAATTTCCTTCAAGCTTTATTTACTATTAAAGGTTTTCTAATTTTTACATTCTTTCTTTTATTTCATCTTTTATTGAACTTGATAAATTATCTAATTCTGATGAAAATAATAATTTCTAAATTTATATTAATTCCTTGTTTTTTAATAGACTTCTAACTTTTTAATCTTTTTCATATACCCAAATATATTATAAATATTTTGTAGAAAATGAATAAATCTATTACTCTTAAATACATTATTATAATCTTATTAAATTATAAACTAAACCTTCTCTAACTTTGTAATCTGACTTTAATTCAATTGAATCAATTAACTTTTCTTTTAATTCTATATAACAATTCTTCATCTCTTACCAAATTGAGTCATTAATAACATCGGGTTTTAACCCTTATGAATATTCTTAACTTGACTTTTAATAGAAAAATGATAAAAATTCAGGTAATTATAAATTCACATTCAATTGATATTAATTTTTTTATTTATCCTCTATTTATAAACCATCAATCATTTATTTTATTTATGTTTTAACTTTTACACTAAAAAATTTATCACTCTTTTCCTTTAGATTTTTTATTTAAGTGCTAAAATCTTATTATTCAGATTATTATAATTGAATTAATTGATCTTAGAACTTTTTTTGTTCGTCATTTTAGGATTCTTTTTATAAAATTTATTAGATTAAACTTTATTTCTATTTATAAATTGATTTCTATTAATAAATTAAGTTTAGACCAAGTTATAATAATTTTTTGTAAGATTTAAAATATTTATTACATTATTTTATAAGTTTTAACATTTACTCATTTCTCTATTAAATTTAAGGAAAAGAATTTTAAGAATTATCATTTTCAATTTAGAGTTTTTTCATTTTTTCATTATTATTTGCATCAAATTTATTTACCTATTCTAATATTTAATCATATTTTGTTATAAGATTTTTTAAAGATGGCAGTTCTTCAGGTTCCTTTTAAACTTAAAGAATTAGAAATTATGATTCTGCAAAGAATTTCAAAATTTCATTACATAAGTCTAAGTTTTCTGTAGTCTAACTTTCATTTCTAATAAAATCAAAATCTGATTAAATTTAAAAAACAAAACCTTTAAAAAAAGTTTTATAAGTTTATTCATCAGTTTCTTAAGTTTACAGATTTATCATCAAAGACAATTTTTATTTTTAACTTAGTAAAAGTTCTATAACTTTTCCTTTAAAATTTTTATCTTCTTACTCCTTTGGAAATTCAAATTTTTTAGTATAATTTTAAAGCTACTACTCAACTTTCTTTAAGTAATGATTTTGTATATTAAAGAATTACTTTAAGTATTATAAAGCTAAAATGTTAAATTTACAATCAATAAGTATTTAAGATGCATCTTCTAAATTAATCAATTAATAATTAAACAACTAAAGTTTTTCAACTAAATTATTTTTAAGTTTTTTAATTATTTTAATTATCCATTCTCCTTAATAGTTATTTTCAATAATCTTGCCTATATTTTCTACTTATATTGAAATATTTTTTTCTATTTTAATTTCTTTTTGAATAAATTTAGTAAAATTATGTTTAAAATAATTTAAATTCAAAGCAAATTAAGCAAATTTTGTTTCAAAAGTTTAAAAAAAAATTAGAAAATTATTTATTTCTAATATGTTCATCAATTTATCTATATCTTTTTAGAGTTTATTAGCTAAAAATATGTTTGACTCATAAATTTAACTTGCGAATTGAATTACATTAATGAAAAAACTTTAAATTTGATCAATAAATTCATTTAAATCTACCATTATAAAATTATCAATCATTTCTAAACAATCTAATAAATTTGTTTTATTCTTTGAAATTTTAAATTAATCTAAATATGATGTAAGCATATGAAATTTAGCAGTTTCAAACAATGATAATTCTTAAATATAATTACATAATAAAATTAATTTTTTATAAGCCCCTTAAAATTGTCTTATAGAAACTTATTAATCATCCTAAAAAATTTAAATTGGAATCTAGGATTCTTATTTAAAATAATTATGAAATGAATGCAAAATTTGTTGATAAATTGTAATAAAATCATCTTTTTAAAATTTTAAATTGTTAATTAATTTTTAAAGTATTTCTTATTCATAATTAGCTAAAATAATTTCAAAATCTTCTTATTTTTTTTCTTTTTGATATTTAAAATTAAAATTTTTATAAAAATCCCAATGATTAATATTTTGAGCAAATTCTCCTTTTAACAGAAATTATACAAATAATAAGAACTTTTTTTTCCCATAAACCTCCAAAAAATCAGTAATTTCAATATCATAAATTTATTTTGATTTATCTTAAAACAATGTCATTATAGCTTCATTTTTGTTATATAAGACACATTGTATCAAATCATTTTCAATAAGATTATTCCACTTATTTGATAATTGATTAGGTTTTTTTTAAAATAATATAGTTTTATCAATAATAGGACGATAAGAAATGATATCAGTAATCATTTATATCCAACAAAAATGTAGAATCCAATTATTAGAAACTAGTATATATTATTAAAAGACATCTTTTAATTATTAAATTTATTTATAGACTGATTATTTTGATTTTAATTATCTAATGATAGACCATTTGATTAACTAAAATAAATAATAGGTTTAATAAGTTTCTTTTGGATATTGTTATTTTTCAATTCCTTTTTTTAATAGAAATTGGCCTCCACTTATAATTGTTGATAATAAATCTTCAGTTGGTGAAAAAGATACAATTGATTTTCCTGCTTCAATAAAAAAATCAATTAATAAATCTGTTCCTTCAGTTGAATTAGTTTATGAATTTATTATCATTATTTTCATTATGGTTATTTCAAATTCCATTCCTGTCTTCCAAGCATTTGCTTATTCAATTTCTAATTAAGTATTAAACTCAGATAACTTTTATATATAATCTTATTGTACAGAAACTTCAAAACATCTTTAAGAATTGTTTAATTAAAAGGCATATATTATCCTTAATAATTCATTACAAATTTATAATATTTAATAGCAAATAAACCCAGAAATTCTTAAATAAGTTGTAAGCACTGATAACATATTTCCAAAATTTTCTTACACCAATCCATATATTTTATTTGTTTCTCTTTCATTAACACAAAAGTAATTTAAATGTTCTCTATTATAAATAAACCATTATATTTTCATAAGGACTTCATTTCTTTTAGTTGTATCACCTATACATTAAGCTTCTTCTACAATAAATTTTAGAGACTCATTCAAATTGGTTTGATAGTTGTCAGGCTGTTATGATGAAATCATTAAATTTTAATCTGATTTAAGTTTTACATCAATTACATTGTCCATTTAAGATTTTACACATCCTCCACCTCTTAAATTGAGTTTATTATCATGGTAGCTCTAATTATAATTTAAATAATCAAAAGATGGTGTATTTAATAAGAAGTCTTGAGCACCTTCGAATTATATGCCAATCATCACTATAGCTTCTACTTTATTTTAAGTAATCATATATTCATTCAAAAATGAGGTAAACATTTTTATTTTAATGAAAATAAAGGAAAAAATCTCAGTCACAAATAAAAAGATTTGATTATATTAATTAAATTTTTTTTTCTGTTGTTTTCCGTTAATTGCCTAATTAATTAATTACGATTTCAACAATAATATGAAAAATTTATATTGTGATTTATCAAACACTACAATAATGAATGTTTTAATATTATTAACTAATTTTTTAATTTAAATTCTTATGAGTATATTGATTAAGAAAGAAAAATTAAATGATAAATTTAATTCTATAATTCATATTTTGTAAACTTTACATTTTTAATATTAATAAATAGAAAAATAAAAATTCTTAATATAATGAGTAATAACAATCTAATTTATAATTATTTTCACCTACTTTTCTTAACTTAAATTAAATATCGACTCTTTTATTTATTTTTACTCAAAAAAAGAAAATGATTTTTACATTTATTATTTGCATAATTATTATTATTAATTGTGAAATGAAGAGAAGAATTGATATTAAAATACAAGATATTTTTATTAAAATAATTAAAAAGTAAATAATATATAAATATCCCATTTTAAATTCTAAAAAAACTAATTTTTTATCAAATTCTAAAATGTAATGATAAATTAAATTATTGAAAAGGATATTGACAGTTTAAAGACAAATATTATAGAAATGGTTGTAGTTAAATTTTGGAAATATTGTTACTTATTTTGAAATTATTGATTCCTATAATTAAATATAAGTCAGAGAAAAAGATAAATAAGTAATAATATAAATAATAACTATTTTGATATTTGTTTTATCACATAATTATATTTTATCAATTTAAATGAATTAAAATTATGACAGTCATGTAATTTATTAGGAAGTGTTGACTAGTTCATTAAATAAGCTGCTTAAGCTTCTTCCAAAATAAATGATAAGTCTTAAAACATTGATTGAAAAATCCTTAGGTATTAATGTAATAATATTAAGAGTAAATTGAATAAGCAAAAAATGATATTAATAGATTTTCAACAAATGCCAATAAATATTTTATAATATATAAGTATTGTATAGACATCAAACATAATAAAATCACAGAGTGTTGTCTCTATGATCTTGAAGTACAATTTGACTTAATTTTAAGAAATTAATAACGTAAAATTTTTTGGATGGTTATTCATATGATTATTTAGAATTTGAGAAAGGAAAGTAAAAGGATAGAATGCTTATAGATTCAATAGTGGAATCCATAATTAGCTGTACAAAATTATAAGATGAAAATTTGCATTATCTAATTGTAAAATGCATTGATGGATTATTCAAATAATAAAGATTAGTAATTAGTGGAGAAACTCTCCTTTTAATAATTAAAACTTATTTTCATTTATATAAATTAGGAATTGGTTCTATAAAGAATAGTATAAAAATAGTTATAAAATGTGTGTATGACAATAGTTAAGTAAAAGTTGATATGGAGAATATGTTAAATAAAGGTTTATCTTGGAATAAAATTTATAATGAACCAAAAGAAATATAAATAGTAGAAATATCAGATGTTGATGTTGTTGAATATATTGCAATAACTTTAAGACATATGGTTGATGATGTTATTTTATATAATGAAAGAATAAAAAGAGGATAGAATAATATTCCTATAGCTTCTGTTCCTTAAGCATGGGAAGCAGAAGATATCAAATATAAAAATTATATAGAAGTAAAAGTAATTGATAATGGAATTACATCAGGAAAGTTTGGTTGGTGTATTTTATGTAGATAACCTGCACCTTATTTCTGTAAAGATACTAGAGTACCTGTATGTTCAGTTCCTTGTAAAAAGAAACATTTTGAAATGATAGAAAATATTAAAATTATGTAGAGTGGATAATAAAACAGAAATGATGATTCCTAAATTATATTCAAATATTTATTATTGAAAGCTAATAAAGAAAAAAATATCAAAAAAGAAATTTGTCTTGATTTCATTCATTATTTAGTAGAATAATATCCATTGCATATTTAATCAATAAATTTTGATGAAAATTTTATTAATATGATATGTTTGAATATTATAAATAAAAGAACTTCAAATACAATATTTAAAATTTTAGTGTTACTTATATATCATGCAAGAGATTTATTATAATTTCAATTAGAAATTATTATTGATTTCATATTAAATAAATTACCTTTAGATTAAATATCTGTTTTTTTAGATTTTGTAATTTAATTAATTGAATATCCTAAATTAATACTTGAACTATTTACAAATCATGATTGTGTAATTGAAAGAAAGAATTTGATTTAGCCATTATTTGAAAAAGTTGCATAAATAGCTTAGGGAAAGTAGACTAATTAAGATAATTGTCTTATAGCAAATAATATTATTTAAAAACATCTATAATAATTTATAAAATTAGTGTAAGAAGAATAAAATAATAGTATTGCAGGTTTTAATTCAGAATAAATAGAAGAATAGAATGATGATTAATTAAAGAAAATGATAAAGAATATAGAACATTTTGATCAGTAATTTAATTAAATATATAAGGGCATGAAAGATAGTTAACTTATAAATAATAGATTTTAACAGGATTATAAAAATTTTAATAAAATTGGAAAGAAGGATTAAAATATTTATTTAGTTAAGGAATATTGGATGAAAAGAAGTATTAATAAAAATATATAAATTTATAGTCATGTTTAAATTGCTTAATTTTTACACGATAATCCATTTAATAAAGACTAATTGGGACAATTCTTTTGTTCTAGTAAAGAGAATCATTAGTTGATATTTTAAATCTATTCATAATCAATAGTTTTCAAAGGTAATCACATAGTGGATGCTTTAAGGAAATATTTAAATTATTTTACTTTACCTGGAGAAGCATAATAAGTAGATAGATGTATGTTAGTGTTTTCATAAAAGTTTTTTTAAGATAATTCTGATGATGTATTTAAGACTTGTGATGAAACATATGTGTTTTCATATCTATTAATAATTTTATAGACTGATATTTACAATAAATCAGTTAAAACTAAAATGACATTCTAATAATTTTGTAAGTCTTCAAAATTATCAATGGAAAGAGATTTAGGTGAAGAATATTTAAGATATTGTTTTGATTAAATCTTGAAAGAACCATTAGCTATACATTAAAGTATTAAATAATAATAAAATTGTCAAATAAATTGGATTAATTTAGAAAGAAAATCATTGCAATAAAAAATATATATATTTATGCCAAGAATAGATTATATAAAATTATTTATGGAAGTGTTTTGGCCAGCTTTATTTGTTAATTTAAATGTTACAATTGAAAGAACAGAAAATATATAAATAATTTCAATTGCAATGCAGAATGCTACCTATACTCTTTAATTAATGAGTATGATGGGTATATGTGATCTATGTTAATAATTTATTTGTTGGTTATGTTAATTGGCCTCTTTAGAAAATAAGTAGTTAAAATAAAAAAATTATAAAGCTATACAATGTATAATAGATTTAGCTATAAAAAACGGAAATGCTTTAAAAAATAATTGGAGACCAGTACTTGAAATAATTAGTTCAATAAATTATATATAAAATGAAAAATAAAAAGGCAAGATTCTTTAAGAGCCTTTGGAAAGTATCAGCAAAAATATATAAAATATAATAGATATTTCTAGTATAGATAAAGTAATGTAGAATACTAGTTATATGGATTCTAGAACAATATTAGATTTTCTATAATCTTTGATTGATGTATCTTTAAATGAGATAACATTATCAGAACCAAGAATTTTTAGTTTATAGAGATTAGTAGAAGTTACTAGTTTTAACATGGATAGAATAAGATTGATATGGATGTAAATTTGGAATCTATTGAAAGCTCATTTTGTTACAGCAGGAATTCATTCTAATTCTAATATATCTTTATATGCTTGTGATCAATTAAAATAAATGAGTGTCAAGTTTATACAACAATATGAACATAATAATTTTAAATTCTAAATGGAATACTTATAACCTTTTGAACTTATATATGCTCAAACATCATTTTCAGAAGTTAAAGAGTTTATATTATCATGTATGAGAATGTTATCTCATATGTGTTATTATAAATTGAAAAGTGGATGGAGAGTGGTTTTTAAAATAATTAATTAATCTTTATAGGAATCTATTTAATTAGTAGATATTTCAATAGATGTACTAAATAAAATATTCAGTGAAGATTTTATTAATTTAAAAGACATATTTGATGAAATTGATTAAACATTTTAATTTCTCTTCAATCGAGAAGAACAACATATTTTATTGAAGGGAATTGAATATGTTCAAAATGCAGTTGAATCATTAATGAAATAAGATAATAATCTATATTATGCATTTTGGATGTAATCTTTAGCTTATATATGCAATTTATTCTCAAATAATTAATAGTAGATATAGGAATAAGCAATTTTATCATTTTTTAAGATATTGAAATCAAATACTCAAAATATTAAGGGACATTAATATGTATAAATAATGAAAGGAATGATGAAAGAATTATTTGTATCCTTAAATAAGGCTAAAAAAGAAATATGTTAAATGGCACATAAAAGTCTCTTAGAGTTAGTGTTTGATCATAATATTAAAGAGGCTTATAATGAAATATCAGCAATTTTATTAAATAGTACTTTATAATCAAATGAATATTTGGCAAAAATTAGTGTGATGACTTTTAAGTCAATAATTATAAAGGAGGGATAAAAATTAGATTGGAATCTAACTATTTAAATATTGGATCTGATGGTTTAAAATACAACTCCAAATATATTAGTTGAAGCAGCAGAATTAGATTAATCAATTATAGATGATTTATTAAGTTTAAATTTACCTAAGAATTAAATTAAATTGAATTCTGATTAATTGACTTTGAAATGTATATTGTAATTAATGCTGATAGATATCATCTAAGATATAGTTGATCATCATATTAAATTATTAAATGAAAAGACTTATCAATAATTATTAAATATTGCATAGAATTTATTTAGAATGTCATTTAAATTTAATAGATAAATTAAATTAAGATAGTTCTTATAGTAATAAGGTTTTATGCCAAATTTGTAATAATTACCTGGTTTGATTAAATAAGAAAAATCATCAGCAATTGGAATTTTGAATTTACTTCATAAATAATCTTAGATGAATTAAGAACTACTTTAGGATTTGATTTAATTCATCCTTGAAATTTTGGAAGATACTAAAATATTGGGATAGATTTAAGTGAATAAATAATTTAAAGTTGAAGTAGAAAAAATAATAATCAATAATTTATCAATAATATAAGTGAGTATAATACCAATTTTAAATGGGTTAGATATATAGAAAGTAAATATTAAAAATATATAATGTAGGTTTAAGATAAAATAAAATCATTATTAAGTTATTCTATTTAATTACCATCGTGTTATTCATTATTAATGAGTTAATGTCCACATTGTTAAATTTGTCCATATAAATGTATGTAAAAGTATGAATGGAAAAAACTTTATGAATAAATGCAATAATTATAATTGAAATTAATAAGTTAATTATGAATATAGAATTATAATTATAATTTCACTTTTTCTTTTTTTTTTTTGGGTCTTTACATAACAACACTTTCTAAGGGAAGTGGCATTCTTAATCCATCATCTTTAGGATCAGTCATTTTATTGATAGTACGAATAATATTAACTTTAGGATATTCATTTCTTTTTTCTTATAAAAATGTATCAGATATTTCAGGAGTAAAATTAATTGAAATAACTTAAAGAATTGATAATACTTAAATAAAGATAATATAAATATAGAATAATACTTAAAGTATTTCTTCTAATCCTTATTCTCCTAATTTAGTACAATTATTTAGTTTAAGCATTTCAAGTTTACTACATGATTAAGCAATATAAATTTAAGTATTATCACCTAATTTAAGTTATTTTAATTTATGTAAAGAACTTAATCTACCAACTGAAGAATCACTAACATTAGTAGATCCAGAGAGAATGAGAGTATGAATATTTGAACAAAAAGATGTTGCAGATATTACTGAATCATTAATATCTTTTTTATAAATCTAAATATTCCATTTCTTATTTAGAACGTGATATTAAATCAGATAATAAATCTATGGATCATAATCTTTATAAGTTTAATTATATATTAATGCTTTAGATTCAGGTTTAGCAGTAGTTAATTATTTAAGAGTCTTTTTAAATCCTGGAGGAGGTACACATATCTTCTGTAATTATAGATTCTTTATTTAATTGATAATTTGTAAATAGTTTAATTAGTTGATTATTTTATTATTCCTAATTTAATCTTATGATTATAATACTTTCTTACGTTTTTAATATAGAAAATCAAGATTATCATCGTATTCTTTAGGTTTTGGTTTAGGTATAAATTAAGGATTCTATAGAACACGAGGATAATTCATAGAACACCAACCTAATAGACTACTATGTTAATTAAAAGCAGGAAACTTGTAGTTTTTCCAAATTCACTAGTTTCTAATCATTACAAAACTGTTTCACTCTCTGTCATACTATTTACAAATATTACAACTGAGCATAATAATATAATCTTATATACATTATTATTAATTATTAAAAACAAATATGTAGAACTATGTATATTTTATATTTCATTATCTATTCTATCTAAAAATCTTTTCTAAATATAATATAATTTATTTTTTTTAATAACAGTAAATTCTAAATTTTCATTGATTCTTAAACTTTAAATTATATTCAGCATTGCAATAGTTATTTTATTGGCTTTGCTTATATAGAAGATGCACAAAATTTCATTATTGATCTAAATAATAAATTAATTTATTGATTTTAATTTGATAATTAGAATATCTTAACAGATAAAAATTAGGTTTATATTATGTTTAATAATATGATCGTTTTTAAAGTAAAAATGTATGGATAGGTAATTTATTAGTTAAGGAAGTCAACATTTTTGATTTTCTTCTCAATAAATAATATCATTAATTTTTAAGATATTTTATCTTCTATCTGCTTTTTATGCACAAATATTAAATTATAATTACCCATTTCAAGAAGAACAAATTGAATAAAAATTTCTCTTAGCTATATAAAGAAAGATTAATTTAAGTCTAATGAATACTAAAAGTTAAGTTTAAGAAAATGATAATAATTAATAAAGTGAAGAATAATTTTGAATTCAAAATAAATCTTAATTTAGAAAAACTAGTGAAATGAATTGCCAGTGTATTATGTATAATAATATTTAAGTTCCATTTATAATTAAAAAATATAATAACAATTCAAAATTGTAACTAAATTATAGGAAAAATATGAACTTGTATTTAAGACTTTTTTATATATAAGAATTTGGAATGGAAATAGAGTTTGATATATGATGTTGAACCTTTAGATATTATAATTATTACTTAATTATAATCATGATTCTTTATTAAAATCTATATTATTTTCACAATTAAAGTTGAGATAAATTATATTTTCCTAATTTTAACTTTCAAAAGATTGTTTTGAAACAATTAAATTAGAATAAAAATTTCTTATTTTCTTTTTCTAGATCAATTCAATATACATATTGTAATCAATTAAAAGTTTAACTTTGAGAAAGATGAATATCAATAAATATATATTTTTAAGATCTGATTAAATGAGTATTTAGAAAAATAATTACTTATGATGATAGATTTAAATCAAATAAATTTTCAATATTTAATCTATATATTTTAATTAAATGTATATTATTAATAATGTTTAAATAATATCATCAGCATAATTAGAATAATATGTATTGTACTAGACATTAAAAGGAAGTTAATTTTTTTTGCACAAATAGCAATTGCAAAGATGCAAGATTATTTTGTTTTTGCTGCATTTAAAATGGAATGCATATTAGTCATTCTGTTGATTAAAAGGAAATAAATTAAATAAACAATTTCATTTAAGAAATCCATGAAATTAGCTAAAATTTACTTCAAATTGTAGTTAAATAATAACAATTGGCATAGGATACTTACAATACTTTAATTACAGGAATAAAAACCAAATATTAAATATCAATAGAATGCTTTAATAAGATCAATTTGGATTAAAAGACTGAAGTGTTGAATACAATGATAAAATTTAAAGATGAATAAAAGAAACAAATTGAACAATAGATTCAGGTTTTGGATAATCAATATAAATAATTACACAATTTCTATTAACAATTATAATTAAATATTACTCCAAATTATCTACTTATTTAGAAATTCTAATCACCATAAGTAAATCAATTAAAACCTTTTACTCAATAACAATTTTAGAAATAAACTCCTTTTGTCATAATATAACCTTAATAATTCTAAAATTTGTAAGCTTTTCCTTAAGATGCCAATTAATTTAATTAAAATAAACAAGTTTCTCTTTAAAACACAAATTAAACATAAAAGTTATAATTTAATCAATATCAATATCAAAAATAATAATAATAAAATCTACTTTAAGATGATAAATTAAAATAAACTGATCTGCAAATGAATTATAATGACTCAACATAAAATAACAATTAAGTTCCATAAGTTTTGCCTTTTATCTAATAATAACAATTTAATCCTAGTAATATTTAGCTAAACTAAAACTTATTCTACTAACCTTTAAATATAGATAATCAAAAATAAATAATTAAAGAATAGCTTGAATAATTGACTAGGAAATGTAAACTAATTGAATAAAAAAAAGAGAATGATTCAATATTAAAGATTTATTTATATCCTAGATATCAAGCATCATAATTTAAAGATATTAGTGAATTTAAAACTTTAATAGTAATAGGAGAAACTGGAGTTGGCAAATCAACTACTATTAATTTCTTTTGTAACTATTATTTGGGGGTTCAATATGATTATCCATTTAGATTTTTAATTGTTGACGAAACTGGAGATAATTTTCGAAATCAAGCTTTCAGTTAAACTTCAGAAGTTCTAGAATATTATTTAAAAGGAACAGATGGAAAACCTGGTTTAAGAATAATAGATACTCCAGGATTTGGAGATACAAGAGGATAAGCTTATGATGAATAAATAACTAAATTAATTACAGATAAGTTGGAAGAGTTAGATTCATTAACTTTAATATGCTTTGTAATTAGATCAACTTTAAACAGATTAACTATTCCTCAAAAATATGTTATGAATAAATTATTGCAATTATTTGGTAATGATGTTATTGAAAATTTTATGTTCTTATTTACATTTGCAGATTATGATGAACCAGAAGCACTTCAAGCATTATTCTTTCCTGGAGATAAATAACATTCTGCAAGCCCAGTTGCTAAATTTATAGCTTAAACAAAAGATCCTTATTGGTTCAAATTTAATAATTCAGCATTTAAAGGTGTCGGAAAACCAACAATTTATAAAACATTATGGGATGAAGCTTATGATTAATTTTAATAATTTTATGAAGAAAAAATATTAAAGACAGAGTTTGTCAGTTTGAAACTCACTAAAGAAGTAATATTTGAAAGAAAATAAATATAAAACATAATTATTCACTTAAAACCAGAAATTTAAAAACAATTAACTTTAATAGATGAAATTGAAGTTTTAGTTGAGAGGATTGAGAAACTTTCATAACAAGAATTCGAATCTAAAAATTTCAAAATTTCTTTAAAAGGATTTGAAATTGTCAAAATTGATTTAAAACCAAAAGAATATGTTACCAATTGTATCAAATGTAATTTTGATTGTCATTATCCATGTAGTTGTGGTGAGTATACAAGAAATTGTTGTGCAATGAGTAATGGATAATGTACAGTTTGTGAAGGCAAATGTAATTGGTAGGATCATAAAAATATGAGTTTTCGATTTGAAGTTAAAGAGAATGTTAAAGAAGTTGTTTTAGAAGATTTAAAAAAAAGACACTAAGAATTATCTAAAATTAAGATATCCAAACAAGATTTGCTTAATCAACTAAATTAAGACTTATTAAGTAATAAATAAAAATGCTAAGGTAAAATTTAGTAGTTATTGAAATCTGTTAAAAGATTAAATGAAATAGCATTATAACCAGCAATCAGTGATGTCGAATCTGAATTTATTGTCTATTTGATTAAAGAAGAGGAACAACAAAAAAAGCCAGGATATGAAGCAAGAATTAAAAATTTATAAACTATTAAAGAGTAATAGAAATGGCTTATTGATTAATTAAATAATAAATGAATAATATCTTCTACATTATTTTAAAGTTGTTCAATATATTATTATTTGTTATATTTTTAGATTTATATATTTTTTTTGTATGCATTTTATTGATACGCCAGAAATTTATAATTTATTGTAATAATGATTATTAGAATTTTATATAATATCTAAGTTTATTTAGGATAACATATTATATGGTTAAAATCTTACATGTTAAACTTAAGAATTTTAATGAGTTTTTAGCTAACGAATCACACACAAGCCAAGGAAACTTGATTATTGAATTATAGTGCTAATACTTCGAAGATATTAGGATTAAGATATATGATTATGTTTATTAATGCTACATCAATCTTATCATAAGACTAAATGATTTGTATAAAAGATTAGAGTATTATAATAAATAAAATAAACTAATAGATTTTTTAAACTTTGGTAATCATTCTTATTTTACCTTCTTTTTCTTTGTAGAATTATTCTTCTTGACAAATGCTCTTAATACTCCAACTTTTTCATTCTTATGTTCATTAAAATTAAACCCGAATTTTCTTCCATATCGAATTTATAGTAAATAATCATCTAAACTCTTTTTAGAGATATTAACTTTCTAAGCAGCTTCTTCTAAAGTAAATCTTTTACTTTCTCCATCTATTGTTATACCCTTAAAGATATTTTGATAAAATATTACATTATAATATTCTCTCCATTTTGCAACTTTCTCTATGATATATCCAATTCTTCTTTCTTTTGTTCTTCTGCATTACTTTTAATTCTCTTATCCTTGATGTTACTATTATTATTATTATTCATTTCCTTCCTATTCTTTCATTTTATTAACTTTTTCATTCATTTCTTCTGACATTACTAAGTGAATCAATGAAATCCCAGTCTGAATACATTTAATTCGTAATTGATTTGTTTGTTTTATTTCATGTATTGGCATTACATAAGAATAATGTACAGGATCCAATCCACAATTAATATACATATCACAATCAAAACTGTAATAACAAATTGTTCGTCCTTCTAATTGTATTCCCATTTCTTTTAGTTTGCTTGTCAATTTGAAGATATTTATTCCATTTGCTTATTACATTTTACTTAAATCAAATTATGGGAAGTATTCAATATAATTTTAAATGGGATCTCTTATATCTATCAATTCAACGTATAGTTTTTCCTAATTAAAAAAGAATTATCATAAAATTTACTATTATAAATTCTAGGTTAATTTCACGACTACTCGTTGAATTCTCTTCACTATTGTTATCAGACATCCTTCTATTTTTATTTTATATATTTTTATTATTCGAAAATTTAGAAAGGAATAAAAGAAAATTATTAATTCAATTCTTCTTATAAGAAATAACAAACCTTTTTATTGAATTTTGAATCAAATCCATAAAAAAAATTATTAAATAAAGAAAATAAATATTTCATTGCAAATATATATATCATATTATTCTTTTATATGAAAGAGGGTGATTAATATATATTTTTCAGAAATTGCTTAATCAATTTAAGATCAATATATAATAGTAAATTCATTGTAATTAAAGCAAATAATGTAAGATTAAGAAACTAATTGAGATACTCAATTTTTATCAAATAATCAAAAAAACAATATTAATTAATAAAATTATAATATCTGTGGAAAAATGTATTATTTTAATGGTTTAGACAATTTCAAATGGCAAATCAATTCATCTGATTTCAATTAGAATAAATCCAAGATAACTGATGATATTCTATTTTTTATAAGAACACTTAAGTTAATCTATCTTTCCTGAAGACAAATTTAATCATCTAACCCAATTATTTAGAGTATAAATATTTTGAGTTGTAATCCTTTCATCAAAAATAATTGGCTTTAATTATCTAAATAAATAGTATATATCTAATTAGAAGTAAATAGATAAAATTCTTGAAGATTTTTCATTAAATTTAAATTTATAGATTGATTGAGAAGATTTATTAAATAATAAAACACAGAAAAGTTGATTAATAATTTAATTGGTGGAAAATAGAAACACATAATTCATAAATTCATTTCATCTTTGATAATATGAATTTTGAATAATGAATCATTTTTATCCTAATACAGGAATAATTTAGAAATTATTATTTCAAAGATTCAATAACGCAGTTTTCAAACTCTACTTCCATTCTAATATCTTCTATATAAAGGAATTAAATTAAAAAATTGATTAAGCATTTATTATTATTATATTTGAAAATTTCCAATTAAATATGGTTGGGGATTAAAATTATAAAAGTTATCTCAACATTTCTCATAAAATTCGAATACCCAATAAATTATTTAATAATATATGTTTTATTTATATACAAACATTTTGTTATTTGGGAAGTTGAGTATTATTTTCGAATAAATGATATATTTTTTAATATAATAACTGTAACATAATTGAATCTGATCACCTACTTGCTTATTGTCTCTTAAGTTGGAAATTGATCTAAATTCAAAAAATTCTTTTGAATTATATTATTATAGAATTATGAATAAATTATAATGTAACAAAAATTAATCTACTAAATGAAGCAATTTTAGATAAAATAGTAAAAATGAAAATTTTTTATATTAATAAATTATATTGATCACTTATCTAATGATTTCATAATTAAATCCCCAAAATAAATTGTTAAAATAAAATTATTTAAAATATATATTAAAATGTCTAAAATAATAGAAAATGAGTATTATTGTATTTAAGAACATAAACTGCCTATAATTGCTGTACTTTAAGATCCAAAACTTTCTATTCGGGAAAGACTTGTGTGTTCATAATGCATGGAAAATCTAGAAACTGACACTCAGACTGTAGGATGGAAAAAAGTTAAAGAATAGATTTAATCTCAAATACAACAAAAATAATAAATTAATAACAGATTTAAGAATCATCTATTATTGTAATTAAAACAACTTTAAACTCAAATTGAGGAATTAGGTAATACAATTAATAATGAAATATAAAATTTATTAAAAATAATTGATTAATGGAAATAATAATCTTAAGTAGAGTTTCGAGAACAAAGCAGTTAATTTTGGGATGAATTAGATTAATATTTTAAAAATTAATAATAGAATTTCAATTTAGAAAATTAATAATTATAAGAATGGAAGAAACTCAATTCAATTTAAATTTAAACAGTTTAATCTAAATTAAAATACTTTAAAGAATTTGAAGTACATAAAATATGTTAGAATATATTAACTGAAATTGAACTTAACTTTTAATTTGTTTAGTTAAAACCTAAATTATCATTACCTTTAATAAAAATAGATTAAAAAAAGACTGGAGATCCGTAATATAAATATTATCAATAAAAAATGCCTAATTAAAAATATAAAAATATTATATTTATTGGAGAAAAAGAAGTAGGAAAGACAACATTAATAAACGCATTTGTTAATTATTATTTTGGAATTACATGGGAAGATAATTTTAGATTAATTGTAGCTGATTAATTATCAACTGAAGAAATTTTACATTATTATGTTGAACCTCATAATTAAAGAGATTATGGTATACATTTTATTGATACACCTGGAATTTATGGAAAAAACGATTATTAGACTATTCAGAAAATATCTCAGTTTATTTACGAAAATATTTTATAAATTGATATCATAATGATATGCATTAAAGCAACACGTACTCGATTAACCACAGAAACATAGTAAATATTATAGTCTATTGTTAAAATTTTAAATCAGGAATATGCAAAAAAAATAATTGTTGCTCGAACATTTTATTCAGGAGCAGATGATGCTGATAAATCGATAATAACAGATTAATAAAGCCCATTTTTTTAAATTTCATAATATTTATCATAGAATTGGCATTTTGAATTTAATGGCCAGAGTATAGTTAAAAAAACATCATATAATAGTGCAAAAGTTTATTTTGATAGCAGCATCAAAAATTTCTAACAAATTGAAAAAGAATAATTATTTACAAATGATTCAAAAAATGAACCACTTAAAGTTCCTAATTAATTATACAATTCTTAATTATAAAGACCAGTCGTAACAGATTTATAGAAGCCATCTAACCCAGTTCAAGAAGAAGATTATGCAAAAATAATTGAAGATAGTTATAATTAACTCAAATAATTACTAATCTAGACTTTTAATGTCTATTACTATACTAAATATCCTGTTAAATATAATCAGTATAATCAATATAATTAATTATATAAAGTGGTGAATTAAGTTACTACGTTTTAAATAAATTGTAAATAATGTTCAATAACCTGTTATGTTGGATTTAAAAGTGAGAATAATGCAAAAGATTTCTTTAATAATTTTTTAAATCAATAGTGTTACTGTGGATGTAATTTTAATAACAATTTAATTATAAATTAATAATTGTGGACTTATTAGAAAGGATAAGCATAAACAAATAATGATTTAAATAGAATATATAATTCGACGTAAGCCATATTTCATTTTCTATTTGACCTATATAAATTAAAAACATAGAATTATAAAATTAATGTAATGTAATTCTTTGATGTTTTAAAATCTGAAGATAATACTATTAATCAAGGAGAGATGTAAATTAACCTTACAAATACACAGATTAATAACTCCAATCAATTCTAAATAACTAAAAAATGATAATTATAAAATAATAATAAAATAAATTAAATTTAATATATCAATATAATATAATACAATAATATTAATAATGTCAAATAATATATATTTATTGTAATATTCTAGGATTTGTGATTCTTTGAATATCAATAAGAATAAATTTAATAAAACTTTCTTGATAGATTATTAATATATTGATGACTCAAAAGAAAATAAAGAGAATAAAATTTTTGATTTATACATATTATATAGCCATATGGGTAGAAATTGATTTCCAATATTTTTTAAGATTTTTGGGTAATATAATAAGTGATATTGTATTAAACTTTTGATTTTTAATTTTGGAAAACAAAGAAATCATATTCAAAATGAAATAGAAAATTAACAATTGTCATTAATGAGTTATTTGTAATTTAAAAATAATTTAATTTCTGTTTCAATTATGTAAATTAAAATTTTTAACTAAATATTTGTAGAAGATTAATTAATTAATAAATTTGGATGGACTTAAATAATGAGATATTTATAAATATCAAAAAGTATAATAATATATTTTAAAAATGGCTATTTTATAATTGAAGCGCAAAACAAAATAATAATTTAATTTGTGATATATTGATATGATCATACTAGATCAAATGTTTCACCTTAAAATAATAAAGCTTCTTCTAATCTTTTCTATAAAATTTGTTGATTTGAATAAGGAGGCATATCAATTGTATGTGTGCTATTTATTAAATATGAATTATACCATGTATGACCTTGAGGGTATCTTGAATCAATATCAGTTTAGAGATAATTAAGTAATTTTACTGTTATTCTGCACTCTTAATTTTCGAATCCTCCAATAGGTATTCTGGTACGGCCTTAAATCGATTAAATTTTTACTTGTTGTAAATTTTAAAAATTTTACTAGCATATCCTGATTGTAACTTCTCAATGTATTTTAAAGCCATCCAATCACTTAATGTTTGGAAGTAAAACCCTAATAATTTAGGTGTTTTA